>SKCR01023674.1:0-323752 GCA_019454045.1 Zanthoxylum bungeanum
ATATTTATCAATTTTGGAAATTATCAAGTTGGCAACAAGTTCCGTTCTTTATTCATATTTAGTATATATTGTTGCAATTAAGGTTTCTGGTTTTCTGCTTTCTGGTTTCTACAAATAAGATTTCAGGGTTCGATTCAATTTTGAACAGTTCCGAATGGAAATCGAAAAATGAAATTTGGAACAGACTGAACAGTTCGGTTCAGTTTGGTTCCAATATTTCAATTTTCGTTCGGTTCTGATAATTAAGAACTAATCAATTTTTGGTTCGGTTCAATTCACTCTGAAACCAAAAATCTCAATCCTTAAATATTTTTGTCGGGTTGCCCAATCATGTTTTATCATTGGGAGATCCATAACTTTAGTAGGTCTTATAATTTTAATTTAAAATTTTAAAAAAATATTTTAAAGCCTACTTGTCTTTTGTCAGAGTAGGATTGGGCAATATTGGTATTTTTATGCATAAAAGGAAGAAAGGTCCAATACGTAGTAATATTTTTAAAATCTGACTGGTGATCGAAAAGGTTCATTGGGTTATTGGTTCAACCGATTGAACTGTTCCAAAAAAAACCGGCAGAACTGACTATGTCATAAATAATATTAATTAATTGAAAATTATAAAAATATAACAATTACACAATACATATAAAAAATTACCATCATTAATTCTTACAATTTTTAATATTTCCGTGATGACTATGCTTGTTTTGATATTAAAAATTACCATCATTAATTCTTACAATTTTTAATATCAAAACAAGCATAGTCATCAACATTAAAACAAGAAACATAGATTCGAACACACACGCACACACATATGAAATTGCATACAAGCACAAACAACAAACAATCACTATACCCAAGAAGAGGGTGAATAAAGTAATAGCCTAATATCACGGAAATATAAATCTTTTCGATTTTACACTACTAAGTTAGTAGTTTTACCAATTAAGCTTATGTCAATTTTCTCAATCACAATATATCGCTAAAATGTAAATTACTAATTAATATGCAAATACAAAAATAAACTTCCGACAATTAAAAGTTAAGGGATAAAAAAAATTGACACTAATGATTTATAATGGTTCGGCCAACAATGCCTACGTTCACTCCTCCAAGCCGTGCTTGAACCTTTCCAATAAGTTGAATCCACAACTTACACCGAGTTTTCCATGGCTCACTCGCAACCAAGAGTTTTATCCCTAAGTTCACCATATACCTTTACACTAAGAGTTTTCCAATAGCTCACTCTCAAACCTTTACAATGAGTTTTGTCTATAAGCTTACTCACAACCTTTACACAAATTACCCTTTTGAGTATACTCACTCAACAAGGGATTTCACCATCACGAGTTTTTAAAATAAAGAAGATTAAAGTACAACTTGGGCACTCACAAAAGATAAGAAGATTTGAGGATTGTGAGTTGCTAACCCAAATAACCTAAGCTCACTACAAATGATATGAAAGTGTAGTGTGTGAGCTTGATTATGACAGTGTATGATGATGAAGGTTTAGTAAAACTCTCTGTTTTTTGTTGTTAGAAAATGTATGAAAGGTGTTGTTACTGTGCAACAACGGATTTGAGGCTCAATTTATAAAAAATATGTAAAACAGCCTTTGCTCTCTGTCTGAGACCGGTATACTGGTCCTGCAACATATAATAGCTATATTACCGTTGAAGATTAAAGTGCAATACCGGATTACTGACCAATATGAAGGCTGATATGCCTGTTAGTTAATCGGTATAGGGATCGGTATGAACCATTCTGGTTTCAGTAGTTGTGCAAACTCCAGCTGACTGGTATGAGAGACCGGTATAAAGTAACTTGGTTCCAGAGAGTAGGCAAATCTACCCAAGGCAGAGCAGGGTCACATGTATGCCGGTGTGGGGGACCAGTATCCCCGTCTCAGTGTAGAAAATGCAAAATTTGAAAGTTGAAAATATTTTACATATGACCTTAATGCATCTAAATGAATGTGCACATGACCCTAACTCATTTACAAAGAGAGCCTAAGTTAAGACCACGCAAGATTTTCTTTAATAAGCGCTTGAGCCCTAACTCATTTATAAATGGATGTGCTCTTTGCCACCAATATGCTTATAGTAATGTCCGCTAATGTGAGTCGAAGTATTATAGTGTTGTATCATCAAAAATCATCTTGAGAATATGTTGCTAACAATCTCCCCATTTTTTATGATAGCAAAATTTAAAACTTGTAAGCTTTGAGAGTCCAAATTTGTTGACGATTTTAGCTCCCCCTAACTTAGACAAACACATTAGTATAAATTTGCTCCCCCTTGATACAAGGGTGAGGGAAACATAAATTTTAATCTCATTTTATGATTTCTCCCCCTTTGGCATTACAAAAAAAAAGGATGGAGAAGTAAAAATTAAGCTATATGAGATACCAATCAATATGTGCATAAAACATATGAAAGTTCATTAACATGCACATTTAACATTTTCTTCTTTTATTGCCATATAATATGAAATTCATACATAGATCATCAAAATAATCCAAATTATATCAATATCCATGCATTTCATTTTCAACCAATAGAGATCAATGGTAAGACATATCCAATATTATTAATTCAAAAGGATCACACATATCATATAAATCAATAAGTCTTATGTGATACCAATTGATACTAAATGAGATTAATAATATGATTAAGCATATGATGATAATTGAAATTCAAATTGCCTAATCATAAGCATGTTTCACAATCAAGTTCAATTTCATACTAATTAAAATTAGCATACTCATATAGGATGGTGGAAACAGTACCAATATTTTCGTAAATATTGATTTTATCTATTATGGTTGTCACCAAGTGACAAATCCACCAATCTTGAAACTTATTCATTTTTTAGGTAGAGTTTTGATATTCTTCTTATTTAGCTCTTTCCTCATTTTTGTTGAGTCTTTGAGATCATTTCAGATTTTTTATTGATGACCATTCTTAAAGCTTCCCCTACACCATTATTTAAACATATTTTGGTACCCAAATTTTCTTGGGTCCATGGGGTTAGTCTTGGTTTCTTTGAGGACCCAAATAATAGTCACATTTTTCTTTTTGCTCCAACAATCATAACTATTGTGACCTTTACAATTACATGCATAGTACACAATATTTGATTCAATTACTTTTGATGCATGTACATGAGATGATGTGTATATGATTTGGATGTCTTCATAAAGTAGTTGTTCAAATATTTTTCCTTTATGTGAGATTGTATCCTAATTCACATTTTCCAAACACACTTCTTGGTGAACCAATTAGAATTTTAAAATTCTTTTCGCCTTGACTGAACTTGGTCACAATGCACTGAAAGTCATATAATTTCTTATTTAAATCATCATTTTCAATTTTCAAGGATTCACAAGCACATGATGATTTAGAAATAGATGCTTCATTTTGCATGTTCTCTACCCAATATTCATGCTCTTTATTTAAACACATATTTTCATTATCTAAAGCATGAATTTGTTCAATAAGGGATGCATGCTCATTTTGATCAATCACCACACATTTTCATGCTTGGCCTTTAAGCAAATATTATTATTATACAAAATATGAATTTTATCCATACATGATACATGTTCATGTTGATGTAATGTATGCTCTTCTTTAATCAAATTGCATTTCTTTCTAAGAGCATTATATTTGTCATGCAAATCATTCAACATGTCAAGCATTTCATCACAATCGAAAATATCATTTTTAGAAATATTAATGCTTTCATTTTCCGATTCCCCTCTAGGATTTTCTATAGCCATGAATGATAAATTACAAGTTTCATCATTTGATGAGCTATAATCAATATTGCTCATCTAATTGACTATTTCCATCATATAGCAATTCTAAGGATTTCCATAATGCATATGCATTTGTAAATTTGGGAATTCTATCAATTATGCTTTTATCTAATGCTTCACATAAAACTTTAAGTACATTAAAATTTACTAAATTTTTTCACTCTCCCGTGATTTCTTTATATCCACCGATATCATAGGTGAGCAAAAATATGAGCATCATTCTTTTCCAAAATTTGAAGTTTGTTCCATCATAAAATGGTGGTCTATCGATGAATGCACATTCGAAAAATTTTATTGTGTAGCTTGCAGAGGTCATGATCGATTCTCAGACGGTTAGGTCTTTATTGAGAATACCTCGCTCTGATACCAATTGAAATTACCTACAAGCACACACAAGAAGCAATCTCTATACCCAGGGGGTTAATTGGGTAATGACCTAATATTTCGGAAATATAAATTTTTTCCATTTTACGCTATTAAGTTAGTAGCTTTACCAATTAAGCTTAGGTTAATTTTCTCGATCACAATATATCTCCAAAATATAAGTTACTAATTAATATGCAAATACAAAAATAAACTTGCGATAATTAAAAGTTAAGGGATAGAGAAAATGACACATGTGATTTATAGTGGTTCGGCCAACAATGCCTACGTCCACTCCTCCAAGCCACGCTTGAAGCTTTCCAATAAGTTGAATCCACAACTTACACTGAGTTTTCCGTGGCTCACTCACAACAAAGAGTTTTGTCCCTAGGTTCACCTCAAACCTTTACACTACGAGCTTTCCAATGGCTCACTTTCAAACCTTTACAATGAGTTTTGTCCATAGGCTTACTCACAACATTTACACAATTTACCCTTTTGAGTATACCCACTCAACAATGGATTTCACTACCACAAGTGTTTAAGATAAAGAAAATTAAAGTACAACTTGGGCACTCACAAAAGATAAGAAGAATTGAGGACTGTGAGTTGCTAACCCAAGTAATCTAAGCTCATTACAAATAATATGAAGGTGTAGTGTGTGAGCTTGATTTTGAGAGTGTATGATGATGAAGGTTTAGTAAAACTCTCTATTTTTGCTTGATAGAAAATGTATGAAGGTGTTGTTACTATGCAAAAATGAATTTGGGGCTCAAATTATAGAGGTGTAAAACAGCCTCTGCTGTCTTTCTGAGACCGGTATGTCAGTCCTGCAAAACATAACAGCTATATTACCGTTGAAGATTAAAGCGAAATACCCAATTACTAACCGGTATATAGACTGGTATATCATATCGGTTAGCTCACCGGTATGGGGACCGGTAGAACCGTCCCGGTTCCAGTAGCTATCCAAACTCTAGCTAACCGCTATGAGAGATCGGTATGGCGTAGTCCGGGTTCAGAGAGCATGCAAATCTACCAAAGGCAGAGTAGGGTCACCGGTATGCCGGTGTGGGGGACCGGTATCCCGTTCTCAATGCAGAAAATATAGAATTCGAAAGTTGAAATATTTTGCACATGATGTTAATGCATCTAAATTAATGTGCATATGACCTATGAATTTAGAAACTTAAATTATCAATTGATTACAAAGAGAGCCCGGAACTAAGACCATAAAACTGACCTTCTTCTCCCTGCCAATGTTAAGAACAATGAGCTCTACCAATCCTTTTTGTATTCATCAACACGCCAAGCGTTATATGGATCCTCTTGTCGGTATCATTAACATCAAAGCCACAAATGTGCATAGAATCTTGCCCGCACATGCTGCTGTTGTTATTACAAGCACCAGCAGCCCCCATGCAGAGACGAGAAGGAAGTCAAGGAACGATGGCAACAGAGACAAAATTAGAGCTTCACGCCCTTTTTAATTTCCCCTACATAAAACAGTGTCGTTTTGTTTACACACAAAATGACATTGTTTCTTTTAAAAATAAATAATATAAAAATCAGGTTTTACCGATTAACCGGTTTTTAATCGATTTTCAATGATTTTTACCCGACCGATTTTTCAGATATTATCCTGACTGGATATATGATTGGTTCCCGATTCGACCGGTTGAACCAGCCGGTCTGATCCCATTTTCACAACATTGATAAGTAATGCATGGCCATGACTAGGGGTGGCAATTTGGGTGAGGATTCGTTTATTCGTTCGATTCGATTCGCTTTAAAGCGAATACGAGTTTGAAAAAATGAATTCGTTTAATAAATGGGTCAATTCGATTCGATTCGTTTATTCGTTAAACGAATCGAATACGAATTTAAGCTCATGAATTCGTTTATTCGTTTGTGATTCGTTTTATTATTTTCTTTACTAGTTATTGTAATTTTTCAATTAAGATTAGAGAAATTATGGCTAATTACCATAGAAAAATAATATTTTGTGAAGTATTTTTAATAAATATATTAATTATATATTTTATATGTATATATTTATGAAAAATTAATGTAAATCAACTATGGTAAATTATGATCTGAAATAATATCATGACTAAACGAATATTTGTATTCGATTCGTTTAATAAACGAATCGAATACGAATCCTAATATTATGATTCGTTTAATAAACGAATCGAATACGAATCCATCACATTCGATTCGATTCGTTTAGGATTCGAAACAAATTCGATTCGTTGATTCGTTTTGCCACCCCTAGCTATGACCCATGTCGTGACTCGTGCACCAACTACAATATTTTTAAATGTTGACCAAATTTGGGGGGAAATATTTCCTTTTATTGATAATAAAATATTTCATTTATCGCTTAATTCTCTAATTTTTTAATTACTTATTATATCTTTAATTTAATGTTATTGGTAATATTAAGAATTATACTTTTTGGTAGGGGTAATAAAATAAATTAACGAATCAAATTTACATCAAATCATAAATAAATCAAATCAAAATGTGATGGATTTGTATATTTAATATGTAGTTGTAATTCAAGTTTGGGGTCGGTATGGTATTTCCGATAGGCTGGATGGATTATCTTATCTCATTGGGTGAAAATTATTAGAAATGATAAATATCAATAGAAGGCTTTGAACGAATATTCATCATTCTTAAAGGAATTATGTCATCACTATATTACTGTTGGATTAATGGCAATTCCTTTCAGGATATACAAAGTCACACGGAATTTTCAGACACTAAAAACTAGAAATTCTCCCAAGAACAAGTAAAGAATAAGTTTGATAAGAATAGAGAGAATATGAGAAGTTGTTCTTTTATTCAAAAGAGTAAATACATATTTATATAGCCTTTTAGTAGTCATAACTCTTGGTTTAAAGACACAACTGCTGACTTGAGACAATTTTTTACTTTAAATTAAAAACTGTCAAAATTAAAATTAAGAGAATTAATTAAATTACCTTAATTAATTTCAGAATTTTAAATTTCAAGCCCAAGTCCAAGTGTCAAAGTGTCCATCTTTGACTTTAAATATTGTATCTCAAATATTTGTATTTTTCCCTCCAATAAGTTTCTCATCATAACCTTCCATCACCAATTTAAACTATTAGGTGGAAGAGACCTTATAAACACATTTTACTCTCAATGTCATTCTTATTAGGGATAGGAAGTCTCACATTTATCACTGACTATATCAATAATTTTCACGCATGGATGGCTCTCGGAACTTGTGGTTTTTTTTTTATGAGAAGTTAATTATGTGTTTTTTCCTGTGTTGTGGCTTTTTTTTTTTTTTTTTTTTAATTTAGATAGGATGTGGTTTATTAGGACATTTCTATGGGGATAATTTTTAGTGACATTTCTATTTCAAGCAGTTGTACATTTTGGAGAGAAATTAAAATATACAACTACTTGAAGCATGAATGTCACTAGAATATCACAAAAAAAAATATCCCCTAAAATTATTGGGTTTATTATCAGCAAATTGTAGAAATTGGTGACTAAGATAGTCTTGTAATTTTTCCTCATACGTCTCAATAATTTTTAGTTTATTAAGTTGTATCCCTACCGATTACGAGGATTCCATAATTTATGAAATTGTAATACATTATAGTGTTTAGGTTGTTAGATATTTATTCTAATCGACTCAAGTCTTAAGTTTTGTGAAGAAGACTTTACATCTATATTCAGCATGTGATGACCTCTAATGTATTATTGATCTTTTACTCTTTTTAAAGCAATCTTCTATTAAAAATGCTATTTTCACCATAATTAATTCTTTTTAAAAAAAAATCCTAGTGAGTTCATCAGTTTATTTTATCCCTGTTTATATACATATAATATACATATATATATATATATACATATACATATACATATTATATATATTAATATACATATACATATATATATATATATATACATATACATATACATATATATATATATATATACATATACATTAATAGTGCTGCCGCCGCTGCCTTTGGTGCTTCATGGTTCCTGTTTTGAATACGGTTCTCCTCTTTATGTTGGTCTTTTCTCGCCCTGAAGCAGGATGAAAATTAATAATCGTACAAGCAAATTCTTCTTGCTTTTAATAATCGTACAAGCTTAATTAGATTTTATATGTACCGACGTTTAGAGGTGGCCACCGGTCCGGTTCGGTTCCAAATCAGAATCGAACTGGCCGGTTCTCGGTTCTACATTTTTGAGAACCAGAACCGGAATCGAACCATTTTTCATTCGGGTTTTTTTTAAAAAAAAAATTTATTAATGATTTTATAAAAAATAAATGAGATTAAAAATCATGAATTTAAATTTAGATTACATTAAAATAAAAATAAAATTAAAGAGCTTGAACTTAAATTTTTAAAAACTTAAGTGTTGGGTTTGTAAGGTCATCCCAAGATCATATTAAGCATGAAACATGTGAATACAAGAAGTAAGAATGGCGAAACATACTTACAAAGAACGGTTGTAGGATGCTTTGTAAACAAAATTTTGCTTTGAGAATATCCTCCAAGCTCCTCTTTGATTGATGAATCCAAGCTCCAAGCTTTGAGATTTGAGATTCCAAGCTCTTGGGAATGGTTTCCCTATCACCTATATGATTCCTTATGAGTGCTACCTCTTAAAAATTTGCAACAAACTTTCTATTTCTCCTTGTGAAGCTCACGGCAATGAGAGCTTTTTGAGATGGAGAGTGGCGTTAGAAGAGAGAGGAATAGAGATGAATTTTGTTAACTAAGTTTGATTTCCAAAATCAAATTAATGATTACCAAAACCAATATTTGGTATGTCTTTCATCTCACCAACTGTTGGGGTTGGTGCTCAGAGCGCCAATCCGGGCCGTATTTATGGTCTGATTCATCATGAATACGAACATCCTCTTATTCCATAATATTACTTATTTATGGTTGCACCTCTTGTTCTTATATACGTATTCGATCTGATTACGATTAGATTGAAACTAAATGTGGTTTAGTGATATGTATATATTAGACAAAGGCCCGATAATATATAATGCAGTACACAGTTACAAAGTTAGTTTGTAATTGACATTGGGAAGTGTCACTGCTATATGAATATTATCAAACATAGTTCCTGGTCAAGATTTGCTAACACGGGTCGGTTAGTCAAATCCGTTGAGACCAGTACATGTCGTATATCGAGACTTGGTCCGATGGTTTATCCCGATGAACCATGAGTCTAGGAGACTCGTATAGACGTGTAGGTGTTTATATGGATAACACTGAACGGCTCACCGAAGATTCTTAATGGATGGTACGCCAACGTCAATAAGAATCTTCTCGGGTTGAGTAGCATAGTGGTCCTTCGACTTGAGATACCACTGTGGATGTATGAGACATCCTCCACACTTAGATGGCAGTCACGTCACCGATCTATTTAGATCAGACCTCCGCCTGTTCGTTGGGTGTGGATCGATCCTCAGGATATCCTGTGTGTGTCAAGATAGGATCCGTCAGTTCTGTGTACAGAGCATAGGTAGTCCATATATTATTAGCATTCTGTTAAATCTGTGGCCACAGTATACATCGGAAGTAAGTTCCGAGTGTTATTTAAAGATTGCTAATAGATACGTCGACGAGATAATACCTATAGAGATTTGACGTTTACATCTATATCTCTGGGATTATCTGGATACCTGTGACGGAGGGATTATACGTATGCAATGACCTCGACCTGTATGATTCAGCTAGTTTTTATCCGTGATCGTCATAATCTACGGGTGGATAGATTATGGACACGAAATTGGATTTCGTGACGGATATACCTGAATCTAGAGAGTCTCAATAATGAAACATACTCGTAGAGCACTAGAGCAACACTTATAATAATATGATTATTTATAAATTCGTTTAAGGGTTAAACGCAAAATACATGCTTAGGGACCCGATAGTCCTTTCCTTATTATTGTGTATTTACATTTAATACTTGATTAATTTAAATACACATTAATTAATAGTCAAATTGAGATATTTGACTATATCATAAATGTATATATGTATTTAATATTTAATGTAAATATAATACATATATTTAATATATTTGTATTTAATTAATTAATTAATTAATTAATTGTTAAATGATTAAATTAATTAAAATATAAATATTTAAGATTTAGATATTTGTTTTTAAGGCTTAGTTGCCTTTGTTGACCAAGGATAAATATCTAATAAGTGGTTTTTAGATATTTAATCAACTTGATCGAATAAAATGGAATGAAATTGAAATTAATATTTTGGTATATACTAAAGGCCAAATTCGGCCAAGGCCTTCTTTGGGCAAGTATATATTGATTTCATTTCATTTGAAATGTTAACCTAATACACTTTAAAGAAAACTCCATTAATGGAAGCAAAGGAAGCTTGTGAGAAAGAAAGAAGAAATCAAAGAAAGCTTGGATTTTAGTGAGTTTTTCCAACTTGCTATTAGAAATGAAAATGTTCCTTAGGATCTAGGCTTTAACATATGATGTTCTTAGGTTATTTCTTCTTTCTTTATTCCTGTGTTTTTTGTTGATGGAAGTTTTGATGGAAGTGTTGTGCATGTATGATGAAGGAAGGTTGTGACTATTGTAGTTATAAGCTTTCTTTTAAGGTTTTGGAAACCATGTTGCTAATCTAGAGTTGTTGACCCACTCTTAGATGACCTAGATTTGATCTTGAGTTGTTTCATTGTGTTGAGACTTTGATTGGATGGAAGAAACATGATTGAAGTAGTTGATTTAACCAATTTGGTCTAATTTGTCCAATTTGAAGAAATTGAAAAATTAGGGTTCATGACCAATTCCAAATTTGGGGGTTTTCATATATGTTGTGTATTTGGATGTGTATATGATGCATATAAAGTTTCATGTTCATTGGATTACATCTTGATGTGTTTTGATGCATGAAATGACAAAGTGCACAAAATGGCACCTTGGAGGTGCATTCGGCCAAGGATTAAAAATTTGGGATTTTTGGTGCTTTTGGTGTTTTGATGTTTTGAACATGCTAAGTTCATCTTAGAAATGATTTAGAATCATTCAAAATTGATTAGATCAATTTCGGACTAAAATGGACAAAATACTAAAGTAAGGGTAATTTGGTAAATTCACTTAAATATGATTTATTTGAATTTTATTTCATAATTTGATTATTGGATAATTAAATAAATATGTTTATTTAATTAATCCGAGAAAAATTTTTGAAATCGGAAGATACGATCTTCCGCCGCTTCCGCTGCGTTACCGGATTCTGCCCCTAAAAACCCCTACAAAATGGTATCAGAGCGAGTCTGATTCTAGGCCTCCATAAAATGATTAGCTTGTTTTATTCAATGTTCAATCATGTTTTCTTTACTTTATACATGCTTGTTATAATCTAATTTGATTAGATTTAGGGTGTATGACACTTAATGGAATATCCCCGCTTAATAAGGTTTTAAGGTAACTAGTATTTGGAATACTTGTTTCTTGGTCCGTCTTGTCAATACGGTTTATAAATATCTTTTCGTTGACTACATCCGAGACCGTGCCTCTGCTGTGAGGGTGTAGCTGATAGAAATTTATTTATGCCGAATGTATATTAGATACTAGATAAATTCAAGCGAAAGCGAAATCCTGAACGTGCCCTAGCTGTCAGGGTTACGCAAGTAACTTGAGTTTATCATTGACAAGTTTAACCTTGGTACGTCTCCTTGTGGGCCTGCCTTCGCAGCTACAACGAGAAACGGCCAGGACCGGAACCTTGGAGTCACTAGTGAGTGATTGACAATTAGTTGTCTACCTGTGAATATACGTCGGCGAGACCGTGCCTCTGCTGTGAGTCGAAATATATTCATGGGGTCCTCTTCCCATTATGGAATTCGATTTAATTATTGAATTCTCGTCTTTCCGTTGGGGATTACGGCATTACGTAAAAATAGTGGGAGGCACTGCTAAGTTTAAAATATTCCATAACTTAGGCAGTGTATGTTATTATGGAAATTGCCGCTTGTTTGTTTCCTTATTCTATAGTAGATAGAATTAAACTTTTATTTACTGCACACATATTTTGATATGTTATCTGACTAGACTCTTGGTTGCAGTTATTCTAGAATAGGTTCTAGATACTAATAGACTAGGATATTATTAGATTAGTCTAAACCATCGGGAACTGTTGTTCCGATTTTCTTGAAAAAAAAGATGGTTAATGACTTAGTTTCTAAGTCATGATAGATAATCTAGATAGATATCCCCTTTAGGATATAATACTTTAGAGACAATAGTTTCTTATGCAGTAAGAATTGACTTGAATTAGTTCATGTCTCGAGATTCTTGACTGGCATTTAGAAAGCCCTATTAGGTATTTGTTTATCTAGTAATGACGATTCTAAGCTTTAATTACCTTTAGAGGTAATGTGTCTGACACAATTTGCTAATCAGTTATTTACAATTTTTGTGAATAGTTGAATGCAAATAGTAAAGCTAAAGAAATGAGATGCGTATATTTGTGTATAGAAAATATCGATTTTCACAATACTACAACTATAGGTATTGGATACCAGATCTCCCGTCTAGTTATTTGAAATATTGGTTAACGATTGTTTTGATATTTGATATCGGAACTTGCGACTATTGGATAGTCACTTGTTCTTTATAAACAATTGTTACATATTTTATAATAACTAGTAGTGTCATTGACGTAGAGATAAACATTAAGAGAAATTATTCGGTAAAGTAAATAATTTAGAACGGTGCTTTATGAGTTTAATCACTTAAGCATTGGATGCTTATTCCGTATGGTAAAGGATGGTTTGATACTAGATCACACCACATATCCTTATCCATTTAATGAATATTGTATTCAGGAAAGTGATTAAGATCTCGTTTAACCAATGATTGTCATTGGACCACCAGATTTATTTAACTGATACATTGGATGTATGTAGTTTAAATAAATAATAATTGCTTAAGGTAGTTTTCTTTATTTCGTAACTTAGTTGATGAATTTTCATAACTTAGTTACGTGTTTCTGAAGGAACACATATTGAAAGTCTTGAAAGTATCAAGAACTTTCAATATGTTCTGATGAAACGAAGATTGAACATTTTTGACTTGTTCAAATATATTCAATCTAAAGTATTTTGAAAACTTGATCCTTAAAATTCATTACATGTCTTTGAACTGTTCAAAGATCTTTGATACGATCAAACATTTAAATTTAAAGCAATTAGTTCTAAGGTTATTTAGTGAATATGATTCATATTCAATATTATTCTTCCATGATTCCATCTTGATGGAATTGAGTAGTGGGAGCAATTGAATCTTATTTGATTTGATTCGTTTGATATTGAATGTTACCGAATTAGTTTCAATACTCTTGGGGTTATACTCCAGTAACACTAATTCATCTCTTTAATTAATGTTCCATTATTTTCTACAGTTGCATATATGATATGTATAGGTAGAAAATTTGAATCTTGAAAAGTTTGAGATTTCAATCTTTCTTTTATATAATAGTTATATAATGGAAATTACTTACACCTCGGAGGTATAAATAAAAGTTTATCGTTTATTCTGTTTAATAGAATATTGTATTCTATTTAATAGAATATCTTTCCTACGATTCTAAGTAATAAAATCGTTTTATTACTTGGTGTGTAACATCAGATGTTAACTATTGTAGAAAGACTTGACTTATTGAAGTCAAATGTGAGAATGATAAATTATAAATGGAACTACGTAATTAATAAGATGAAACAACCCTTATACATCTTCCGTACAAGTCCAATAGGATAACAGAATCATTCACGAGTATTTGATACTTAATGGTTCCGTTGTTTTCTTATTGAAGAAAAATTATCCTATAACTTGTAATGGAAGTGATATTGATATCGATTCTGGAAGTTCACCATTGAACCTTAGATCTAAGATTGTTCATAGCTTACTACGATCAAGTTTTGAACTTGATTAAGCTTTCATTATGAATTAGTTCATGATATGTGCTAATTGTTTGCGCGGCGAAAGCATTGTGAGCTTATTAAAGGTTTGACCTTTACAGTATGACAGTGAGAAAAGTTATACTCAGCAATCTATTGTAGATTCTGAGAAAACTTATCTCTAGTCACACTAAATGAACAATTAAAGATATATTGGTTAATGTTGATTATAAACTGTATATTTTAGCTAAAGAATGCAAAGTGGCGTTTTTGGATGACTTATTCAGATAAGAGATTGTAGACACTGGTTTTCACCCGAGGTCCACAATCGAGATTTCGTTGAGTTGGGGGCACTGGCGATCCTGCAAAACAAATGTAGAGTGAGCGGGAGTAGACTACCCACCGGTGTGGTGGGTGCCGGGGGCACTCCGACGCCCAAGTCAGTTGTGATGACGAGCTGTAAGTAATGGAAGAGCAAGGCTAGAAACTACCTTGGTCCTCGTGGATTGCCGTGTGGGCTATAGATATGATATGACCAGAGCTCTGGAGTCCAGCCCCCCCCCCCGTGAGTTGTGATCCATCTTCTCTTTTATAGGCCCCTTGATGTGGGGTATTGCTTCTGCCCGTTGGGATTACTGTTACTGATGACTTGATGAAGGCGTTTACATCTGATAACTGATGACTTTGATGATGGTATTTATGTCTTGTAACTGTTGGTTTAACGGTTATCCTCAGCTGATAAATCAGTGGTGATGGGCTCGATTTCGATAGTGGGCCTTGGATCTCTGGTCTCGTGGTTGGCCCAGAAGGGAAATACCGGTTTTACCCTTGGGCCCAATTTTGGTCCGTACAGTTTGTCCCCTACTCTCTAAGTCAAAGAGTCTTTGGCTTGGAGAGTACTTGACGCATTGTCGTCTGAGGCGAGACCATAGGATGTAGATGTACCTGAGCGTTGTTGCTGCCTATCGGTTGAACCTAACGAATGCCAGGTTATGAACTTGGCTCTACATGAGCCATTGGGGATGTACCCAGTCGACCGAACCTAGATGAAGGTTCAGGAGCTATTTCACACGATGTTGTCATATGGACTGAGGGAAGTCCATGTCTTCATTTGACTCGACATGAGTCCATGGGGGATGTCCCCGGTCGACTGAACGAGATGATGTTTCAGGAGTTTATTTGACTCGACATGAGTCCATGGGGGATGTCCCCGGTCGATTGAACCAGATGAGGGGTCATGAGATAATTTGACTCGACATGAGTCTATGGGGGATGTCCCCGGTCGACTGAACCAGATGAGTGATCAGGAGATAATTTGACTCGACATGAGTCCATGGGGGATGTCCCCGGTCGACTGAACCAGATGTGTGATCAGGAGATAATTTCATTTGACAAGTCTATGAACTGAAGGAAGTCCATGTCTTCATTTGACTCGACAAGAGTCATCTGGGAATGTCCTCGGTCGACTGAACCAGATGAGGTTCAGGATATAAGTCATACGACATGTGTATATCTACAACTTGACTCTACACGAGTCCATGGGTTATGTCCCCGGTCGACTGAACCAGATGAAGGTCAGGGGTTAGTTCACACGACATGTGTAAACTCATGTCTTTGACTCGACATGGGTCCATGGGGGATGTCCCCGGTCGACTGAACCAGATGAGGGTTCATGAGTTATTTCATTCGACAAGTCTATGAACTGAAGGAAGTCCATGTCTTCATTTGACTCGACAAGAGTCATCTGGGAATGTCTCGGGTCGACTGAACCAGATGAGGGTTCAGGAGTTATTTCATTTGACAAGTCTATGAACTGAAGGAAGTCCATGTCTTCATTTGACTCGACAAGAGTCATCTGGGAATGTCCTCGGTCGACTGAACCAGATGAGGTTCAGGATATAAGTCATACGACATGTGTATATCTACAACTTGACTCTACACGAGTCCATGGGGGATGTCCCCGGTCGACTAAACCAGATGAGGTTCAGGATATAAGTCATACGACATGTGTATGTCTACAACTTGACTCTACACGAGTCCATGGGGGATGTCCCCGGTCGACTAAACCAGATGAGGTTCAGGATATAAGTCATACGACATGTGTATGTCTACAACTTGACTCTACATGAGTCCATGGGGAATGTCCCCGGTCGACTAAACCAGATGAGGTTCAGGATATAAGTCATACGACATGTGTATGTCTACAACTTGACTCTACATGAGTCCATGGGGGATTTCCCCGGTCGACTAAACCAGATGAGGTTCAGGATATAAGTCATACGACATGTGTATGTCTACAACTTGACTCTACATGAGTCCATGGGGGATGTCCCCGGTCGACTAAACCAGGTGAGGTTCAGGATATAAGTCATACGACATGTGTATGTCTACAACTTGACTCTACATGAGTCCATGGGGGATGTCCCCGGTCGACTAAACCAGATGAGGTTCAGGATATAAGTCATACGACATGTGTATGTCTATAACTTGACTCTATATGAGTCCATGGGGGATGTCCCCGGTCGACTAAACCAGATGAGGTTCAGGATATAAGTCATACGACATGTGTATGTCTACAACTTGACTCTACATGAGTCCATGGGGGATGTCCCCGGTCGACTGAACCAGATGAGTCCAGGAAGGTTTAAGTCGTACGACATGTGTAATCCTCATTAACACAAAAGAATAAATTTTTTTTTTTTTTTTTTATCAATTTAATACTGGTTCTATCGCCCTCTTTCACTAGCTTGGGAAATAATGAAGACCGAATTTTCAAAACCCAAAAGAATATTTTTAGCCCAAAAGAATATTTTTTCCTCGTGTTGGACCCCAATAGGTCATCTATCTTCTAGCAAGACAACTCGATATTAATTTATGTGCTGCATGTGAGACGACAGACGTTCATATGGAGCAGTTAGACGTGCCAAATTCTACGGACGAGATCCCAGCCAAGCAGTGCACCACACATGCTACTCTTGAGAAGTATCTGCTCCTGTGCCAGGCGACAATTCGCCACATGTAAATTTGAATAAAGACACGAAGGTCACGTGCCCAGCCTGATAGGATGAAACTCTTGCTATAAGTGACAACACACATTCTGTCGTATCTACTTCAGTTTGCTATATAACTTATAAGAGCCCTCCAACTGAGCGAATGAATGGGTAATAGTGCATCTACTAGGTCCAACAGCTCCCATATCAAGTAGACTTTACTCATGCATACGACATGCAATATAGTGTCGTTCCAGTCCCCAACGCCGAGGCCACCACGCATTAGTGATCCATGATACTCTCCTTCGTAAGCATTGGGTCTGTTGGCACTCGTGGATCTGATGAGTGGGCTAGTTACCATTCACGTTACAGGTGTTATACATGTCGACTGGAAGATATTTCCATTATTGGTTCCATATATGTCGGTCAAAGAAACTCACGTTGCTGGGTTTATGCATGTCGACTAGGAGATGTATCATATTTTACTACTGTTGGAGATGAACCATTAGTGATCCATGATACTCTCAACTAGTCTTTCCCAACTACTGATATAGGCACCTTTCTTGTAGGCCGGAGGCCGTACACGTTGGTTGCATGCTTGTCGATTGGAACCATGCAAGTTTATTGGTTCACGTTCGTTGGCTGAAAGAGATTCTCTTCACTGGATTCATGCTCATCTATTGGAGGATATTACTGGATTGAGGTAAGTCGACTGAAGGAGATTCTTGTTAGCACACGCTTGTCGGTTTTATGGCATTCACGTTGCTTGATTCATGCACATTGGCTAGACGCATGTGCCAGAGAGTACCTCACCAGACTCTTCTTGCACACTCTTGCTTCCCAGCACCAAAATGTAGCGTTGGAAAGTATAAGGGGTCGAAAAGATCCTTTGGGGTTTTGTTTGCTCGGGCATAAGTAATTCGTGTAGGGGGCCATTATGGTTGGCTTCAGGTATCAAGCTTTACTGATGATAGTAAATACAAGGGACTCACAGATCTCTCTCTGTGCAGTCTCGGCTTCTGGTTACTGAATTTGGGCATGGCATTACAACAGGCGATGTGGGATTCCTCTTTGCTATTGAAGTTCGGTTTACTAGGCTGTCTTGTTGGGCTATTGATTAAGCCCCTTTTTTTTTTTTTTTTTTTTTGGCTGGTTTTAGGTTGGTCTGGAGCTGTAATGGGCCATTATTTCCATGTCATAGGCTGCATAATTGGGCCTATATTGAGCTGAATTGTAGGGACCGACAGCATTGTGTACGGACCAAATTTGGGTTGTTGCGCTATTGGGCTAGTTGAAACGGGCTGAGCGACTTGGGCTCACGGATCGATTGGAGGCTTTCTCTGAGCGGTTTGCAATGTCATTTCGTAGGCTGTGACTTTGCTTATTATCTAGGTCTTTTAGCTTTTCCTATTTAACTTATCTTTTCTTTAACGGCTTCGTATGGTCCACTAGGGGCTTATGTCTTATTGCTTATGTCCTTTTTAAACTCTATATGGCCACATTTTCTCTTTTCTCGGGCCTTCAAGTGATTTGGATGACGGGGTTTATTTGAGCTCGATGAGCTTTTGGTTGAATGGGCTAAGTTTTGCCTCGACATGCATCTTTCTTATTTTCTTTTGTGCAGGACACTAATCGGCTCAGACAGTGTGCCGCATGACTCAATGTAATATACGTTTGTTGTCTGGGGTTGCTAGTCGAAAGGAGAAAATGAAAGCTAAATTCCTACTCTATTCTAATTTATTAGAACCATTCCTTAGACTTGGCGAAGATCAATGAGGCCGTAGTAGTTTGCGCCTGAAATGTGTTTATGAGGCCATAGTAGATTGGCCAAGGTGAATGTCCATTGATTCCCAATTTGAAAATGTCACTAGTCGACCGGACCTGTGATGAAGGTCCGATAATATTTTACTTTACATGACATGGTAAAGGTACATGGGATTTTCTATAGTCGACTAAACCTGGTATAGGTCCGAGGTAGTCTATATCCTACTAGACCTGATGAAGGTCCATAAGAGTCCACTCTACAAGACTTGGATGAGGTCGACTGGACATAATTAAGGTTTTCGAAACATTATTCCACTAGACATGATAATAAATTTCCTATGTAGTCTAGAGTTGATGTTAATACATGTCTATCATATGGAGAATAAATGACAATCACTGCATGTTGATTGGAGAAGATGACATACCTTTTACATCTCCAAGAGGGGATGTGAATCCTCTTAACGTCGATTGAAGAATATGATATTTTTTATGTAGGCTGGAAGAGACGCCAAGCCTTTTATGTAGTCTGGAGGAGACATAATCTCCTTACGTAGCCTGAAGGAAATGATATTTTGTCTATGCCAATCTAGAGTTAATGGTAATCATTCCAGATAGACTCGAATAGATGTCAATCATGGAGAATGCTTCCTGGTTGATTGTTTATGCTGGAGATTGTGAGGATATTATCTTGTCGACTGGTGGAAGTGTATAGAATGATCCAAGTGTTGGTTCACTGGTAGTCTGACACCGAGTAGGCTAGAGAATCACTCTTTCCAATTCTTGTATTTCCTTTCGTATGAAGGAAATAACTTGTTGTGGCTTTTCTGGAGATTAAGTGGATGGTCGTTTGATGGTGGATTTCCACTTGCCATATTCTTGAATGCTCCCAATGCATCAGATGATAGGATTGTTGGGTGACCCGTAGCTTCGGGCCGTTGGGAGGTTGAAGATATGTGCTTCGATGTTTGTGATGACTAATTAAGTGATCATGAAATCTGGTGCTTGCTCGTTGCGTGACGCCGAACTGGTAGGGGTATTTGAAAGGATCGCAGAATGAGGTATATTTGCATGCTACGAATCGCTAGGGCCCCACGGTGGGCGCCAAATTGTGTAGACACTGGTTTTCACACCCGAGTCCACAATCGAGATTTCGTTGAGTTGGGGGCACTGGCGATCCTGCAAAACAAATGTAGAGTGAGCGGGAGTAGACTACCCACCGGTGTGGTGGTGCCGGGGGCCACTCCGACGCCCAAGTCAGTTGTGATGACGAGCTGTAAGTAATGGAAGAGCAAGGCTAGAAACTACCTTGGTCCTCGTGGATTGCCGTGTGGGCTATAGATATGATATGACCAGAGCTCTGGAGTCCAGCCCCCCCCCCCCCCCCGTGAGTTGTGATCCATCTTCTCTTTTATAGGCCCCTTGATGTGGGGTATTGCTTCTGCCCGTTGGGATTACTGTTACTGATGACTTGATGAAGGCGTTTACATCTGATAACTGATGACTTTGATGATGGTATTTATGTCTTGTAACTGTTGGTTTAACGGTTATCCTCAGCTGATAAATCAGTGGTGATGGGCTCGATTTCGATAGTGGCCTTGGATCTCTGGTCTCGTGGTTGGCCCAGAAGGGAAATACCGGTTTTAACCCTTGGGCCCAATTTTGGTCCGTACAGAGATCAGTTGTGATTTCCTTATTTGAAGAGTTCATTCTGAAATGGCCCTAGAGTTTGTGTTCTGCTGAGATCACAGTTTAGTGTGCTAGCTTATAGAGCCTATTGTAGACTCAGATAAGTCTTCCGAAAATCTGTGTTCTCTGTTTTTGATATCGTCAGATTGTCTGATCTTGTCAAAGTATAGAGAATACACATGTGATTAGAAGGGTTAATGGGAGCGTACATATTACTTTCTAGTGTTATATATCTTAACGACATTTTCATTATTATAGTAATAATGAGATGTTTGTAAGGTAAAAGATTTACCTAAGTCTTCTTTACTCCATGAAAGCAGTGGGAGTAGTCTCTGTTATATTTGATATAAAGTTTTATATATGATATGAAACTTGGAGACTTGTGAGATACCCCTATTAGTCGTACATTAGATATGATCTAATAAATGACATAACTAGGCTATTTGTATGACAGTTAGTATAACTATTGGACAGTTATTGTATGTCTTATATAAAGTATTCATCTTTCGTAAAGGATGATTCATTTTTCGAAAGATATTGATTAGAATGTCTAAACAATAATTATGTATCATTTGATGATGACATAGTGAATACTTTATTATGTGCGATTATCGATGTCGATTTAATCGTAATTGTTACGAGTTATTTTGACATCCTATAGACCATAGGATGGATCTTGAAACACGTTCTTTGTGATCTTTGAGATATTAAGAACGAGTTTCTAATTCATGGAGAATACAGTCTGCAACCATTAGAGTCATATTAGTTTTGAGACTAATTATAACGTTAGACAGTCTACGTCATAAAGAGTCACAAAAGATGCAGTGGGAGTGTCACGAAGTATTTTACTTTTATAGTGGAATTAATGCAACTTATAAAGTATTGACTTATGAAGTTGCATAGTGACCTTATAAAATATAAGTTTTGAATTGTTTTGTGCTTGCGGTTGTCTTCATAGTATTTTGGATTTGATCCTTAAATACTTGGACAACTCAGTAGCTTAGCACAATACTGATGTAGCATCAGAGTCATATTAATGTATAATCTAGATTCTAAAAAATATGAATGATGCTGACTATGAGAAACGATTGAGTTTGTTTGACAAACTCAATATGTCATAGCGGACTTGTTTTTGTTGCCTACCTCTTAAGTACTGGGTGAGCTTTTGAGGGCCATGTGCATACGATGCACATTGAGACGAGTATATGATACCGTGGATTGGCACTAGAGCAAGTGGGAGAAATTATTGGGGTTGGTGCTCAGAGCGCCAATCCGGGCCGTATTTATGTCTGATTCATGAATACGAACATCCTCTTATTCCATAATATTACTTATTTATGGTTGCACCTCTTGTTCTTATATACGTATTCGATCTGATTACGATTAGATTGAAACTAAATGTGGTTTAGTGATATGTATATATTAGACAAAGGCCCGATAATATATAATGCAGTACACAGTTACAAAGTTAGTTTTAATTGACATTGGGAAGTGTCACTGCTATATGAATATTATCAAACATAGTTCCTGGTCAAGATTTGCTAACACGGGTCGGTTAGTCAAATCCGTTGAGACCAGTACATGTCGTATATCGAGACTTGGTCCGATGGTTTATCCCGATGAACCATGAGTCTAGGGAGACTCGTATAGACGTGTAGGTGTTTATATTGGATAAACACTGAACGGCTCACCGAAGATTCTTAATGGATGGTACGCCAACGTCAATAAGAATCTTCTCGGGTTGAGTAGCATAGTGGTCCTTCGACTTGAGATACCACTGTGGATGTATGAGACATCCTCCACACTTAGATGGCAGTCACGTCACCGATCTATTTAGATCAGACCTCCGCCTGTTCGTTGGGTGTGGATCGATCCTCAGGATATCCTGTGTGTGTCAAGATAGGATCCGTCAGTTCTGTGTACAGAGCATAGGTAGTCCATATATTATTAGCATTCTGTTAAATCTGTGGCCACAGTATACATCGGAAGTAAGTTCCGAGTGTTATTTAAAGATTGCTAATAGATACGTCGACGAGATAATACCTATAGAGATTTGACGTTTACATCTATATCTCTGGGATTATCTGGATACCTGTGACGGAGGGATTATACGTATGCAATGACCTCGACCTGTATGATTCAGCTAGTTTATCCGTGATCGTCATAATCTACGGGTGGATAGATTATGGACACGAAATTGGATTTCGTGACGGATATACCTGAATCTAGAGAGTCTCAATAATGAAACATACTCGTAGAGCACTAGAGCAACACTTATAAATAATATTGATTATTTATAAAGTCGTTTAAGGTTTAAACGCAAAATACATGCTTAGGGACCCGATAGTCCTTTCCTTAATTATTGTGTATTTACATTTAATACTTGATTAATTTAAATACACATTATTAATAGTCAAATTGAGATATTTGACTAATATCATAAATGTATATATGTATTTAATAGTTAATGTAAATATAATACATATATTTAATATATTTGTATTTAATTAATTAATTAATTGTTAAATGATTAAATTAATTAAAATATAAATATTTTAAGATTTAGATATTTGTTTTTAAGGCTTAGTTGCCTTTGTTGACCAAGGATAAATATCTAATAAAGTGGTTTTTAGATATTTAATCAACTTGATCGAATTAAAATGGAATGAAATTGAAATTAATATTTTGGTATATACTAAAGGCCAAATTCGGCCAAGGCCTTCTTTGGGCAAGTATATATTGATTTCATTTCATTTGAAATGTTAACCTAATACACTTTAAAGAAAAACTCCATTAATGGAAGCAAAGGAAGCTTGTGAGAAAGAAAGAAGAAATCAAAGAAAGCTTGGATTTTAGTGAGTTTTTCCAACTCGCTATTAGAAATGAAAATGTTCCCTAGGATCTAGGCTTTAACATTTGATGTTCTTAGGTTATTTCTTTCTTTATTCCTTGTGTTTTTGTTGATGGAAGTTTGATGGAAGTGTTGTGCATGTATGATGAAGGAAGGTTGTGACTATTGTAGTTATAAGCTTTCTTTTAAGGTTTTGGAAACCATGTTGCTAATCTAGAGTTGTTGACCCACTCTTAGATGACCTATATTTGATCTTGAGTTGTTTCATTGTTTTGAGACTTTGATTGGATGGAAGAAATATGATTGAAGTAGTTGATTTAACCAATTTGGTCTAATTTGTCCAATTTGAAGAAATTGAAAAATTAGGGTTCATGACCAATTCCAAATTTGGGGGTTTTCATATATGTTGTGTATTTGGATGTGTATATGATGCATATAAAGTTTCATGTTCATTGTGGTTACATCTTGATGTGTTTTGATGCATGAAATGACAAAGTGCACAAAATGGCACCTTGGAGGGCATTCGGCCAAGGATTAAAAAATTTGGGATTTTTTGGTGCTTTTGGTGTTTTGATGTTTTGAACATGCTAAGTTCATCTTAGAAATGATTTAGAATCATTCAAAATTGATTAGATCAATTTCGGACTAAAATGGACAAAATACTAAAGTAAGGGTAATTTGGTAAATTCACTTAAATATGATTTATTTGAATTTTATTTCATAATTTGATTATTGGATAATTAAATAAATATGTTTATTTAATATAATCCGAGAAAAAAGTTTTGAAATCGGAAGATACGATCTTCCGCCGCTTCCGCTGCGTTACCGGATTCTGCCCCTAAAAACCCCTACACCAACTTGGGTGTTGGACAAGTCACCAACAACCCACCAAAACCATCAACAAAAAGTTGATTAAATGACTAGGTGATGTGACTTGTGATGTGACTTGTGGGCCCCACTTAATTCAAAATCCGAGTGGGCCCGAGAACACATCCCGGGCTCGGGTTTGTTAATTCCGAATTAACAATTTTTCCGTTGCGACGTAATTAAATCAAATTTAATTGAATAATTATGCATAGCAAAATTACTATTCACATCGCTGGTGAATTAATTCTAAATTAATTCGTTTGCCCGAATTAAAATCTAATTTTAATTCCGTTATGAAACCTAATTTCATTTAATATATAGAATATATTATTTTATCGATTATTCCAAATTAATCGTTATCTCTATCAAATAGTATTTTATCTCAGATTAAATCTCTCCGCAATTAATCCTAGATTAATTATGTTCGAATCATACGTCATCGGTGAATCTTCGGGAAGCGACCCATGAGATCCCTGGATATGTTGGCAGTAAATCCGATTGTCGGACTATCCGAACACGTGCGTACCTCGTACCACATTTTTACCGATTTACGAGACATGGTTGGCTTCTAGCAAAGCACCGTGCCTACCCAATTCTCCAGAAATATTCTTAAAGGAATATATAATCTATGTCAGACGTAGTATACGTAGTATTGCATATTGCGATCCAGTATCAGATGTCACATGCAAGGCCTGGGGCTGGAAAAATGTCTGCCCCGTACGAAGCATATATCAGATCACAAGCAACTAGTCTATTTAATCGGATAATCATGACCTTGTCATATTATCCCGATGGTTGTAACCCATTAGAGTACCAGTTCTGTATCCTGCGTGATCATCATCTCTATATGAATGAAGTGATACTTCCGTCTTGACATCACACCCAATACACTACGATTCTCAATAAACTCAGAAGAGGCGTACATAGAACCTGTTAAAGTCCTGGACGACCAAAACAAAGCGTATTGATTGTCGCAAGTACTAGCGATGCAAGTCTCAGGTTAAGACCAAATACACTTACCCTGATTCGGATTCCCATAGACACATATTCATACTACCAATGGGATTCCGAGGGGTCTATCCAGAGCGAAGCTGTTTCCGTACCATTGGTAAACACAACCTCCTATCACACTTGCATAAGTATCTAATACTTAAATATATGAGAACTATGTTGTTACGCTTCCATAACACGTACAAGTGCAATACTAGTCTATTCCGCATTATCGATGTTCAGTCTCGATAATACTACGACTAGGGATATTTAATGATTAAACTTTTATGGATTGATATTGTCTCATATATAATAATCTGGAACTAATCATAAGGACTTTTATCATTTATATATTTAAGTAATCAAATTACAAAATGATAAAATGCAATTTTCATTGTCACATAATTAATTTGTACAAAAACCACAATGTCTTTTACAAATAGTGACGCTATGGGTCATAATTGTCCAACAATAAGTTGCCTACGTATCCTCCAGGGGTGAGAGGAATCAAAACTCACGTAGTTCCATTATATTTTTAAGATAGTTCCCCATTATAATTTACAATTATTTACTGATCATTCATCATCATTATCAGTGTCTGTTGATCTTTCAGCTCCCGTTCCGTTTGCACTTGCAGATGCATTGTCGAATAAGTCTTCAAAGTCATTGGGGGCATCTTCTTGTTGCCTCAGATCAGCTCGGGTCCAATCATCCGCACATGATGTTGCTTCTAAAGTTCTTAGATGTAATGAAGACCGTCTCGCTTCCAATATATTGTGTCATAAGCTGAAGGTTTGTTCAATCGTAACAGTGGAAATAGTTGCTGCCATAACCTCTTTAGCAATAATTGATAATACATGAAATGCATTTTGATGTCGGTTCCACCAGTCAAGTACTTGAAATTTTTACTTACTAAATTTTCAGTAGAAAACTCGAAATTGATAGAAAAATAATTATCTAATTCCTGATTGTTAGTCGTGTTATCCCTATGTTTTTTATTTCGTTGTAGTAACCAACGATCACCTACGCTAAGTCTTGAATGTATTACGGTTCGTTACTACTAGATTATCCTACTGATTGCAAGTTATATTTACTAACATAATCATTAAATAAATCTATTAAATAAATTTTTATTCTATATATTATTATTGTAATATTAATTTCATCAGCTATTTCGAAATATCCATAGTAAACTTGTAAGACACTATTCAAACCTTCTAATTTAAACTTAGGATCCAAAAACGTGGCAATAGATAAAAGTAATAGAATGTCTTTAAAATAATTCAATCATTTTCATTTCATAACATAAATAGCTTCAATTAAAACACATCATTAGGATCAGAACTTTCAGCATGCTCAGGTAGAGTACCAACAATATTCAAACTTTCAACAAGAAATAAATATGCTGTAGGATAATAAACACCGCTAAAACATTTGTAGCATCATTAAAAACTTTTAAAATTTCTAAAATTTTTCACAAATATCCCATTGACTAAGGAAAAAGTGTGATATGTTGAACATGTTGAGAAAAAAAAATTACATAATGCATCTTTGTATTGGAAAGTTTGACATAAAAGAAAATAAGTTGAATTCCAACGTGTTGGAACATCTCGTGAACATTTTATCACTTTAATATTATTTAATTTATAAAACTTAGCTCATTTTTTTTCCTAACTTGAGAATATGACCAAATATAATTAAGTGTAATTTAATAGGATCAATGAAAGGTGCTAAACAAGTCAGACACATAAATTAAGGACATGACATATGCAACGAACATGAAAAAATCGATCCCCATATTTGGTTCGCATATTTCTTTCAAATCTCTAATTGATGCAGTATTTGCAGATACATTATCAAAATCAATTGTTAAAATTTTACCTAATAAACCAAATTCATCAAGTATTACTTTCATCATTCTATAAATATTTTGTGCAGTATGTTGCTCATCAAAAACTCTAAATGTAATAAGTCATTTTTTGCATTATGATGCATCAATCCAATGACAAGTCACACCCATGTATGAGTGTGTTTACCAATGATCACTCCAAATATCAGAACAAATAGAAAGACGAACTTTAATATTTTTAAATATTCATTTAAAATAATCTTACCATCTTTGTATAATTTAAAAATTTGACGTTTTGTTGTATTTCTAGTCATTCTACACGCAGCAGGATTTAAAGCATTCTGAACGTAATTAGTAAAAGTAATTTTTTCACCAAAACTTAAAGATAGATGTGTCATACAAGTAAATTTGATAAATTCTACTATATTCTTAGCATCAGAATATTTCAATAAATCTAAAGAACTCGTACATCGACTAGATGATGCGTACCTGGCCATTTGAGTTTGCGTTGTATCAAGTTCAATTTCAACGACATGATGTCTATCCAAATAATTGTTCATATTCCCATAGCCACCAATAAATTTGTAAGAAACCCCACAATAATTGCATATTGCTCTTGAACCTTCATTTTCAGTATCAACTAAATGAAAGTGAATTTTGAAAATATCGGAGGAACGAGACTTAACTTCTCTTCTCCGTGTACCGATATTAGGACCGCTTTCTTGAGTTGGCACATTGGACATGGTGTTCTCAGATGAGCTTGTCATTTTTTATTAAAGAAATATTAAAGAATGAGAGAATTGAGAATAAGAAATTGTAGATGAGAGAATTGAAAATGAGAGAATTTTAGAAATTGAGAGAATTGAAAATTGGTGTGTGAAAAATGAAAAATGACTCATATTTATACATTTTTGGAATATTTTTGTGATACCTAAAATGCCCATAAAACTAGCCGTTTTATTGATATTATTAAGGTTAATTTAGTAATTATAATTTAGTTTTTATTTTTTTAGGGCAGGGAGCCGTTGCTCCCTGCCAGCCCAACGGCGGCTAGTAGCCGTTGGGCTACGGTTCCAACCGAAACCGTTTGGTTTCGATTGGAACCGTAGAACCGCTGGAATCAGACGATTCCAGTAGTTCGAACCGATTCTTTCGGTTCGGTCAGGGGTGAACCCTAATCGAATCGAAAAATTTCGATTCCGGTTCTGATTCCAACCGGTTCGGTTCGGGTTCGGTTTTGGTTCCGAATCGGAACCGTGGCTGGTTCTACTGACGTTGATAAGTTACTAATAAGCTTTTCCCTACAATTTTATGCAATTTCAACTGACTTTGTGAGTGTGGATATCTTAATTTTTGTTTTATCCATCTGCAAACATGTGAACTATAAACAATTCTTCTTCATGAAGATTGATTTAAGTAATTTAATATAATGATATTCATAAAGGGACCCCAATCAAACATTTACATACAAAGTGTTGTATTTTTCTTTGCCATATTAATTTATTCATAAATACTGCTGTATTAAATCTAATGTATTATTGTTGGATTTTATTGTAGTGGAATGTGACTAAGTATTATGTATGTGATTCACATTATGACTGAGAAAATATGATTGAATATTTGTATTTGTCATTTTAATTTAGAAGTGTGACTGGGAATTTTATATGTGACTGAGTTGTAAGTGTGAATATGACTATGACTGTGTGATTATTATTATATGACTATGATTGTGACCATGTAAGTATGTAACTATATGATTGTGACAGTAACATGTGACTATAATTGTTGCGTCAAAGTGATTTTGGGGCTGATTTTGACATTATAAAATTTTTAATTTGGGGAAGTGTTATTTGATGAAAGTTGTAGTTGTGAATATTAATTGTATGTAGTATCTTATAGATTGTGATTTGGAGTCATGGTGAAAGAGACGTGAATGTTTGAAAAATAATTATTAGTAATTTATAAATATAAGGGTTATTTTTTAATATTTTTTTGGTCGAAATATATCGACCGTGATACTTATTTTAAAGCTTTTTTTGTTATAAATCAATATTATGTAATATTTTCCTTGAAACACTTTATATTTTAGAATATATTTAATTTTTAAATTTAAAAATTTTAAAACAAAAACCTATTTTTTAAATTTCCATTTTTTTTTTCATTTTTTTGTGGTAATATTACAATAACATTAATTTACCATGTATAATTATGTTTTTTTTATATGGAGATGGATTAAATGAGAAGAATCATTTATGCTGGACTAAATTGAAAAAACCCTCATAATTTGAACCATTTTAAGATTTCCTAAAAAAATTATGTTGTTTACGTGTTTTTTTTTTTTTTTTTCAAATGTTGTTTACGTGTTTTTACGGAAGTCGATGATTGTCAAAAAGGAGTCAAGAGACAAGTATTCATGTAGCTCACCTAACTCTTCTCCGTCCAAACCTTTCAATATAGGCGGGAAATATATGTAAAATAGATTTCACCTAAACCAAACAAGAACTTCAATTGGTTGGCTACCTATCTATTGAAGCTCCAAGATCTGTTGCAATGGAATTCGGTGCATTAGGGCACTTTTAAATAATAATAAAATACAGAGTAGTCTCTACCTTCTATTTCTTTTCAAAGAAAGTTAACTATTATTGGCTCTGAAAAATTTATGTTGTGTGCGTTCGTGTTAGAGGAGCCGGATTCTCAAAATTGAAATTGATGATGATGGCTGACTTCTATAAACAAACGACTGTTAATGGGTCATTTAAGGTCCGAAAGAAATGAATAATTAGATTAAAACATAAGGTTGAAAAGTAAATAAATATTGAATTTATCAAAATTGAAACTAAAAAGAGATTGCTTTTACTGAAATTGAATTTGGCACTAAAAGTCTTCGCCACTAAAAATACCTATTATTAGTGGCGAAATTCGCCACCAAATTAGTCATTTTTAGTGAGAAATTTGGGGGCATTTTTTTTTGTGTTTTTGCGGCCTTTTTTTTTTTTTTTTACACTGAAAACGTCCCACCTTTATCAAAAACTTCATCTTCATCTCATCACATTAAAAAATCCACGGATTCAACTCTTCAGCTCTCAACTCATAACAAAGAACAATATAAAAAAATTTGCGTGACAACAACCCTTTTGCACTTTGGCCTTTGTCGCCTTTGTACTAGAAGAAGCTCTGGTACCAGCTCACCCTCAAGCTCGAACATCGTGATCTTTCATGTTTGCTTCTATTTCTATTTCCTCAATTTGGGTTTTCTGGGTTTTGAGTTTATTTCTCTAGACGTCTAGCCCTGTATTGATTGATGTACCAAAGGATATACAACAACAGCTGGCTATTCCTAATTGGAACCAGCCGATCAAATTGCTTGGCTATATGTCTAGGTTGCCTAAAGAACCTAATTTGGTTAATTGAATTTGATTATTTTTGGTGATCTACAATAACACAAGGGGTTGATTCAATAAGGTGTCCTGAGACTGGGATGGCTGGAATCATGTCCAGCGGAAGAGAGATCGTGGAGGAACCGGTGACACATGTAATTGAAGACAAGATTTATGTTTCTATTTTATTGTAAGCTATTGTGTCATTTTTGCATTTTGAAAATGCTTTGTTGTGGTAGTAGATAAAATGTTTGTGTTTTTGTCACAGAGACCTTGTGAAATATGCTGCCGAGCTATGCCCAAGATATGTTCAGGAAGCAAAGTAAGTTTACTTTTTTTTTTCTTCTCTATTCTATATTTTTGTTCACATGTTATGCCAACAATATATTGTATACTTCCTGATTTGTGTGCTCAAAGTTGATTTGGTGCTTTCCCTAAAAACTAGTAAGCAATTAGCTGCTGCTTTTTTTTTTTTTTAAACATTATTAGTTTTTATTTTTATTTTTTTATTATTAGCATGTAACCCTATTTCTATTTAGAAATTGTTGGCTGATAAATGAACTTGAATGTGTCTTATGTCTTTGTTGATCTCTATTATTGTTGGTGCATGTAGTAATATTTTTGTAGTTAATGATTAAATTTTCATTCTAGTATATTTTATAGATGAACAGGTCTAGGATCTTAATTTTATTCAATTTTAACTGCAGGTTAGAGGTTGTGCATCGATTTGCTCATATTAGACCTATTGAGTTAGGTGGAAATGCTCATATTTCACAAGCAGACAACAAACTGGACCATGGCTCTTGTATGCAATGTTTGTATGTCAATGTCCTTCTGATACAAAAGATGCTGGTAGCGTTGCAGCAACCAAAGATCTTTACCATCTTATTTTCCCCTCATTAAAATCTGGTTCTGAAGCACACATTGTAAGTACATGTTATAATCAGTTTTCTGAATCCTATAACTACCTTGCAGATATCTCTGTGTTTATTTATGTTCTTCTGCATGTAAGAACGATAAGGAGCACATGGTGGAGGAGGAAGATGTATTATTTGGGATTTTTACATTTGATGATCCGATATTTTCCAAATCAATTTATAGTTTGAAAACTTAGTGAACTTAAAAAATATATCGGAATCCTTCAAGATATGTATTGTCATATCCTTAACTGTGTAGATGATACTCTTTAGATCAGCTTGCACAAGCAATGGCAGGGGTTGAAAATTCAAGGTGAGAAGCATTCATAGAGGGAAGGCTGAAAAAGATGTCATTGAGGCTATTCGCAAGATAAAGTTTTGGACATGTAGCATAAAAGTTCCTCTTTTCCCTCCTCATTTGGCTCTTTCCTCCTATAAATAAAATTTTATTTGTTGTCATATTTTGAAATTATTGAATATAGATATCTAATAATGAAAGAAGGGTCATCCTAGGGTACTGGTGCTTTTGGAAATTAGGTCTGTTAAAGTTCTGATGTTTGTGTGAATATGAGGGTCATTCATTTTAGTAATTAAGATAGATGATCTAGGCCTTCAACTTTATTAAATTGTATTTAATGTAACTTGAAAAGTTATTTTCCTCACATGTTATTAATATAAAATTTCCAATGCAGCATATAAGTGAAGTGAATTCTGCCAATCGGAAAAAATAAAAAGATGTTTGCTTGCGTGGATACCAAGTCTATTGCAAGAATTACGCACAAAATGGTAAAATTTTATTGTCAGTAGGTGTGTTATTTTATTTCTTGAATTTTTCTCATTTATTCATTTTTTATTTTTTTCAACTTATAATTAGTTTTTGTTTATGTATTGATATGCGATTAATATACACTGATATAATTATTTTCATATAAATGCAGATAACTATTTTGTTGGTTGAAAAAATAGTGGACAATGAGAAGCTAGTTCATTCGATGAATGATTTCGTTGATAACCTTCACCATATGTTCAAAGTCTTTTTTGTAATTTGGATATAGAATGTAAATTTAGATGTGAGATGAAACCAATATCTTTTGATTTTTGAATAGTAATTAGTTGATCATTTGTATGTTTTAATGTTGGAACATATTATATTTTTTTGCTTGTAAATACAAATATTGTATTTACATATATTAATGTATCAAAACTTATGTTTTGTATCATTTTAGAATATAAAATATCATATGCTATAAAATACTTTTGAAATATAATTACTCAAGGTACACTTTAGTATTACCTAATTTTGACATTAAAAATAATTACTTTCAGTGGCGAAATGAATTTTGCCACCGAAAGTGCATTTTTAGTGGCAAAATATTCGCCACTAAAAGTGCACTTTTTTTGCCATTAAAAATTCACTTTTAGTGGCGAAATTTTTTTTCGCTACTAATATCGTTTGTGTCGCACTTTTAGTGACGAATCAGTGACGAAAATAATTTCGCCACTAATAGTTTTAGTGGCGAAAATTTTTCGCCACTAAAAGTCAATTTTTATTATAGTGTCAGGTCACTTGATTGAAGCGCACCAATATAATAGCCACTGGTAGTTGGTTCCTCTCCTGGCCGAGACTTTTAACCTCATTCTATTCTTCACAAGCAACTAAAAGGACACCCAACTGCCAATCTCATCTTTCAGGTCTTTCCGATTCTGTAGTTTATCTTTACCTGGGGTGTGGATTTGTTTCCAATTAATACGATCGTGTAATTAAGTTGAATCCAATATTTTCTCTAAATTTACTCACTATATATAGGAACATCAAACTCATAATATCTCAGGAAAATAAGCAAATCTCTAATTTAACCGTTTGTATATTTTTAATATAAGAGAGTTCTTCATGATTTTTAAAACTTGAAAGGATATCGCTTAATAATAATAATAATGAGTTTCACTCATTTTCCTTAATATCACATACATTGAATTGCACATTAAATTCAATCTTTTTCAAATCTTCCTCGTATCAAAGTTGTGATTACTATTTATGGCCTATTTTAAAAGATTTGGAGTTACCATTTTTTTATATATAAGCAAATCAACAACTTTGAAGGCAGAAGGGAAAAAAAAAATAATGGAAGCAAGATTAATCTTCAGTTGGGCTCTGATCACCGTCACCGTGGCAGCTGCTCAAGGGAAATACTACTCAAAAACGGTACCGTATTCTCCCATGAAAGAGCAGGTCACCAACCTCCACTTCTATTTCCATGACACCCTCAGTGGCAAAAACCCTACTGCTGTACTTGTAGCCAAAGCTAACCTCACCGACGAAGGCAAGTCACCGACGCCATTCAGTACGGTGTTCGCCATCGACGATCCACTCACCGCTGGGCCAGAGCTGACGTCGGAGGTCATCGGCAACTGTCAAGGGCTCTACGCGTCAACGGGACAAGATAAGTTGAGCCTGGTGGCATACTTTGATTTTGGTTTTACAAAGGGTGAGTTTAGTGGGAGTTCAATAAGTGTGTTTTCCAGGAATCCCGTGTTGGAGTCGGAACGGGAACTGGCGGTGGTTGGCGGCCGAGGGAAGTTTAGGATGGCCAGAGGGTTTGCTCAGCTTAAGACGTATTTTTTGAATGAAACTAATGGTGATGTCATTGTTGAGTATCATGTAACTGTTTTTCATTCAGAGTTCAAGGATTTCCATTAACGTTGTTGATTATTTATCAAGTTAATAAATATATTTTCCTATGACTAACTGATTAGTTTTTCTCAATAGTACATTACAAATTACAATTTAATTATGAATATTATAATAATAAAAAAATGTATAGAAATTAGACTTATACAAAATGGAAGGAGCTAGGTGTGGCAAATATTAGTCTACTCTCATAATTAACTAGCTCTAGATCCGCTTCAAAAGGAATAATATATATATATATATATATATATATATATATATATTATAGTTGTGATTAAAACAACACGAATAGAGGTGATTGGAGAGAAAACTCTTCTTTTATATTACAAACAAAGAATTACAAAGCTTTATAACCCAAGCTTTACAAAAAACTCTCACAACACTTTACTCTCTATTATTCTCACATTTGGGATGATTTTAACAATGGACTCAAGGGCTCCTTAAATAACTACCAAAACGTGTGCACTATTGCAACACGTTTTGGCAAAGCGTGTTGTCTCACGCTGCATTTGCTGGCAGCCAAAAAGGGCCGAAAGTTGCATGCAAGTTGCATGCATAGGACATGCAACTTTCGGCCACAGTTGAGTCAACAAATCTCCCCCTCGGTGAAAATTTACCCAAAATCTGAGCCGACCATCAATCATCCAAATCGGATCCTCAAAAGGATCCACCCCTGGCTGCATCTGTATGACTGCCTACGTACCCTGAGTTGGGATCAAGCCAATTGTAGTTCTCTGAATCTCCCCACTCTGACTATGTGGAGAGTTTTGTCATCCCGGCTATGGCACGACAGATTTCAAGCTTCTCCTTCGGTAAAACCTTGGTGAACATATCGGCACCGTTGTCGTCGGTGTGAATTTTCCTGAATTCTATCAGCCTTGAGCTCAGGACATCCCGTATCCAGTGATACCTCACATCGATATGTTTTGACCTCGAATGAAATGTGGAATTTTTACCGAGATAGATAGCACTCTGGCTATCGCAGTACAAAATGTACTTCTCCTGCTTGAAACCCAATTCCTGGACGAATGTCTTCATCCACAGCAATTCCTTACAAGCCTCTGTCACTGCAATGAATTCTGCCTCTGTTGTAGAAAGTGCAACACACCTCTGCAACCTAGACTGCCATGCCACAGCTCCTCCTGAGAGAGTAATCAGATACCCCGAAGTAGACTTTCGGGTATCCACATCTCCTGCCATATATGAATCGGTGTAGCCCATCAACACTGGTTTGTCTCTGCTTCCAAAACATAATCTCATCTTGGAAGTGCCTCGAAGATACCGCATGATCCATTTGATCGCATTCCAGTGTTCCCGTTCTGGGTTTGACATAAACCGGCTGACCAATCCAACTGCGTGTGCTAAGTCTGGCCTCGTGCACACCATGGCATACATAAGACTTCCCACTGCTGAGGTGTATGGAACCTGTTTCATTTCCTCCTTCACTGTCTCAGTAGAGGGACTCTGCTGCGTACTCAATCTAAAGTGGGTAGCAAGAGGAGTGCTAACCGCTTTAGCCTTGTCCATCTGGAATCTCTGAAGTACCTTCTCGATGTACTCCTCCTGTGACAAGTATAACTTCCTGGCTTTCCGATCACGACCGATCCTGATGTCGAGAATCTGTTTAGCTGGCCCCAAGTCTTTCATCTCAAAAGACTTACTCAGTTGCTGCTTCAAATTATCAATCCTCGATTGATTCCGGCCAACTATCAACATATCATCTACATACAGCAGTAAGATGATAAAGTCATCGTCAGAAAATTTCTGAACGAAGACACAATGGTCTGAAGTGGTCTTCTTGTATCCCTGCTCCCCCATAACTGACTCAAACTTCACGTACCACTGTCTCGGTGCCTGTTTCAAACCGTAGAGGCTTTTCATGAGTCTGCACACATAGTCCTCTTTCTCGCTGACTCCTGCATTCTTGTCCTCTTTTTTTCCTCGAAGATCCTGGTCTTTGCCATCTCCATAGTGACTTTCCCATCTGCGGCTGAATTGATCATCGTAGATCTGAACGTTTCCCAAGATTCTGGTAACGTATTAAGGAGTATTAAGCCATTTATCTCATCACCGAAGTCTTTGCCCAATCCAGACAATTCTTTCATTGTTCCGAGGAAATCGTTGATATGGTCCGCCACAGCTGTACCTTCTTGGTATTTCAACCCCATCATCTTCTTGATGTAGTACTGCTTGTTGTTTCCAGTCTTTGCTCGGAAAAGCTCCTCCAGCTTTCCCCATAAGACACGTGCATTTGTTTCTTCACTGACATGGTTGACGATACTATCGTCGATCCACTGACGAATAGTACTGCATGTTTTCTGGTGAAGATTAGTCCACTTTCCATCGGTCATTCCTTCTGGTTTCTGCTCCGGAAATACCGATCCATCATAGTCCTTCACATACAGAAGGTCTTTCATCATTCCTCTCCATGTGAAATAGTTGGTACTGGTTAACAAAACCATTTTTCCGTTGCCCCCTTCCATCACAAAAATTCTAAGCAGAATTTCAAAAAACGGACTTCACCGTTGCGTCCGGAATGGTCGAAAATGGTGGAAATGACACTTCGTTTGTCAAAATCCGACACAGTGACCAAATTACAAATTCCAGAAATTACATGGGTCAAAATGCAATTTCTGAAAGTTCAGGGGCCAAAGTGAAATTACGGAAAAGTTCAGGGACTAAATTGCAATCTCCAAAAATTTCAGGGACTAAATTGAAAATTTATGAAAGTATAGGGGCTAAATTGTAATTTCCAGAAAGTTCAGGGACCTATCTGAAATTTACCAGACACCGCTGACGTGGCAAGCTGACTGAGCTGCTGAGTGGGCGGGGTCTGATGACGTGGCGCTGACTGTGCGCTGACTCAGCGCTGACGTGGCGCATACGTGTCTCGTCTTCTTCCTTGGTCTGCGCGTGAAGCGCGTGACTGCGACTGTGGCGCGTGCGGCTTCCTCCGACCTCCGTTTGATCGCCGAGAAATACCACCGTGCTCGTCCCGCCGTGAAACATCTTATGGTATGCTCAAAATCGATTTTCGACAACTTTCGTCGGAACCGACTTTCCGAACCGAACCTCTGTTTCTGAGTTTCGGGATCCCTCCGAGTAACCTTAGCTCCTGATACCACTTGTTGTGATTAAACACACACGAATAGAGGTGATTGGAGAGAAAACTCTTCTTTTATATTACAAACAAAAGAATTACAAAGCTTTATAACCCAAGCTTTACAAAAAACTCTCACACCACTTTACTCTCTATTATTCTCACATTTGGGATGATTTTAACAATGGACTCAAGGGCTCATTAAATAACTACCAAAACGTGTGCACTATTGCAACACGTTTTGGCAAAGCGTGTTGTCTCACCCTGCATTTGCTGGCAGCCAAAAAGGGCCGAAAGTTGCATGCAAGTTGCATGCATAGGACATGCAACTTTCGGCCACAGTTGAGTCAACAATATATATATACATATAATATACTAAATATAAAAAATATAAAAAATTAAGATTGTACCTCCATCAGCCATAGTTGTTAAGTAATGTAAGACATCTAATATTTTCACTACAAAAAATGGACATTTAACGACCAAATTTTTTTCGACGCTAAAAGGTAATCATTTATTGTCGAAAAATAGTTCGAATTTAAATTTCGACGCTAAAGGTTCTATTCTTTAGCGTCGAAATGAGATTTGACGCTAGAAGATTGCACCTTAGCGTCGAAATAGTTGTTTGATGCTAAATGATTGACGATTTAGCGTCGAAAATAAATGAGTAATGATTATAAAATATAAAATACAAAAAAAAAGTAAATAGATATTAGTAAATGCATATTATTTAATAGGTTATGTTAGTAATAACTCTTGGTAATAATTCCATAATGAAAAAAAAAATCTAGTGAATATGGCTTGATTGACAAGACATAATATTCATTAAAGATCTATTGAATTATAATTTATTATTGGTGACTCATGACTTGCTTGTAAAGGCATAACATTAATTAAATGCACTATAAATTAATAAATTTAAATAATTAGTAAGGAAAATAAAAGATTGGAAGTTGAACTTGAAGAATTTGAAAAATGAAAAAGAGGATCTAGATACTCCTGATTTACTTGACCAAAAAATTTAGGGGATATTTTTTGTGACGTTCATGTTTTAAGTAGTTGTATATTCTAATCTCTCTCCAAAATGTACAACTGCTTGAAGCATGAATGTCACTAAAAAATATCCCATAGAAATGTTCATTATTTGTCAGGTCATAACATTAATTAAATGCACCATTTAATATAATTCATTTGTTATATTGAAAAAAATGAGAATTTAGAGAAACTATAAATTAAAAACTTTCAATAATTAGTATAGAAAATAAAGAGTTTGAGAAGTTGAAAATGAAAGATTAAAGGTCGAGTCGTCTATCATTAATATACCATTAATATAATTCATTTATTATATTGAGAAAATAAGAATCAAGAAAGGAGTTGAGTAAATGAAAGGTTAGATGTTGCAATATTTAAAAAGCAAGAAGCTGGATTAGTAGTACTTCTCTATCTTGTAACACCCCACCATCTGTAGGATGCTACCGGCAGGAGATATGATTAACCCATCTCCATAAGCCTCCAAAATCCTAAAAAAACGGACATGACCCGTCCTAAAACTAGATAACTTGGATCAAAGTCCAGCATCAAACAATTCTAAACATGATAACCAACACACTATAGGGCACCAGGCCACTCATAACACATCAAGTAAACACTAAAGGGCTCTGTGCCCACAACATCACATCTCATATAATATAACCAAATGATACAAACTTATAAATACATTTCCCACATAACCATTAATCCCAATATCCTAAAGCCAAAAAGAACAACCCATGGTGACTTTACAAAATATAATTTGTCATCAAGGCAACATCTCCATCAAAAGTAGAGTCTGCGGCAAAAAGAAAGAAAAGCCTGCAATCACGAACAAACTGGGGGCGGATGAGACTTGTGGACTCAGTGAGTAGACACCTAAAAAAAACAAGCCATAAAAAAATCTGAAACGTGTTTGTAAAATGATTTTCATGCATGCATCGTCAAAAAAAACATATCAAGCGCTCAACGTCCAAGTCGCGCGCAAAGAATGAGCGAGGAACGAACGATCCATTGTCGACAAGGTAGGGGGTCAATCCATTTATGATGGACGAGACCCTAAACAAGCACCCCAGCGGAAACATATGATGAGTCGTAAGAATATAAAAACATGTAACAAGCGTCGGGGCGAAAACATATCATCAATCGAGTATCTCAGCGGAAACATATAGATAGTTCAGAAATCATAAAAACTATAAACAAGTGCTGAGACAGAAATATTTAATCATTATGCATATTCGTTAACTTAAAACATTAAAACTCTTAAAAACTTAAACAAAGAAGACATAAAGCGAGACATATACTCACAGTGATAATTTGCAAAAGATTATTGAGAGGTGTGCGACTGATTAAATTGTTGACCTATAATATAATAAGAATAAGTAAGATTCTAGATTTGATTCCTTGAAGCAAAGAGGATAAAACACGAATTAAGTACAAATCAAACTTGCTATCATTATTGAGAGGTGTGCGACTGATTAAATTGTTGACCTATAATATAATAAGAATAAGTAAGATTCTAGATTTGATTCCTTGAAGCAAAGAGGATAAAACACGAATTAAGTACAAATCAAACTTGCTATCTTTCTTTTCAAACCTTATTTATTACAAGTTATCTATTGTCTTTATTATAAAACCTTTCTCTTATACGAGAGACGAACAACTAACGGTCATCTTACATACCTTTCCGGTAGGTATCTTTTCAAATTTTAAACTTAGGGCAAATGTATATTTTTTTCTTAACACTTCACATTCTCAATTTACTCATCATACTCTAATACCTAAACTTCATAAAACCTTTTGTTGACGGCTGATTTTGGTCTCAGGGCAATATGAGAATATTACTCCCGAGACAATCCTACCTCAATAGTGAATTTGTTTGGTTATGGGGGACCAAAAGCAAACTTAGCAAAAGACAGATAATACGGCAATCGACAAAGAGATTTAACGTGGTTCGGTGGATTTTGGTCCGACCTACGTCCACGGGCACAAAATAGGATGATACTTTTATTACTAAAACACGCTTCTCAGCTCTGCTTCTTGTTTTCTACAAGTCTGATAATAATGATTCTGATGCCTTTACACACACTCTACCCTCTTATTTATAATAACAGCGAAATCAGATTCTTTCTAGCATAAGGATTCCCAGTTGAAACAATCTCATTTTCCTATGAAGATTCCTAATCCGCAACTGATTCTTCTTTATTTATCCTATCAGGACACTGATTTATCAGTTTCCATGTGAAAGTAGGATAATTTTGTCCATTTTCCCGGTAGAAATAAGATGTCTTATCTTTTGGGCATGCTTCGCCATCTGGTCGGTCTAGACATGGTCGGTCATCATGGGCTTCTGAGCTGAGGATGTTGTTGGCCGAACTGATAGTGCCCGGTCACCTGGTCCAAAGTGGTCGGTCGCCCATCGCCAAGTGATCGGTCTCTTATTCATGTGGTCGGGTCGTCATTTAATGATTTTGGCCAAGATGGGAATTGCCTTTTTTACCCATGTCGTGCTGCTTAAATAACATAGTGCCTGAAAACACCATCAACATCCAACTGTTGACGGCTGATTTTGGTCTTAGGGCAATATGGGAATATTACTCCCGAGACAATCCTCCCTCAATAGTGAATTTGTTTGGTTATAGGGGACCAAAATCAAACTTAGCAAAAGACAGATAAATACGCCAATCAACAAAGAGATTTAACGTGGTTCGGCGGATTTTGGTCTGACCTACGTCCACGGGCACAAAATAAGATGATACTTTTATTACTCAAACATGCTTCTCAGCTCTGCTTCTTGTTTTTACAAGTCTGATAATAATGATTCTGATGCCTTTACACACACTCTACCCTCCTATTTATAATAACAGCGAAATCAGATTCTTTCTGGCATAAGGATTCCCAGTTGAAACAATCTCATTTTCCTATGAAGATTCCTAATCCGCAACTGATTCTTCTTTATTTATCCTATCAGGACACTGATTTATCAGTTTCCGTGTGAAAGTAGGATAATTTTATCCCTTTTCCCGGTAGAAATAGGATGTCTTATCTTCTGGGCATGCTTCGCCATCTGGTCGGTCTAGACATGGTCGGTCATCATGGGCTTCTGAGCTAAGGATGTTGTTGGCCGAACTGATAGTGCCCGGTCACCTGGTCCAAAGTGGTCGGTCGCCCATCGTCAAGTGATCGGTCTCTTATTCATGTGGTCGGGTCGTCATTTAATGATTTCGGCCAAGATGGGAATTGCCTTTTTTACCCATGTCGTGCTGCTTAAATAACATAGTCCTGAAAACACCATCAACATCTGTCCCCTAGTTCTCGGTTCCAACGAGTATGCAAGTTGGTGCCGGGAACTATATAAAGATGGTGTGCTGATCGCCTTGCTGGTGGTCGCTCCAGAAATCACAGAGAAATTGACTTCGCCATCAACTAAGTCTTCTTTTTCTATCTTCATAGCCTCGGTTATTGGAGATGCTGACCCTATTCTGAACGATTCTCCACCTCAAAGCAAATTGCTTACTTGGGTCGTTCCATCATGAGATGAAGTTCCTCTTGTTGTCCAAACTAAAAATGACTCCTCATCTGTAATAACTATACCAGAGATTTGGAGGTCCTGACCCCTAACTGATCCAATCTCGATTGTGAGGAGAAAATTTTGCCTCTGAGCTAACGATGATGTGCTCGGTGGCATGGATCATGTCTCGAGCTGTGAGTGATGCTCGGACATGGGGGAATGTTACGTCCCCAGTCCGAAGGACTGACTCGGTGGGACGCAACTCGACCCTGAATGAAGAGAGGCACTTGGACCTGGGGGAATGTTACGTCTCCAGTCCGAAGGGCTGATTCGGTGGGACGTAACCCGACCCCAAATGAAGAGAGGCACTTGGACCTGGGAAAATGTTATGTCCCCAGTCCGAAGGGATGACTCGGTGGGAACGTACCCCGACCCCGAGCTGAGAAAGGCACTTGGACCTGGGGGAAAATTACGTCTCCAGTCCGAAGGGCTGATTCGGTGGGACGTAACCCGACCCCGAATGAATAGAGGCACTTGGACCTGTGGGAATGTTACGTCCCAGTCCGAAGGGCTGACTCAGTGGGACGTACCCCGACCCCAAGCTGAGAAAGACACTGGACCTGGGGGAATGTTAGTCCCCTGTCCAAAGAGGTAGACTCGGTGGGACGTAACCCGACCCCGAGTGAAGAGAGGCACTTGGACCTGGGGGAATGTTACGTCCCCAGTCCGAATGGCTGACTCGGTGGGACGTACCCTGACCCCGAGCTGAGAAAGGCACTTGGACCTGTGGGAATGTTACGTCCCCAGTCCAAAGAGGTAGACTCGGTGGGACGTAACCCGACCCCGAGTCGAAGAGAGGCACTTGGACCTGAGGGAATGTTACGTCCCCAGTCCGAAGGGCTGACTCGGTGGGACGTACCCCGACCCCGAGCTGAGAAAAACAAAGTGGCCTCGGTGGAACGAAATCAAGCCCCGAGCCGATTAGTCAAGTGGCCTCGGCGGAACGAATCCAACCCCGAGCCGATTAATCAAGTGGCCTCGGCGGAACGAATCCAGCCCCGAACCGATTAATCAGGTGGGACTTATTCAGAAGGGAAGTGAATCAACCTTTTGAAGCCCTACTGAGTCCGGCACTGGCGTCCCCCTACCAGACCAGTGGAAACGAAAACAAAACTTTGAAAAATAAATTAAAGGGCGGGGGCGACTTAGCGCTTGTCCCAAAATAAAACGTTTCGCAAGTTATAAACAACAACACAGATGCCTCAAAGCAGCGTCCTGCCCGAGGTCTCCAAAACACAATTCTGAATCTGTCAATTCAGTGTCCCGGAGAACCAGGATTTGGATCAGAGAGCGTTTAAAATGGTAAGGGCACATCCTCCATACGTCAGGTCACTGTGGAGCCTGTGTATTGTGCGAGGGCTCCTCCTTACCACGCTGGAGCAGGTACACGCTACAGGGGCACAACGCCTCCCTGTGCTGCGCCTCTCTTGGATCCAAATGATGAATTGATCAAAGAGTGTCCGAGATACTAAGGGCACATTCCTCCTTAGGTCCGGCATCACTGGAGCTAGCAATCGTCACATGGGCATCATCTCTCCCCGTGCTATGCTTTCTCACGGATCCATTACATCGGGTAAGTGAGGATCAGAGAGTGTTTCGAAACATTAAAGGCATATTCCTCATTATGTTCGGTAACACTGGAGCAAGCAATCACCATAGGGGTATCATCCATCCCCGTACTATGCTTCTCACGGATCCTATTCATCGAGTATGTCCCTGAATATTCTGAGGACCCCGAGCTAAAGAGACATTTGGTTCTGGGGGAATGTTCCGTCCCCAGGCCAATAAACACGACTCGGTGGGACATAACCCGACCCTGAGTCGAATAGTATAGCAGCCTCGGCGGAACGAGATCCAGCCCCGAGCCGATGAAGAGGCCTCGGCGGAACGAACTCCAGCCACGAGCCGATTGTTGAAGGGGCCTCGGCGGAACGAACTCCAGCCCCGAGCCGATTGTTGAAGGGGCTTCGGCGGAACGCACTCCAGCCCCGAGCCGATTATTGAAGGGGCCTCGGCGGAACGAACTCCAGCCCGAACCGATTGTTGAAGGGGCCTCGGCGGAACGCACTCCAGCCCCGAGCCGAATGTTGAAGTGGCATCGGCGCCAACTGTCCTCTGTAATGGGCGTTGAGTATGTCACCCGAGCTCTGCTATAGTTTTACCTCGACCGATTTAGAATCTCCGGCCAGGGTTTTCCCTTATGCGATGATATTTATCTGTCGGTCATGCTCCCTCTGCCTAGCCGTCATGACTTCATGGTCAATAAATTTGTTTAAATATCCATTCCTCGCAAGGTCTTCCATCTGTTCCCGCAAATCTTTGCACCTATCTGTCGCGTGTCCTTTCAGATTATGATGTACGCAATAGGCTTTTTGATTTCTCTTATCAAGGGGGAATCTCCTGAGGTCAGGTTCTATTAAGAGGCCTTTTCCTTGGATCTCCATGACGATTTGCCCCATTGGCTTTTTCAGAGGAATGTACGCATCTTCCCTGAAGACATGGTTTACTTGGGTCGGGGCTCCTCTTTCCTGGTTGTTCCGAGGTATCGGCTTGAATTCCTTGTGCTTTGGGGGTGATTTTTTGGGCTCCCTGTCTGCTCGTCGGGGGGCCTCTGCCCTCATCGTCCTCTCTCTGATAGTCGTCCCCCTCCGGGAGATTTTCTCCTCGTTTTCTAACGAAACGAACTTCCGGGCCACCTCTAGGGCGGTTGCATAGTCTGGGGTGCCTTGGATTCTTAGGTGGGTCCATAGTCTTCCGACTTTTAAAGCTCCCTTCAGGCTTTCCAAGGCCTCGGGAGACTCATACCCCCTGACTTCGAGTACCATGTGTGGTACCTCTCAATAAAGGTTTTTAGGGGCTCGTCGTCTCCCTGCTTCATGAGTCTTAACTCTCCGATCATCTTTTTAGGGGCGCAAGCCCCTTTGAAGTGCCGTACGAACGACTTTCTGAGTTGTGCAAAGCTACCGATGCTCCATGTGGCTAGACTTCTATACCATAAAATGGCGGATCCACCCAAGGTTAGGGGGAATATCTTGCACACGGCGTCCCCTGTCACTCCTTGGACCTCCATCAATAGTACAAAGCTCTCAATATGGGATCTTGGATCGGTATGGCCTTTGTAGGGCGTCATGGTCGGCATGTTGAACCTTTTCGGGAATTTTGCTGATTTTATTTCTTCTGTGAGGGGGGATTCCTCTTTGTCATCTCGGGCGTCTCATGTACCTGTTTTGAGGCTTGCCCCCCCACTTGGCCATCTCTTTCTTTAACCAAGATTTTACCCCGCTATTTGGGCCGCCATGTCGCCTTCTGCGCTCTTTTTCATGTATGTTGCCACGGGTGCGGTGTTCCTCACGTCTTGGGATTTCCCGCACACTTTCGCTATGCTCCCTGTCCTCTCTTCTGGAGTCGCGGAGACTGTCATAGGAGGGATCCGGTGATGGTCTTCCTTCTTCTTCTTCCCATGTGTCCTCTGTTTGTGAATCTTTTTCTACAACTACGGATTTTATCCCGTAGGGGCCCCTCCTCCTGGGTCCATCATCTTCACTTGTATCTACCACCCTTTTCCCTTCTGTTTTTCACCTCTTCTTCGACTGGTTCCGACTTCGGGTCTTTCGTTGTTCGTTTCCTCCATTCTCTCCAACCGATCCACCATGGATTTCATACTTTCTTCCATCTTCTTCATCCAATCTGTAGCCGGATTCCCCGACGATTGGTGATTTCCGCCTTCTGCCATCGTCTTACTACGCGAACTGCTTTTTGTTGATTCCCCACAGACGGCGCCAACTGTTGACGACTGATTTTGGTCTCAGGGCAATATGAGAATATTACTCCCGAGACAATCCTCCTTCAATAGTGAATTTGTTTGGTTATGGGGGACCAAAAGCAAACTTAGCAAAAGACAGATAAATACGCCAATCGACAAAGAGATTTAACGTGGTTCGGCGGATTTTGATCCGACCTACGTCCACGGACACAAAATAGGATGATACTTTTATTACTCAAACACGCTTCTCAGCTCTGCTTCTTGTTTTTACCAAGTCTGATAATAATGATTCTAATGCCTTTACACACACTCTACCCTCCTATTTATAAAAACATCGAAATCAGATTCTTTCTAGCATAAAGATTCCCAGTTGAAACAATCTCTTTTTCCTATGAAGATTCCTAATCCGCAACTGATTCTTCTTTATTTATCCTATCAGGACACTGATTATCAGTTTCCGTGTGAAAGTAGGATAATTTTATCTCTTTTCCCGATAGAAATAAGATGTCTTATCTTCTGGGCATGTTTCGCCATCTGGTCGGTCTAGACATGGTCGGTCATCATGGCTTCTGAGCGATGGTTGCTTCTGTTGAGGATGTTGTTGCCCGATAGTCCGGTCACCTGGTCCAAAGTGGTCGGTCGCCCATCGTCAAGTGATCGGTCTCTTATTCATGTGGTCGGGTCGTCATTTAATGATTTCGGCCAAGATGAGAATTGCCTTTTTTTACCCATGTCGTGCTGCTTAAATAACATAGTGCATGAAAACACCATCAACACCTTTGATTCCAATTCTAAGAACACAACCCCCTTCCCTTCACACACACTGCCATAGTCGAGACATCCTTCCCCTCAAAGTCAGTTGCCGAGAGCTTGTGCTCTATTTTGTTTTATTTTCATTTTTTCTTAAAACAGAAACACTCCATTACTCCATGCCCCAAACATTTCTCCATGGCCAAAATCCCTAGCCAACCTACCACCCCATACTACTCCATCATTTACGCCACACCCTCAATTCAGAAAAAAAAAAAAAACCGTTACTGGCCGAGACTCATAGGCCAAATCTTCCCCAAATTTTCTTCCACAAAACCCATATCACATTATACTCAAACAATTAAGAAACAACCTAAAACAATTTTAGGACCATCAACTTCTATTATCCCAAGCAAATCAAGAAAGTAAGCAAACCCATTTTTACGTATTAAGAGAATAAAGCTCAAGTAACACACTCAAGTAAAATTTCTAAGCTAATTAACCCAACATGAACAAGTAATGGGAGATTATTTCCTTAAAAATTTGAAGATTCAAAAACCCCTAAATACCCCTCAAGTTTCGGCCATGGAGGATGGATTTAGGGCTTTATTTTTTTTTTTTTTCTTGCCAAAAAGAAGCTTCACCAAGCTGGGGGAAATAATTGGAGAATTCGGTAATTATACAATGGAATTGGTGGTGTAATTTCCGGGTTACAAAAATTCCAATGAGCTGATAGAGGAAAAGCAAAGAAGAAGAAAGAGTGGCAATGTCGTGGGTTAGGGAGGAAAGAAAGAAAGAATAAAATGGAAAGAAAATTCTAGAATTGTCATGGAGATGGGTCTTATTTCACTTGAGTAATCGGCCTCACGCCCATTTTTTTACAATTAATTATTTCACGGGTATTACATATCATTAATAATTTAGAATCTAAAATGATTATAAATTAATAACTTTCTTAAAAAATGAAGAGTAGGGAGGAGTTGAAAAAATGAAAGATTAAAAGTTGAAAAATGTGAAAAACTTTATTATTAACGATCATGTCTCGTCCATCATTAATAATTTAGATTCTATAAAGATGGAAATTTAATAATTTTCAATAGTTATTGTCAAAACTGTAAAAGTGAAAGGACTTTTCCATCGTTAATAATTTAGAATATAGAAAAATTACAAAATAATAATTTATAATAATCTTGAAAATAAAGATTTTGTAGGAGTTGAGAAAATGAAAAGTTATAGATTGAAAAACTTGAAAAGTGAAAAAGATTGAATTATTTGGACATGACTCGTCCATTATTAATAACTTGGAATTTAAAAAGATTACAAATTAATAACTTTTAATAATCTTAGAAAATGAAGAGTTTGGAGGAGTTGGGAAAATAAAAGGTTACAGGTTGAAGAATGTGAAAAGTGAAATATTAATAACTCATTTATTATATTTCAACTTTTATAGATTCATAATTGGACAATCTCTAATAGAGGAAGCGTACATAAACAACCTCAAATGAAATGAGTATATTCAACATTTATGAATTTATAGATTTGTTCACATTATAACTAATACTTATAAAAATCTCATTTTTTATAATATTTGTTTATTAGGGTTAGTGCTCGGAGCACCAATCTGGATCGTATTTATGTCAAATTCATAAATACGAGCAATACATTTTTCCATAATATTACTTATTTATGGTAGCACCTCTTGTCTTTTATTATATATATTCGATCTAATTCATTAGATTGAAACTAAATCGTGTTTAGTGATATATACATATTAGACAAAGACCTGATAATATATAATGTAGTGCGCAATTACAACGTAGCTTGTAATTGACATTGAGAAGCGTCACTACTAGAAATTTGTTATCAAATTAAGTTCATGGTCAAGATTTACTAACACGGGTCGGTTAGTAAAATCTGCTGAGACTAGTACATGTCGTATATCGGACTTGGTCCGATGGTTTATCCCAATGAACCATGAGTCTCGGGAGACTCGTATAGACGTGTAGGTGTTTATTTGATAAACACTGAACGACTCACCGAAGATTACCTAATAGATGGTACCCCAACGTCAATAGGAATCTTTTTGGGTTGAGTAGCATAGTGATTCTTTGACTTGAGATACCACTGTGGATATATGAGTTATCCTCCACACTTAGATGACAGTCACGTCACCGATTTATTTAGATCAGACATCCGTCTGTTCATTGGGTGTTGACTCATGCTCATGATATCCTGTGTGTATCAAGATAGGATCCGTCAGTCCTGTGTACATGGCATATGTATTCATTATATGATTAGCAATATGTTAAATTCATGGCCGTGGTACACTTCAGAAGTAAGTTCCGAGTGTTATTTATAAGATTACAAATAGATACGTCGACACAATTATACCTATAGAGATTTGATGTTTATATCTATATCTCTGGGATAATCCGGATACCTGTGACGAATGGATTATACATATGCAATGACCTCGACCTGTATGATTCAACGAGTTTATCTGTGGTCATCATAATTTACGGGTGGGTGAATTATGGACACGAAATTGGATTTCGTGACGGATATACCTGAATCTAGAGAGTCTCACTAATGAAATATACTCGTAGAGAACTAGGGCAACTGTTATGAATAATACTGATTATTTATAACTCGTTTAACGGTTAAACGAAAATATATGCAATCGGGACCTAACAGTCATTTCCGAATTAATGTGTATTTGTATTTAATACTTGATTTGATTTAATACACATTAATAAAATATCAAATTGTGATATTTGGCATATATCATTAATATATGTATTTGAGATATTTAATGTAAATATAATACATATATTTAAGATATTTCTATTTATTATTTAATTATTTAATTGTTAAATAATTAAATTAATTAATAAGATAAATATCTTTTGTAATGATTTTGTTTATAAATGGCTTGAAACCATTGGAATACATTTGGGTTCTTTTTATTAAAGATATTTGTTATCTTTAATTGAGTAAAACTTGTACCAATGATAGTGCAACAAAACTAAAATAATTGTTTCGGAGTGAAAATACGCGAAAACGGTGAAAAACGGCGTTACCGGGTAATGGCTGCCCAAACAGTGAACTGAGTACTGTTCGAGCAGCCCACGAACTGTCCAAATATTTTTGGGGCTGACCTGGGGCAGTCCCCATGTGCATTGGTCGGTCGGTTCGGCCGGAAACGAGTTTTATGCTATTTTACGGAAAAATATTTTCGCAAAAATTTCGTGATGTTTATATATTATTTATGTCGTTATATGATATCAAATAAATATATTTAGGTGAAATATGAATGAATTATCAATATTGGATATTGAATAATTTATTCGTAAATTTAAAAATTTTAAACTACGATTTCGCCCGAACCGCGCTCCTTCCGTTGCGCCTCCCTGATATGACCCATACACTGTTTACACTAGAAATCGAGCAAGTGGGGAAGGTGCTAGTACTCGACCTCGACCTCAACACTTAAATTTATAGTAATGGAGAGCAATCACAGCTTCTTACAAAATCACATGACCTCGACTGTTCTTGAATCTGAAATTACATAAACTATAAAGATGCCATAATATTTTTCGACGTAAATCCTCCAACGCTCAAGTTAGTTATGGCTTTTTTTTACAGGGAAAATTTCAGTGGAAAATAAGTGTTTGGGAAAAAGATAGTTATGGTTTTTTTTATTTCCTTTTATAAATGAAAGAATTGGATAAAAAAATGTTGCTATTAGTTTTGAAAGAATTGGATAGTAAAGTGTTGCTATTAGTTTTTAGTATTATTCTCTATAGACGATGAATTCCGCATTCAGTCTATAATAAATTGTTGAACGAAAATGGGCACTAGTAATCCTGCAAAGCAAAGATAGATGGAACATAGAGTGACTGACCACCGGTGTGGTGGTTGCCGCATACATTCTGACGCTCAAGTCAGTGATGATGATGATGATCTGAGAGAGAACAAGGCAATAATGATACCTCATTTCTCGGTTTGTATGCCGTGAGGGCGGATGAGAGAGTGTGTCTGAGCGGAGTGAGGGCAAGGGCTTTAAATCTCAAGTTTGTAAGTGAGAGTTTGAATGAATTCGTTGCCTTGGGAGTCCAGTTTATTTATAAATTTAGGTATCATAGTCCCAGGAGGACTCAGATTTCTATTGAGGAAATCAAATTAAAATCAAATAAAGATAGTTGCAATCCTTTTAGGATTTTGAGTAATCCCGAGTTTCTTGAGAGATATCCCGTAAAGAAGGTATTTATGTCCTAACAGGAGTAAGACTTGTTGTATGTAGACTGGATATAGTCGACTGGACATGTGAATAATATCGGATTAGTTTCCTGAAACCTTTAGCCAGTCGACTAGAATATTATATGTTCCAAGTATGTTGAATGCTTGACGCCGGTTGGATCGACGGGAATATTGGGCAAGTGTTAATAGGATACAAGTCAGCTAGATATTGATTCGACTGAAACTCCAGTTGGTTGGAAATTTGTTTTGGGCCAACATTCAAGTCCAGTCAACTAGACTTCAGAGGCAAGCCAAGGTCCAGTCAGTTTGGTCTTCGGGGGGTTAAAGTCAGTTGATTGGGCCAATCCAGTCAGATGGTGTCGAGCCACATTTTAAAAATAAAAGTTTTCCCACCACTCTGCAAGTCAAGATTTTTTTCTGGGAGAGTATTTGGTACAGACTAGTCGAGTCGACCGGGATGAGTGATGACACGTTCGAGTCGACTTAATGTCAAGTAGATCTGATGGATACCCAATGAGCCGTAGATGGCTTGAGTAAAGCTTATTAAACCAAGCGATGGTGCTACCGACTCGATTCTTATCGACTAGACCAGATGAAAGTCATCGAGATGTCTGCAGTCAACCGGACCAGATGAAGGTCCATGAGATATCTTCAGTCGATCGAACCAGAAGAAGGTCCATGAGAGGTCTTCAGTCGATTGGACCAAATGAAGTTCTAGAATAGGTCTTCAATCCATGAGGGGGGTGGGCTAATATCCTTTCCCTTTTATCTCATTTATCTCCTTTTGATGGTTGGGATTTAGCCACACATCATGTAATAAATCTAATGGTCATTCTTTTGACATCACATTAATGAATTTGTGAATGGCTTAGCTAAAAGCCAAGCCAAATTACAAGCCAAAAATAAAATCATTTTTTCTCAAACTCATCAAATCAATCGGCTCACTTCTCATTTAACAAACAACAACAAAAAATGAAAAGCTCACTTCTCATTTTTTCCGTCCATTGTGGGTTTCTGCTGTTGCTGGTTCGTGAGCTGAAATTGGTGGGTTGTGGTGGGTGGGTTGGGTTGCTGTTCTGGTGTTGATGGTTCTTGAGCTGAAATTGGTGGGTTCCTGTTCTGTAATGTGAAATGCGATAAATGTATGCTTGTGAAGTTTTTGGTTGCAAATTTAAGCTGTAAAGTGAATTATGTTTTGGTTATTATGATTTCAGTTCACATTTTAATTGATGCACTGAATTAAGTTGTATTTTTTATGTAATGGGTCGATGGTTGCATTTTTTTGCTTCTGGAATAATTGATATTTTAAGACTGAATATTTATAAGTTTTGATCATTGAACTTTGCTTTTGTAGGCTCCAATATATGTTTGTGGAGATATTGTCTTGAAAGATGCAGTCAGAATTGGTTGTAGATCAGTTCATTTTGTGTGTTTCTGTCAATTGAACTATTAACACAACAACATTTCAAAGTGCAGTACTAGTGAACTTCTGATGTCTTACAAAGCACTGTCTGTTGAATTGATTTTGTACTCTAATGGTGGAATAAGAAGATACTACACTGGGATTTTCTGCTATTTTTCCTGGACTTGTTTATAAATGCAATAAATTTTTTATATTGTCTCCCCGGAAATTTCAAAATTGCCCCTATGTAAGTGAAAATTTTCCTTCCCACTGACATAGTTTTGCGCCCTAGCAAAACTTCCCACTGACATAGTTTTGCGCCCTAGCAAAACTGTCATAGTTTTCTTTGGGATTTAAATTTCAAATTTGTATTTTTTCTATTTTTTTGTTTTAATAAATATTACAAATTTACTATTTATTAATTTAATTTTTTGATTATTTAAAAATTTACAAAATCAGTTTAAAAATAATAAAAAAAATGTAAGTTGTGTTAAATTAATATATATATATATATATATAGATATATATATATATACACCTAAATTTTGAACTAAAACATAATAAAACTCTTCAAACAACAACAACCAACTCCAAAACAGGCACTAGAACATCAACCAACTCTAGAACATGAACCAGAACAACCAAACAGAATAAAACAGAACAAAAATCAGAAGAAATGACAAATCAGTGAACCAACAACAACCAAAACACGATAATCAGCTATCTTATGCTGTGGTTTATATAATAATCAACTATTGGATCTTAAACCCTTCAAGTACACTGGACCAAAATCGTGCAACAATTAAATGTCTAGCCAAAACCCAGATCTTCAAGTACATTGGACCAAACCCTTCAAATACAACCCACCCACCAGGAACGAGCAACACCAGAGCTTCAAATACAAATGGTTTTATATTTTTCACTTATACAAACCCTTCAAATACAACCCACCAATTTCAGCTCAAGAACCATCAATACCAGAACAGCCACCACAACCCACCAATTTCAGCTCAAGAACCATCAACACCAGAACAGCAACCCAACCCACCCACCACAACCCACCAATTTCAGCTCACGAACCAGCAACAGCAGAAACCCACAATGGACGGAAAAAATGAGAAGTGAGCTTTTCATTTTTTGTTGTTGTTTGTTAAATGAGAAGTGAGCCGATTGATTTGATGAGTTTGAGAAAAAATGATTTTATTTTTGGCTTGTAATTTGGCTTGGCTTTTAGCTAAGCCATTCACAAATTCATTAATGTGATGTCAAAAGAATGACCATTAGATTTATTACATGATGTGTGGCTAAATCCCAACCATCAAAAGGAGATAAAAGGGAAAGGATATTAGCCCACCCCTCCATGAGGGGGATGTGCTTCAGTTTATGGATCCTAGAGTCCATAGAGTTGACATTGCCATTATCAAAGGAAATGATCGACCGGATTATACCTGGATGGATGGGCTTCTACGAAATTCCATTTAGAGATGGTTTTTGCTTCCCTATTCCTCGCTTGGCATGGAAGATGTTGGATCATTTCAGAGTCGCACCCTCACAACTAATGCCAAACACTTGGAGGATTCTACTGGGGGTCGATTGCATGACACACACGCTTGGGTCATGTTCAAATGTGGGGATGGCTTGTACTCACACTACCTAAAGGAGCACAATTTAGAGAAGAGGCGATATCATTTATTTTTAGGCCAATCAGAGAACACTTATTTCTGATCTGACCACATACGATAGGGGTGAGTGGCAGACTGGTTACTTCTTTGCCATGGGTGAAGTAATATTTGGGTCGGCTGGTCTTGGGAGGATCCTTCCTCACTAGACTGCTTCGTGTGATTGAGATTATTTTTATGGTCGTCTGATCCTTGGTTGGCTTATTGGTAATGTTGTCTTTTTTACAAGCACGTCGCTGAATCGTACCGTTGAGCCTGGATTCGCAATAGAGGTAAAGATCAAGCGCATACTTGAAGTGCTTGAGCACGAAAGAAGTTGGCGCTATTTGTTGGAGGAGAGTCAGCTCAAAGTGAGTCTTATCTGGAGCACCATTTTGGAAGTTCAGCAAAGTATCCCCTTAGCTCGGTTATCTGATTTGAGTAATATGCTCATTTTTATTGGTCGACTCTAAAACTTGGATTCCAGTTGTTATTCGTCGAGCCATTGACACTGAGGGAACATGTTTTGGCATAAGACATCATGTTAGGTGGATTTAGACTTCTTACCTTGGATGAACTCTCGACTCGGAGAAAGGCCAACAAGGCCAAAGATAAATCGACTTCTAGTGACTCAGTTGGTGAAGGAACTCCTAGATGCTGGGGAAGCCGGGAAGGGGCTTCCATAGATGCTGTTGTGCTGTCGGCTGAAGAGCAGGGTCAACAGATCAACCCATTTAGCAAGAATTGATTCGGCTGGTTTCTTATCTCGACATTTTTTTTTGTAATGCCTTGTATTAATAGCCTCGTTAGTGGGTATTGCTTTGTAATTGACTTCAACAAATTAATGAAAAATATTTGGTTATTTTTTAAAGTATGTTTTTCCATCTGCGCTTAAATGAATGTGTGGTTGATTTTAGGATTGGACTGTAGGGGCCAGTTGAAGGCTTTGGTCCAGTCATCTTTGTTGAAGAATTCAATCAGCCAAATCGAATGGCTTCAATGGGCTGGAATTTTGGGCCAGTTGGAGGCCATGATTCAGTTTGCCAAGTTGTTTGGACGCTGGCTTGGGACTTTCGTGCCAGATTAAGATATTGATAAAATATTTATAAAAAAAGCTTTGTTAAAAACCCATAATCCCTACCGACAGGGTGCGAAATCATGGAAAAAACGATTTCATCGGATTACAGCCTTATTCACATAGCATGTATGTGTCCCTCAGTCAAGAAGTAGGAAATGTCGAGTGTCTGGTCGTTGACTTATAGTCGGCTGGTTTTAGTGGTGGTTTTTCCTTAAGTGTAGGGTGTTCCAACTATTCTGAATCGGTCTCCCTTCTGGTGTCTCTAACTTATAGGCCATGTGTCCTGTAGTCTTGGTAATGATATAGGGTGCTTCTATGGTAGGGCCGAGCTTTCCATCTAATATTTCTTTTGTGCACGGATAGACTCGACGTAGCACATAATCTCCTCTTTTGAATGTTCGGGTCCTTACATTTTTGTTGAAGTGTCTGGCCATATTTCGCTTGTGTATGGCCATCCGAACTAAAGCTTGCTCTATGGTTTCATCAACTGCATTGAGACTCTGTTCCATCATACTCCAAGATTGATACCCACCTAGTCTACCTATAGAGGACTCATATATTGATTTTGGAGGCTGAAAGTAGAGTTTTCGACGTTTGGTGGAGCTCTTATTCTTCTCTGATTGAGCGGTCTTCTTTTGTTAGCGCTACAGAGAAGCCTTTGAGCTCTGCACCGCACCGCACCCTTGATGGACTTGGGGGCAGCCTTGGCGCTGGGAGAAGCCTCTGACCTCCCCAAAGTTTTCTTCCTCATATTTCGGTAATGCTTCGTAGCCTCCCGAGAAAATTTCCCATAGGAAATGGGCTGCTTTAAGGGAAAATCTCTTCAATAATTCTTCGAGGTAATTTCAAGTAACCCCGGAGGGATGCTCCCCTCTTTAGCATATTTCTTGACCATCTCCCAGTTGATGGTCGGGCCTTCATCAGCTCACTACTTCAGCATTCTGTTGGACAATTATGACCCATAGCGTCACTATTTGTACAGATCACAGTGTTGTTGTACAAATTAACTATGTGACAAAGGAGATTGCACTCTTATCATTTGTGATTAGATCACCTAGATATATAAATGATGAGAGGTCCCTATGATTTGTTCCTGGACGGAGAATGATATGAGACAATATCAGTCCACGTAGGATAAATCATTAAATATCCATAGTCAGAGTATTATCGAGATAGGACATCGATAAATACGTAAAAGACTAGTATTACACTTGTGCACGTTGTGAGGGCACAACATCATAGTTCTCATATATTTGGGTATATGATACTCATGCAAGTGTGATAGGAGGTTGTGTTTTACCGATGGTACGGGAAACAGCTTCGCTCTGGATAGACCCCTGCAGAATCTCATTGGTAGTATGACTATGTGTCTATGGGAGTCTGCAATCAGGGTAGGTGTATTTGGTCTTAACCTGAGACTTGCACAGCTAATACTTACGACAATCAATATACTTTGGTTGAGGTCATCCAGGGCTTTAACAGGTTCTGTGTATGCCAATGCTGGGTATATTGAGAATCGTAGTGTGTTGGGTGTGATTTAAGACGGAAGTATCACTCCAGTCATATGGAGATGATGGTCACATAGGATACGGAACTCGTTCTCTTAAATGCTCGAGCTATCGGGATATTATGACTAGGTCATGTATATCCGATTATAGAGACTAGTTGCCAAACATCTGATATGTACTTCGTACGGGGCAGACACAATTCTAGCCCCAGGCCTAGCACGTGAACATCCGATACTGGATCGACATACACAATACTACGGTATACTACACTTGATATAGATCACATATTCCTGTAAGGATATTTCTGGAGAATTGGGTAGGCATGGCGCTTTGCTAGAAGCCAACCTTGTCTTGTAAATCGGTACAAACGTAGTACGAGGTACTTACGTGTTTGGATAGTCCGACGACCGTATTTACTGCCAACATATCCGGGGATCTCATGGGTCGCTTCCCGAAGATTCACCGATGATGTATGACTCGCACTTTAATTAACCTAGGATTAATTAGAAGAGAGAGAAAATTAATCTGGGATTAATTACGGAGATATTTTATCTGGAATAAAATATTAATGAAAGAGAGAGAACGATTAATTCAGAATTAATCGATAAAATAATATATTTGATATATTATACGAAATTGGATTTCGACGCGGAATTGAAATTAGATTTTAATTCGGGCAAACGAATTAATTTAGAATTAATTCGTTAGTGACGTGAATAGTGATTTCGCTAGGCGTAATCGTTTAATTACGTCGCGACGGAAAATTCGTTAATTCGGAATTAGCGAACTCGAGCCCGAGTGTGATTGCGAGTGCATTCGTATTTCGAATTCGAGTGCGGCACGCAAGTCACAACAAGCGTCAAATCGCAAGTCACATCAAGCGTCAAATCACATGTCACTTTGAGTGATGTGATAATTTGATTGATTGATTTGAGTGATTGATGTGGTAGTTTAAAAGCATTTATTGTTTTTGCTTTTTGACTTTTGCATTTTTGACTTTTGTAAATGGAAAATGATTTGTGTATTTGTGTATTTGATTTTTGGAAAATCAAATAAATAAATAAAACATTTATTTTTCTTCTCTCTCTCTCTCACTTTTCGGTCTCCCTTCTTTTTCCCTCCATCTCTCACACGGCTTAGAGCCGATTCTTTCTTCTTCTGTTTTCTGGTTCTGCCGAGAGATAAGAGAAACAAGAAGTTGTTTTGTTGCAAAACAAAGGTGCTAACACACACCATGAGTCATCCTAAGGTGTTAGGGCAGCCATTTCGTGAGCATGAAACCACTTTGGAAGCTTGAAGCTTGGAGCTTCAATGGTGTCTACCATGGCCGAATCTTCATGGAGCAAGAAGCAGCAAAACCGAGCAGTCCACTGCATGGAGAAGCCACTGCCGAGCTTCATGGAGGAGGCCAATTCGTTTTGTTCTTCGTAGCATCCAAACCGGTCAATGTGAGTAATGTTTCTGCCATTCTCCTTTGTTGTATTCATGCGTTTTTCTTTCTTGATTTCATGATCTTGGGACCTAATCTAGAAACCAACAATGTATCTTGAGCTTTGATCAAGCATGAAAAAGTTAGGGTTTGAAATTGGGTAAAATCAATTGAAGCATGATTTGGTTAAATTGATTGATTAAGTATGCTTGTATGTTGATTAATTGAAGTTGTGCATGATCAATTTCATGAAATTGGATTGGATCCATTTTTCCCCAAATTTTTGGGCATGGCCTAAAATCTTAGAACCCTAATGTCTTGGTAATTTTTGTTTTTTGATCATTGATGACTTAAAACAATAGGGTAATGTTAATTGAGGTTTAATTGGATTGAATTTTGAATTGAACAAATTTCCCCAAATTATAGGCTTGGCCGAAAATGATGATTTTTTGAAATTCATTGTGATTTTTTTATTTGATTTATTGTATGAGTTGAATTGATTTGGGAAATAATGATTGTGGATTCAATTGGATTGAAACCGAATCGGATAGAAAAAAACCCCTAATTGCCGAGAACAATAGCATGTGAAAATGCGTTTGATTTTGATAAATTGTGTTGGACACTATGTGTTGTTAAAGTGCATGATTAATTAGGCTAATTGATGTTTTAGAAATGTTAATTGGATGATTAATTGTGTATTACACTTAGGTTAATTAATTATGGAATTTGGAATTTTATAAGTTAATTAATTGGGCTTGTTTTTGGAAATTGGGCCTTAAAGGTTGTAATTGGGCTTTTGGGCTTGGTTGTACCAAGTTAGGTTTAGGCAAAATTGGTTGGATCCAATTAGGCCCAAAACCGAATCCATAAAGTCCAATTATGACTTAATGGACCTTAATTATTTAATTGGGCCTAATGGGCCAAGATTGATTTATGGGCTTATGGGGTAAATCCCAGATTGGATTTTGGTTATTGGGTTTGACCCGAGTTGACCAAAAGTCCACGCCTTAAATAAATTAATTAAAAGCCCATTGGACTTTAATTAAATAAACATTGGATGTTAATCGGGCTTTAAGACCCGTAACGATTGAATTTGGAATTTAAGTCGTAAAGGTTCGTTAATAAAAGTGTAGTATTTAATTTGGAATTAAATATAGAATTAGTATTAAATACAAATTGAATTGGATTTAATTATGTAGTTTAATTTAATTCAAGAATTTGTACTTTGAGTATTTATTCGCAAAATGAGTTTGACTCGCGCAAAATCAAATCGTTGTTTGAACATTGGATGATCACTAATTATCAGATTAATTAATTGGATTAGATTGATTGATAACATGCTTGTATGAATACATGGTTGCGATGCATGAATAATGTATATCGGATGGATATTAGATGGGTGGGGCAATTTTAGAAATTGTAATAAATTTGATTTATTAATTGGACCTGCGTGTCCAGCCTTATCACCTCCATACTCTTTGTATTCTCTTCTCACCTATTCCCCTCAATGTAAATGAGGTTTCTTTAGAAGTGTAGTGTAACGGGTAGAAGAAATATTTGTGCTAGCGGGAGAGAAAAAGAGAGATTTGATCTAGGATCAATGTAAAGTATCCATCCGCATATCATTATTATTTTATTCATATGCGCTTTATTATGTGTTTAGAATGCATGTTTAAGGGTGTATGATGATGAGACCTTAACAAATATAATAAATTGGTTGCCAATTTGCACGCGAAAAACCCTCACAAATATTAAGCGTTTTTCCTTCCATTGAGTGATTCTCACTCAAAATCCGAGATGACATTGGTTTGTTGGCCAAAGTCAAGGCCTTTGTCTGTCGAAGATGTGTTTGAATCACAAGGCTTTGTTCCATATCAGTGTCTTGTCCAAGTTGTGGTTTGCTGGCCAAAGTCAAGACCACTTCTTGTCCATCGACATTGATTACGAAGCTTTCCATGGTCAATGGGTCGCGCTTGACTGGGATCACTAAGTTTGTTGTGCCAAAGCCAATGCTTAGTTGATTCAGAGGAAAAAGGTTAGGTAATACATTGGATGTATTGGCATATATAAGATATATGTTTCGGACTTGGATGTCCCCCTACCGGATCTAGGAATTGGATTGGATCCAATTGATCTTAGAGATCTACCTAGTTAATTATCATACAATTTGTTGGCCAAAGTCAAGATTGTGTGATATTTACGGGATCCTAGCCCACTAGGAAACACGGTTTCCCGAGTACTCGACAGAGAGTTAGAGGCTCGCCGAAAAAATAGTGGGAGGCAAGAATTGAATTTGCAATATTCGTTCAATTACTTGCCATACGCGCTCATTCAAATTATTTCGTCGTTAGATTAAATGTTAGTTGGACTAATATTTAAATTGTTGTTTTAATTAAACAGTTGGACTGTATTATAGTTGATATATAATTGGATTATAGTAATCAATATATTTGAATTAATTAATTTCAATTTACAGTTGATTTTATAATTAGATTATAGTAATCAATGTAATTGAGGTAATTGATTTAAATTATATTTGATTGTAGTTGGACTATAATAATCAATATAATACATAGTACCACAAATCGTTGATTAAATAGTTGGACTATTAGAATCAAGATATAATTAAAAGATTAGTGTTTAAAACATAATCCTGGGTGAAAATGTATTTAAACGACTTTAATTTTCAAATTGGGAATAATTTCAGGACGGTCCTGGAAAATAATAAGTTATTTTATTTGATAAAATAATATATTAAGCCTAAGCAAGGAGTTAAGCAAATAAGTGGAACATGATATTTGGAATATTCATGTAATGATAACTTTAGTGCTTAATCCATTATACTTGTCAAGTAGACTCCTTAACTTCTTAATCAGAATTAAGGATTAGATCCTTGAAGTATGAAACTTTAGTGCTTAATCAATTATACTAAATTGCAATAAGTAAATTCTTGGAGAATTAATGACTAATCTCGAGGAGATAAAGTCAATGTTTGCAATAAGGCAAATAGCGTAAGGCGCACCTTACTTCGATATTCTAGAAACCCGAGGCTTGGCCAAAGGCTACTGGAATGTTGAAAAGGACAAAGGCAAAATCATTATAATCTTCTAGGAAGATAAAAGAACATATCCCAAGAAGGAATTGAAGACGAGCAAGGCTCTGACTTCAAATATGATTGTCATAATTATGTTCACATCTAGTATTAAAATTAGATTTTAAATACTTAGTGTGGTACATAAAATATATGTATTGATGTTCAGAATCTGCTATGAGCAGGATAATGACATCAATTGAGATTTATCTGCGAATTGAAAACGCTACAAAAGTCGATGTTTTAACCGTAGATACCTAAGTTTAGGAACTACCCTAGGGTATGTACGTAAATTAGGAAACTGTTATAATGTAACTAGTTTGACTAGAAATATTATCTCTATATCGCGTATAATCCGTTGCGGATATACCTTTATATTCTAGAACACTAAAGTGTTTTATTATATAAATTTGATATAGAGATAAACACATTAGATGTGAATAACATCATTTATATTTTGAATATAAATATATCTCAAATATATAACATGACAAATAAATAGCTCAAACTGATTTGATCAGGTTGAAACTTGTATGTGGCATTGTTGTCAGGGACACAATTAAACAAGAATCGTATATCCACACTTTCGAAGAGTGGTTACTAGGACTGATTTGATTCTATTCAAATAAAGTCTACGAATCTAGTTTATTGGGCAAAGTGCCTAAAACACTATTTACTTGGTAAAAGTGACAGTGCCACCGATCTATTAGCCCTAGTTCATAGTGAAGCAAATGGGCCCATGTCTAGCTAGGCTAGATGTGGATATGAATATTTCGTGACCTTTACGGATGTGGTATCGCGTATGGTTATGTGTTTCTTTTGAAGAACACAAATCGAAAACTTTTAGAGTTTCGACACGAAGTAGACAAACAGATCGGCTAAAGTATTAAACCATCACAGTTTGACCATGATGAAAATACTTAAGCAATAAGTTTCCATTATACTTGAAAGAGTATAGTATTCTTTCAATGACGACTCCTCCCGGAACACGACAATTTGACGTTGTGTCCGAAATGATAGACCGAATTTTGTTGGACATGATAAGGTTAATCATGAGTCGCTCTGAGCTACCATTTCCTTCAACGGATACGCTAAATAGTGCAGAACTTATTTTGAATAAGGTTCCATAAATATTTGTTTGACAGATATCATATTAGATATGAACGGGAAAGAAACCGGCTTTCACATTCCTGATAATTTGGGTATGCTGGGCATATGTTTGGAAGATACCAAACTAAAACCCAAATTGGATAAGTGCCAAAGTTGTTGGTTATCCTAGGGATACCATAAGTATTGTACTTATACAACTCACGAGAGAATAATTAGATTGTTGCTCACCATGCGGTTTTCCTAAGAGGAATACCGATATGCAGTGGTAAGTGGGAGGATAGTAAAACTCGATGAAAATCAGAGTAATACTATTCCTGGCACCGAGTCCTAATGGAACACAAATAGTTCATCAAGGATGAAACTATTCCAATAATCTTCGAATACACAAGAACCACGTAGGTCGGAGAGAATCAGAAAACAACCTGGGGTATGGGTTTCTGATCTCACCTCATAAAGATGTCTATCTTATTGAGGTATACCAACTGACTACGTATGTGGAAGTGATACAAGGTATCGACTCCCTATTATGGCAAAATGTCATAAAGTCCGAAGTGGATTCCATGTATACCAACTATGTTTAGACACTAGTTGATGTACCGCAAGGCATTGTGCCTATTGGTACTATATAAGTCTTCAAGGAAGACATACATGGATGACAACATACCAACGTACTAAGCTAGGCTTGTAGCGAAAAGGTAGAGTTATCAACATTGTGTTGATTACGACGAAACCTTTTACCTGTTGCCATGGCAAATCCATTTGGATAATGCTTGCTGATGCTGCATGTTTCATTTATGAAATGTGGCAGCTGAATGCCAAAACCGCTTTCCTTAACGGAAACCTTTCGGAGGATGTTTACAATATCCTGACGGTTTTGTCGAACCATAACAAGCAAACTAGGTTTGCAGGTTATTCGATCCATGTTTGGATTGAAGCAAGCATTAGGTTCTTGGAATTGTCGTTTTGATGTAATCATAATAGTTTATGATTTAATTCAAAACGAAAATAATTCTTGTGTATATAAGGAGGTTAGTGGGAGCGCACTGACAGTAAATGTCCTGAGTAATGATGATATATCATTTCTTGGAAATGATATTCCCATAATATAATCGGTGAAAGCTTGGCTTTCATGATAACGACTATAAGTCGTAACATAGGTACTATAATATAGTATAAAGGAACAGTGAGCTGGAAATCTTCCAAGCAAGATACTGTTGCCGAATAAACAACAAATGCGGGTTATTGCTGCAACTGAGGCAGCAATAGAAGCCATTTGGGTCGATAATAAATCTAATTAGATTAGATATAGTTCTGTTAGCAGCTGAGCTAGGCGTCAGCACAAGCTAAAGAATTAATGGTCTCATCGACGATCCAGATACTTATTTTGATATTCATCTGATTCGTTCAGATCATACATCGCGGCGATGTGATGATCGAATAAATCGCATCAAATGATAATCATGTAAATCCGCTGACGAAAACCTTTTTTCAGCAGTTTGAGCCAACCGTACATAGTTCGGGTGTTAAACACTCAGTGACTGGCTATAGGCCAAGTGGGAGATTGTTGGACAATTATGACCCATAGCGTCACTATTTGTACAGATCACGGTGTTGTTGTACAAATTAACTATGTAACAAAGGAGATTGCACTCTTATCATTTGTTATTAGATCACCTAGATATATAAATGATGAGAGGTCCCTATGATTTGTTCCTGGACGGAGAATGATATGAGACAATATCAGTCCACGTAGGATAAATCATTAAATATCCCTAGTCAGAGTATTATCGAGATAGGACATCGATAAATACGTAAAAGACTAGTATTACACTTGTGCACGTTGTAAGGGCACAACATCATAGTTCTCATATATTTGGGTATATGATACTCATGCAAGTGTGATAGGAGGTTGTGTTTTACCGATGGTACGGGAAACAACTTTGCTCTGGATAGACCCATGCGGAATCCCATTGGTAGTATGACTATGTGTCTATGGGAGTCTGCAATCAGGGTAGGTGTATTTGGTCTTAACCTGAGACTTGCACCGCTAATACTTACGACAATCAATATACTTTGGTTGAGGTCGTCCAGGGCTTTAACAGGTTCTATGTATGCCAATGCTGGGTATATTGAGAATCGTAGTGTGTTGGGTGTGATTTTAAGACGGAAGTATCACTCCAGTCATATGGAGATGATGGTCACATAGGATACGGAACTCGTTCTCTTAAATGCTCGAGCTATCAGGATATTATACCTAGGTCTTGTATATTCAATTATAGAGACTAGTTGCCAGACATCTGATATGTGCTTCGTACGGGGCAGACACAATTCCAGCCTCAGGCCTAGCACATGAACATCCGATACTGGATCGACATACACAATACTACGGTATACTACACTTGATATAGATCACATATTCCTGTAAGGATATTTATGGAGAATTGGGTAGGCATGACGCTTTGCTAGAAGCCAACCTTGTCTTGTAAATCGGTATAAACGTAGTACGAGGTACTTACGTGTTCGGATAGTCCGACGACCGTATTTACTGCCAACATATCCGGGGATTTCATGGGTCGATTCCCGAAGATTCACCGATGATGTATGACTCACACTTAAATTAATTTGGGATTAATTAGAAAAGAGAGAAAATTAATCTGGGATTAATTACGGAGATATTTTATCTGGGATAAAATATTAATGAAAGAGAGAGAACGATTAATTCGGAATTAATCGATAAAATAATATATTTGATATATTATACGAAATTGGATTTCAACCCGGAATTGAAATTAGATTTTTATTCGGGCGAACGAATTAATTTAGAATTAATTCGTTAGCGACGTGAATAGTGATTTCGCTAGGCGTAATCGTTTAATTACGTCGCGACGGAAAATTCGTTAATTCGGAATTAGCGAACTCGAGCCCGAGTGTGATTGCGAGCGCATTCACATTTCGAATTCGAGTGCGGCACGCAAGTCACATCAAGCGTCAAATCGCAAGTCACATCAAGCGTCAAATCACATGTCACTTTGAGTGATGTGACAATTTGATTGATTGATTTGAGTGATTGATGTGGTAGTTGAAAAGCATTTATTGTTTTTGCTTTTTTGATTTTTGTAAATGGAAAATGATTTGTGTATTTGTTATTTGATTTTTGGAAAATCAAATAAATAAATAAAACATTTCTTTTTCTTCTCCCTCTCTCTCACTTTTCGGTCTCCCCTCTTTTTCCCTCATTCTCTCACACGGATTAGAGCCAATTTTTTCTTCTTCTCGTTTATGGTTCTGCCGAGAGATAAGAGAAGCAAGAAGTTGTTTTGTTGCAAAACAAAGGTGCTAGCACACACCATGAGTCATCCTAAAGTGTTAGGGCAGCCATTTCGTGAGCATGGAACCACTTTTGAAGCTTGAAGCTTGGAGCTTCAATGGTGTCTACCATGGCCGAATCTTCAAGCAGCAAGAAGCAGCAAAACCGAGCAGTCCACTGCATGGAGAAGCCACTGCCGAGCTTCATGGAGGAGGCCAATTCGTTTTGTTCTTCGTAGCATCCAAACCGGTCAATGTGAGTAATGTTTCCGCCATTCTCCTTTGTTGTATTCATGTGATTTTTCTTGCTTGATTTCATGATCTTGGGACCTAATCTAGAAACCAACACATTCCCTAGTACAATCACATGAACTCCTAGATTTAGATCTTCTCCAACCTAAGCGTAGAATCAACGTGCCTCACCACATGCATCTGTCTTGTCCTATCTTGGAGCTCATTCCCACATGAATCCTTTGGGATTGTTAACTCCTCCTCGAAAGGCCATATAAACTTCTCATAGAATATGTTCTTCACACTCGAAGAGATCGACTTCAATACACCTCTAGCTGTAATCATACATAAAATCAAATCAGTGTTCGACATTGGAAAGCAAATATTATAATATCATATAATCGAAATACTTATGATTATCCTTGTTAAAGACGTGAGAGATTTGATAAGATCGATACTCATGTCTTCTCCATGCCCTGAACACCTTCAATGGAGGGCCAAATCCCCGCTCCCTGAACTCCATCTCAGGCATAAAAGCCTTGTGGAACAAGGGAATAAACCTTTTTCCTTCCAGACCATGGACTAAATGGTACATTTTAAGCTCAAATTTAAGAGAGTACAGAGAGAGAAAGTCAAAAAGGCAGAAGAAGTGATGGTCTACCAATAGCATGTTGAAGGCACCTAAAGCCTGTAACCCCAACAATATGGAAGGGTTCATATGCAGCGGTGAAACATTCATCACCAATGAAAATTTCAAGATAAGGGGATGAAGAGGGAAACATAAAAATAGGACTTGCTGCCTGAACAACAAGATCTCATTTTCCATAATATCCTGGGGGTTGTGCAGATCCTCGTGATATTCTTAAACCCTTACATCATCGAGGAGATACAACTGGTGCATCACCTATTCAAGAAGTTTTGCCTCAATCCCAGAAGCCACCATCGTTGTGAAACAAAAGAGATGGCTTAAAAAGAACAAATAAACTTTTTTGAAGGTTTGGAAATTTTTTTTGAAACGGCAGTAAAAGCTTCAGAATGACTACAAATCGCTTTTTTATAAGTGACTTTGGGTCGTAAAACGTGCAAAACTTTTCAGATTATCATTTAATGCACGTCATTCATCATTCCAAAGACGCCTTTTGCATTTTAGAGACGTCAAATCCAAATAGTGGAAGGCACGACTGCGAAGCGCCGCGACACTTGCCACCATTCTGAGCACCATTTATTTCAAATAAAATGTCTAATAGGGGGAGTGGATATACGTGCGTAAATTTGGCCCTACCATAGAAAACAAGTGTCAACGATACAAATGAATCTACCTCAGCAAGCTACTACAAGTGGGTCTGCTGCAAGTAGATATTGGTTCAATTAGAGAGCAACATAAGTCACCACATAATTGTGTTATTAGATAGGATGACGTGGAACACTTTCTAACAGTTAGTTATTCCGGAGTCAATTCACTCTGGAGGGACACTACTTGTCCCTTCGAGATAAGAAATAATTCTCAAATGGATACTTATTCTTTGGGAGAATAGAATCTTCCGGGGTGCGTCCACCCCAGAGAGAGTATCAATATGGAATCCAGAGGACCACATCGAGTTTACTCTGATCACCATACCTATTATTTAATTATTCAACAAGATAATGGGCTTTAATGACAAGCCACTTACTTTGACACAAAAATATATTTTAACATGCATAATTACAAGTGTTAATAGACTAAATCCTATATTTGAGCATGTCATTTGTCATGTGCACATCATGCAAGTGGACATGTATCAATCGAGGAGTGACACCTCAACATTATTCACCCTATAATTATAATAAATCTCGTAAGAGTAAGGGGTTTCATTAATTATAAGTATCCAATATTTATTGCAAATAATTGAGAATTAAAGTAAGGATGATTCTAACTAAGGAAAAGTCATTCACACTTACATGACCAATTACTCACTTGGCACGAGGGAGCCTCACCCATTTGCAATTGATACCTAGATTCTCGTACCAGGCTCAAAGCTCATGACTCTCTTTCTATTTCACTTTTATTCATACTTTCAACGCTTTTAGGAACCGTATTCGAATCGGACAGAACCGATTCTGCAGTGAAACCGAACCTTTGGTCGGATCTACTTACACGATCTCTTTCTGTGAGCAGAAAAAAATCCTCTAAGTTCCCCTGTTCTATAAGAAAAATTTGGGGTTGCTTTTATTTGGAAAATGCTAATTTTTTTTTTTTTAAAATCTCAAAAACATAAATTTCAATAATTTAATAGAAAAATGTATTTTCCATGAGCATCATTTAAAAGGACAGCCTTATAATATAGAATATTACAATTTATTTTGAAAAGATTCCAATAGATTGTGGTGATTCGTCGATACCTTTTTCAAATATTTTATTCATAAAATAACTTGGTAGTTATTGAATATTTAATAAAAGAAGTAATTAAAATAACTATTTCATATTCTAAAATGATATTAATGTTTATTTCATTTTTCGTAGAATTTTATTTAATACGTTACTCTGGCATTATGCAGAGGATTGTACAACTGCCCAAATGGAAATTCAATACTTGAATGAAGGAGGTTTCCGAATCAATGTAGCTTGCTCAAAGCCATAGGCAATCTCAATAAGCTTTGGCTCTGTACCCTTTAATCCTCCAAAACAAATGCCAAAAGGAACACCCTTACTATCATATCCAGCAGGAACAATGATTCCTGGAAATCTACCAACTGCAAGAATAGGAGAAACATTTGGCCCAAGTGTCACCAATGCGTCAAGCTTGTTTTCAGTCATCAGCTTCACAAACCCATCTCTTGTAAACTTTGTTAAATTCATTATTGCCGCCTTCTCTGTTTTGCCAATTCCATTTGTTGCTTCGGCTGACAGCAAGATGTCTTGGCCGTACTCTTTGATCTTTTCCTGCATAGTTCCATGTGCAGTTAAAGTTTAATTACATGTATGTTCTTATTCAATAACTACAGTGGTGCGCACATAACCAAGACTTACCAAATCTGAGAATTTATTATTGAAAGCTATAACCTCTGCCAAAGATCGCACAGGGGAACTCACAAGCTCCTTGAGATATGAATTTAAGGCCAATTTAAACTCAGCCACCATTGCTGTCATTTCGTCGATGGAAACAGAATTCAGAATATCAAAGTTGGCTATCTCTAGATTGTCAACAACAAGAGCACCTCCTTGTCTGTAATGGAGAAAAATTAAGTGTCATGTCATTAATTCGATAGGATAATTAAGTTTATTATGCCAGGATGAATAATTTTATATAATTCAACCTGAGTGTCTGCAGATGGTGATTAAAAACTTGAGCCAGCGGGGGAAAAATGAAGAACGGATTCCTTACAACTCCCAATCTCTTCCCTTTGAGTCCATGAGGCTTAAGAAATTGTTTGTAGCCACCATTTGGAATGTATTTTGATGCTGCTCTTGTTGCTCGATCATTGTGATCAAATCCTACAATGGCATCAAGAACATAAACCGCATCCGCTACAGTTCTGCAAATAGGCCTGTAGGGAAAACAAGTCCTTCGTTAAGTAATGTTAAAAAGCCATCAATTGATACGGAAAAAAGAATCTGAACAGAAGTTAAGATTATAAATACCCAACGGTGTCCTGTCTAGGAGTTATAGGGATGACGCCGGCTCTGCTGGTGAGACCGACGGTCGGTTTGATTCCCACTACAGAGTTAGAACCGGAAGGACAGAGAATGGAACCATCAGTTTCAGTTCCCAGCGTTACTGCAACCAAGTTTGCTGCTACTGATATTGCTGAGCCACTGCTTGACCCACAAGGGTCTGCTGATAGAACATATGGATTCTGCAAATTTAAAATATCAGCAACAAAATGTTCATGTTTTTATTCTCATAAACACCACTACTAAACAAGATTTTATAAAGTTTATTTTCCAAGAAAATGGGAAGTAAATACCAAACAAGCCCTAAAATAGATAGTATTAACTACTAAACCCCCATTTTTATATTCCCAAATTTGATTTTTATCTTTTGTTTATTTGATTTGATTTTATTATTACTTTTTGGGGTCTAAAAAACAACAAATAAATATTATGGAGCTAACTTTTAATTCACCTTTCCCTGGCCACTCCTTGCACAGAAACCACTGGGTGCTGATGGGGATCTAAAATGAGACCACTCACTCAAGCTAGCCTTTCCCAAAATAATGGCACCGGCTTTCCTCAACTTCATCACCACACCAGCATCCCGGGGCACGACTGATCCGAGCAGCGCAAATGAGCCAGCAGTTGTGTTCAGCTTGTCCTTTGTTGCAATATTATCCTTGACAAGAATTGGAATCCCATGCAAACCATGCAATGAACCAGGTGCCTTTACCTTACGCTCGTAGTCAGCTTTATCAGCTTGGTGTTTTGCATCTGGGTTCACTTCTATGACGCCGTGAAGGACAGGATTGAGTCTCTGGATTTCTCCAAGATAAAATTCAACGAGTTGCCGCGACGAAAGCTTGTTTTGCTTGAAAGCGAGCTGCAGATCTTTGATGGTTGCTTCTCTTATTGGGAATGCGTAAATAGTACTTGGAGTTGATATGGCTTCAAGAATCAAAAGCAGATATGAAAGTAAAGATAAGGTCAATGAGACATTATTGGTAGCCATGGCTAAACAATTTGCTATAGGTGGCTTGGATGATGAGATCTGGGTGGAAATAAAAAAAATGCTGGACTATTTGTAGAATCATGTCACACATTGTGATATTGTTGCAATGATGAAGTTCACTTTAATGAAAATAAAATCTAGTGTCTGAAAATAAATGAACTCTTTAATAATAATATTGTATGGGTAATGTGATATTATCAAATAATAATTATATAGCATTTATGAATTATGTTAAATAAAACTATCAATTATTTAGTCGATTGTATTATTTAACATCCGTATTAAGACATTATTATGTGATTATGTAAATACTGTGATATCACCGTTGATTTTTTCCTCTTTGTCATTGTTACTTTGTTCGTAATGAAGGAATATTTTTTCCCTTCAACTTTAAAAAGTGGCGGAGCCAATTCAGGCCCACGGGACGGCACGCTTCCAAGTAAGAAGAACGCTCTTTGATTAATAATATTTAGAAAACCTACTAAAATAATAATGTGTCATTTACTTTTGTTGCAACTTGTTTATAACTTTAACAATGATAAGCCGACAACCAAGAAAACAAAAATCCAATCCAATCTTTTTCCCCTACTTTTTGCAACCAAAACACGTGTCCATTTTTTTCCCTCACAAAATCTTATCCTCACCAAATTCCTTTCTCACTCACGCAACAATCTGCTCTCAAGTAACAGATTCGAAAAAAATCCAGAGCTACCATTGAGGGAAAAAATGGAACCAGCGGCAGTTTGAGCATCAAGAGTTTTGTGAGAGTGGCACCAGCGGCAGTTGAGCATTTCAATTGTTTCTAATTTTCTATATGTAAATCATATTTGGGGGCTGTATTTTGACAGTGCCGTGGTTGTATTTTGTGCAGGCAGGATTCGACAAAGTAAATGGTGTAAAATTTTCTAATATTAAATGTATTTATATAATATTTTAGTGAAAAGGTATGTCTATAATATATGATTTTTAGGAAAGTCATAAATTGAAAGGATGCATTCCTTAGAGTTAAAGGTTATAATTATTTAAGTTATAAGGGTGAATTGAAGAGATATAACCCCTTAAAGGATTGCATCATTAAACCTAAAGATATCTCTTCAATGACATCCCTTCATCTCTATGAATAAGAATCATTGGGTTATTCATTTTGAATTAAAATGGAAAAAATAATTGTTAAAGTCTAGAAAGAGAGTTTTTATCATTATTCTTAGTTTTTGTTCTTGATTCAATGAGTGCCTCTAAATCAAGAAGTCATCAAGAATCCTGAGACAACATTAGTCACAAGATCTGTATTGCATCAAGACGGAACTAATAAGTTCTTAAGGACAGAGTAAGAACTCGGCTTGTGATTACGCCCAAAAGGATACTTACGGTTATCGCAGTATAATTGGGGTGTCGATTCATCAGAGAGATGGTTACAAGAACTAATTTACTCAAATAAAAACATTAGCAGTAACTTAATAGAAAGAGATAGATTGATTCGTAAAATAAGATAAAAACTATAGATAAATTCTTAGGAATATCAATAGAGAGATATGGCAAAGCATTGAGAATCCCTCTTGTATCAAAATCCTATATTCAGTTATTGATTCCTGTTATTACTCAACTGAAAGTTTCACATCATAAACCAACAATCGGAAGATATTCAATTCTACTCATATTAAATTCGAAGTTAATCAATGATTATTTTCTCTATGTTAACAGCACACACAAAGTCATCGTTATGAGCTATCTAACATTGACAATATACCCTTAGGCAATAATGCAGCAGAAGACCAACACATAAAATAACTTTACCAGTCACAACTGGGTTTGCAAATCACACATAAAAGAATCATGACTGGATCTATATGGGAGTTGACAAAACACAATATTTGAGCTCAGAAATCATAAGATAATAAAGAACAACAACCATCAATTGTATTAAACGTTAAAAAGGTACTTTAAGAATAAAAAACATAAACATATAAATTCAAATATAAGAGTTCATCCTTAGCTTTGCCTAGGAGATTAGTTCTCCATGCGGAATAGAGATAACCTTGATAGATCGGAGAGACGACATGATTTACTTGAAGTTCTTCGTTCTCTTCTCTTGATTTTGTGTTTGTGGCTCTTTGATGTGTGTTTCTCTCTTGTTTCTCTCTTATTTTCTCCTCCCTTTAGGGTTTGGATGAAATTGGGTTTATAGAGAAAAGCCTCGGAGTCATAATACACATCAAAGACGACTAAATCAGGGTTTTAGCTTGTTCCGGGGCGCCGAGGCGCCCAACTCTCGGCCACCTTGGCTGGACATTGTTTCTGGGGCGCGTCGCGATGCCCAGGGTTGACGCGTCGCAACTCGTGGCAGGGGGAAGAATTCTGGTTTCGTGCTTTCTTCGTTTCATCTCTTCCCGCGTGCTTCTGATGCGTCCGTAAGGTCCCGAAACATGTTTAAATTGCTCCAATCTTCATGTTCCATTGCTTCCTAATAACAAAGCACACAATGAACTCTAATTATGATTAAATACATGATAATTAAGCCGAGTTAGCGATGTTCAAAGTACACTTTCATGCACTTATCACAACCCCCAACCAGCTTATTGCTAGTCCCTAGCAATTCAAGCGTAAAATAAAATAAGAACTAAATAAATAAAACTAACTAAGCCACTTTCGTAGGGATCATGATTGCATTTAGCGTATGCAACAAGCCTTTAAACCCCTAGGTGTCCATAGTGGACGGGTTATAGTCTCGTGAGGGCTTACAGCGACGATACCCACAAACGTCATTTAAAACACATGCAATCATGCAAAAATAACAAACTGAAATAGTCCCAATAGTTACACATATTATTATCCTCAACGAATGCCTATGAATGAAACCAGAGAACTTTCAAAGTACTCAACGTAACTCAAATCCAAGTCTTTGAATAATTCATCTAAGCCAGACTCACAGTGTGTGTGTGTGTAAAGGTTTATTCACAGCTTGATTCCTAGGTAAGCAAACTCAATAATTTCGTTTAAAAATTGGGATCCGATGGGTCAAACCAACCTAGATATCCCAATTATGCTCTGTAATTGCTTTTTTGTGCTCAGTATGGTATGATTTTTTTCTTTCTTATCTTGTCTTTTTTTTTTCTTTTTGAATTTTTCTTTTCTTTATTTTCTTTCTTTCAACACACCTACCCTTTAAGGTAACATTTCTCCTCATGGTGGTCCTAATACTCGTCCATGGGTAGCTTCACGCTTATCGGTTATAGGTGGTTTAATTTCATTCTTTAGAGACTTTTTCTTTTTATTTTTAACCATATCATACATCATAACACTAATACATCAGGATAGACATTTAAGCAAATGGTCATTCATCGACATGTAATTTTTTTCAACTAGTCACTTTGCCAACTACATAGGATTTCACTACTAAAACCTAGATCAATTACTCAATACATCAGATAAAAGTACATCATAAACTTATCGTTTCTAAGATTTCACCCTAAAACAAACAATATCATTATTGTACTTATGTTTTACTATTAAGGACTAAAAACAAACAAAACACAATAATATTTTTTTAACATATAACAGGTATTATCATGCGCATGCATACACCCCCACACTTAAAACTTGCATTGTCCTCAATGTAAGATAAATATAAAGAAAAATGTTTAAGGAATAACACTACCAGGCGCTGAGTTGATCAGGTTCCTGCTGGTAAGACTGTAGTTGTGTGGCTGTGTAGGTTGTGCTAAAACCTACATAAATACTTATGCAAACAATAAAAATAAAACATGCAATTAGCATACAATAAAATAAAATTAAAGTAAAGAAAATAAAGAAAAATAAATAAATAAATACAGATGCAAGGGTTGCCTCCCCGCTAGCGCTAAGTTTAACGTCTTCAGCTAGACGTAACCACTCAGATTGTCATGGTGGCTTCCATCTAGCGAACTGATGAAGGCATGAGAGAAAATGATTGTCTAGCTGTGGTAGTTTATCCATTGATCCCCCAGGGTCTGGTGGCTGAAATTTGGTACTGCACATAAGGAAAAGTTGATTCAACCTCCTTTTAATCTTATAGGTATCATTTTTAATTGAGCCGTAATTTTCCTTTTCCTTATTTTTCGGTTCTTTGGGACCAGTTTCAGTTCAAGAGGGTTCGATTCATGTTGTAAAGAAGCTGATTCTGGCAGGACTGTTTCTAGCATATAAGAGTAATGGAACTCATCATCACCCTGTGGTTGTTTTTCAACATGAAAAATGTTAAGTGCTTGAGGAAAGAGAACTCTAACTTGGAAATGTGGCACTTGTTCTTCCTGAGATGTGTTAGCACTATTATCCTTAGGGTCCTTTATAATGTTGGAAGTGTTTTGCAAGCCTATATCCTTACCACTCCAAGTGAATATAGCATTGACACCTTTTACATTGGCTGTCTCATGATCATTTTGTGCCATGTGTTGCTCTTGTGGATTTGGTTGAGCCTGATATGAAATTTTTCCTTGTTCATGCACACTCAGGACATTAGTTAACTTAGAGATCTGACTTTTAATCTCCCTATGATCGTCAGCTACCTGAGCTATCAACGAATCAAACCTTTGGTTGGTTTTACTTTGGGTCTCCACAAATTCTTTCTGGGCCTCTATGAATGCTTGCATGGTATCCTCTAAAGAAGTCATAGGAAAGGCATGTGTGTGATACTGGGGAGCACTATAACCTCTAGGTGATGGTGTCTGACTAGGCTGATGAGACTCATGTCTCCAACTAAGATTGAGATGGTTCCACCAACTAGGGTTATAGGTATCTGGATATGGTGTATAAGGCTTCTGGTATGTCCCTAATACATTGCATTGTTCTTTATATGTCCCTTTCATCTCACCATATACCGGAAACTCTTGGGGTTCTAGGTGGGCGACTGAATGCATGGTCTTGCTATCTCTGGCTTGTAAGGCTCCTATCTGTCTAGTTAATAGCTCAACTTATGCCCTAAGATTATCTTCTTCCCTATAATGGTGTTACCTCTACTAGAAGGAGTATGATATGTTTTATCCGTGTTATCTATAGCATTAGGTCCAGTCCAAGTATGAGATTTTTCAGCCAGGTCATCTAAGTACTAAAATGACTCATCAGGGTCCTTCCGTATAAACTCACCATTGCTTATTGTCTCCATGAATTGGCGCTCTCTAGGGGTTATTCCATCATAGAAATAGCTCACTACGCGCCAACTCTCATATCCGTGGTGAGGACAACTCGCTAACATCTCCTTATACCTCTCCCATGTTTAATAAAGGGTCTCACTGTCTCTCTGGGAGAAGGTAGAGATCTGTCTTTTCAAGGCATTCATCTTATGATGTGGGAAGTATTTATTAAAGAACGCCTGTGTCATCTCACCCTATGTTTCTATTGACCTAGGTCTTAAAGAATACAACCAGCTCTTATCTCTATCCTTATGGGCAAATGGGAAGAACTTAAGTCTAATTATGTCAGTGGTTCCAAACCGGTCATGGAAGGTTGCTACTACCTCTTCAAACTCTCTAATGTGCACATAAGGATTTTCGTTCTCTAAACCGTGAAAAGTTGGGAGATACTGTATCATCTCAGGTTTAAAATCTATTTGTGGTGCATTAGGAGGAAACATTATGCACGAAGGTGTAGCTGTGCGAGTTGGGTGGAGGTACTCTTCAAGAGTCCTCATGGGTGGTCTCTCGTATTCACTCATATTATGTGCGCTAGACTCGGATGGTGTGGCAAAAAGATTTTCAAATATGTGTTCTGAATCTGAACTTGAATCTTCCTGTTCTATTCTAGAAAATCTACCCAACCGATCCCTAAGTTTAGGCATGCAATTAAACTCAAGTAAAACAAGAAACAAAAATAAACAAATAAATAAAAAGAGTAAACTAAAAATTAAAATCTAACAAAACTAAAATTAAAATAAAATAAATAAGCTAATAATAATAAAATAAATAATAACTAAAAATAAATAAAAAATAAGATGGAACGAAGTTACCGTTTGTTTGACCAAGCAAACCTGCTCCTTTTGCTTGTAAACCCTCTCCCCGGAAACAGCGCCAAATTTTGATTACGCCCAAAAGGATACTTGCGGTTATCCCAGTATAGTTGGGGTGTCGATTCCTCAGAGAGATGGTTACAAGAACTAATTTACTCAAACAAAAACATTAGTAGTAACTTAAAAGAAAGAGATAGATTGATTAGTAAAATAAGATAAAAACTTTAGATAAATTCTTAGGAATATCAGTAGAGAGATATGGCAAAACAATGGGAATCCCTCTTGTATCAAAATCCTATATTCAGTTATTGATTCATGTTACTACTCAACTGAAAATTTCACATCCCAAACCAACAGTCGAAAGATATTCAATTATACTTCTATTAAATTCGAAGTTAATCAATGATTATTTTCTCTATATTAACAGCACACACAAATATGAGCTATCTAACGTCGATAATATACCTCAGGCAATACTGCAGCAGAAGACCAACAGATAAAACAACTTTTCCAGTCACAATTGGGTTCACAAATCACACATAGAAGAAGCATGGCTGGATCTATATGGGAGTTGACAAAACACAATCTCTGGGCTCAGAAATCGTAAGATAATAAAGAACAACAACCATCAATTGTATTAAACGTTAAAAAGGTACTTTAAGAATAAAAAACATAAACATAGAAATTCAAATACAAGAGTTCATCCTTAGCTTTTCCTAGGAGATTATTTCTCCATGCGGAATATAGATACAACCTGAGAGACGTTATGATTTCCTTGAAGTTATTCGTTCCCCTCTCTTGATTTTTTGTTTGTGGCTCTTTGATGTGTGTTTCTCTATTGTTTATCTCTGTTTTTCTCCTCCCTTTCGGGTTTGAATGAAGTTGGGTTTATATAGAAAAGCCTCGGAGTCATAATATGCATCAAAGACGACTATATCAGGATTTTAGGTTGTTCTGGGGCGCTGCGACGCTGGTAAAGCTTTGGGTGCCGCGGCGCCCAAATCTTGGCCACTTTGGCTAGATATTGTTTCTAGGGCGCGTCAAGATGCCTAGGGTTGGCGCGTCGCGACTCGTGGTAGAGGGAAGAATTATGATTTCATGCTTTCTTCGTTTCCGCTCTTCCCGCGTGCTTCCGATGTGTCCGTAAGGTCCCGAAATATTTATAATTGCTCCAATCTTCATATTCCATTGCTTCCTAATAACAAAGCACAAAATGAACTCTAATTATGATTAAATACATGACAATTATGCCGAGTTAACGATGTTCAAGGTACACTTTCATGCACTTATCAGCTTGATATAGTTTGCATCTTCTACATAATATTTTACAGATTTTTCTAAATCTTTGAGTATGTTTTTATTCTATGATTACATGTTTATTATTTATTAGTTTGCTTGAATTATGCATGTTAAAAATGAATTACAATACATCCGTCCAATAATCTTAAGAATTTATTAAGTGTTGTAAATGTTTTGGATTATGTGTCATTAAATGAAATTTAACATGCATCAAATAGATCTACAATCATGCCAACCTTAAACCATAAACCTTAGTTGAATAAGAAAAAACCTGGAAAAATGTTGAAGATACTGAAAACAAAATCCAAGTCGAGATGTCTCTGTCCTTAAGAACTTATTAGCCTCCGTCTCGGTGCTCTACAGATGCTATGTGGCTAATGTTCTCTCAGGATTCCTTGGATGCTTCTTGTTGAAGGGGCACTGACCGGTGTGTAATCACACGCGTATAATGCAAGCGCACGTATCGTTCAAGTAGTATAAAAAGTATCGATCCCACGAGGACTTAATATCTAAGCTATTAATTAATGAAGCCAAATTTTTACAAGTATCTAATGGATTGATTGTTTGATTGGGTGGTGACTTTAAACTTAAAATAGAAAATAAAATTGTGCAAAAAGAAATTGAGGAAAATTCAATATTATTAAACTATCCAGGATTGTGAATCTTTCCAATATCTTTTAAAAGATGAAGTGGTTATTTTACGTTTGTGTAATATATCAGTTTATTAACCTGGAACACGAAATTATGTAAAAGCCTCTTCAGATGGTCATATACAAATACCCAATGTAACTTAATTAATCATATTCCTATGTCAACCAAGTTATCTGAATTCATTAAGATTAAGTTCCAATTATGGCTACCCCCGCCCGATAGGCATATTCCTATCCTGTAAGGAAATCTATTAAAGGGTTATCTATCCTCAAGGAAGATCGTGGGCTATTGAGTCTAGGGTTTAAACCTAAAATCCATTTTCCAAGTTCATTTCAAGTTTGCCGAATCAATCTTATTAATGGACAGTTAACAAGAAGCATTAAGACTAAGGCTCAATAAATAAACTTTTATATTACCCAAACCATAAAATAACCCCTTATTAACCGGTGATATTGGAATTCATCACAACTTCAGATATTTGACTTAGTTACGACACATATTTACGGGCAGTAAAAGCTTAAATAAAATAAAAGACATAAAGTAAATTGCTGGAAATTAAATACTGAAAAGTAAATGACGAAAAGTAAATGCTGAAAATTAAATACTGAAAATTAAATGCTGAAAAATAAATGCTGAAAGTAAATTGCTAAAAAGTAAATGCTGAAAGTAAATTGCTGAAAAGTAAATAAAGTAAAAGTACAATAAAAGAAAATACTGAGGTAAAAGGATCCACTTTTATTACTTCTATTTTAGATATCTCCCTTAATATAATATATTAACTTTGCATGATAATTACCAACCAGCCATATAAGCAGTATGCAGATTCAGTCAAATTAATAATTAATTACCAATCGACCAATCAGGCGGTATCCATTTTAATCAGGTTAAAATCAATTTCAATATTTACCAACCGACCATAAGACGATATCCTCATTAAATCACGTTTTAACTAGTTTATATATTATATTTAAGGGAGATTAATCTAAATTTTAGTAATAAAAGTTTTACCTTTTATCCCAGTAAGGGGGAGTTACCTCCTCATTACTGAAAAATAAAAAATTGAAAAGTAAAGAAAGGAAAGTACTATTGCGTAAAAGTAAATTGCATAAAGTAAAGAATGAAAAGTAAAGAAAAGAAAGTGAAAATGCGAAAATTAATTACTGAAAGATGTAACTAAACAAACAAGATACAATCTTCTTAGTATTCTTAAGGAATTACATAGAAGAAAATATGAATTTACAAATGAAATGACTTGGTATTTATAGGCAAAATTTTGCCTACACCCAATCTATTATTAAATGCTCCACCAAATCTATTATTAATTGCTCCACCAAATCCATTATTAATTGCTCCACTAATTTCTCCACTAATTGCTATCATGTTTGGTGGGAGTTTGACTATTTTTATGATTTATTTATTATTTATTTATTTTTTTGCTTTGAAAATGACTTTAATAATTACACATAACACACTCCGGATATTTCATCCATTTCGATCATGAAAAATTCAGAATTCGAAATTATTTTATTCTTCAAAGTTGTAGATATTTGAGTATTCTTTAATCTAGAAATTGAATCAGCTCAATCAGATATCAGAGTAAAGAGTTATGCCCAAAATACGATAATTGCGAAAAACTGGAATTTCCGAAACTGTACTTCGTTAGAACGCCCTTTCAAGTTTCCAATCTCCAAAATTAATAAGTCAAATCCAATTTTTGCTCTTATTTGACCCAGATTTCGTCCTAAATGATTCCATTGAGTCCTAACATTATTTTATCTGCAAAATAAACTAAAACACATCAAAACGTTCATCAAATCCGAGAAACTAAATAAAATATTAAGTAAAATGGGCGATAAATATTGATATATTTTCCACCCATCACACCCAAAACCTAACATTTTGCTAGTTCTCGAGCAAAACAACAAAATAAAATACAAGAAATAATTAAAATTAAACTAAGCCACTTTCGTGGGGATAACAGTTGCATTTAGCATATACAACAAGTCTTTAAACCCCTAAGTGTCCATAGTGGACGAGTTGTAGTCTCGTGAGGGCTTACAACAATGATACCCACAAACGTTTGATAAAAGTAAAAAGATAGTAAAACTAATGCACACAAAAGTAAAAAGACAAGGGAAAAGAGAATAAAGAAGTTAGTGACTAAATATGTGAAACTTCTTATCCAAGTTAATAATTGTTTTCTTTCTTTCTAGATTACTGAATAAGTAAATTCTCCGATTGTTTTGACCATTCTTCATGTACACAACCAATAAAATATTAATCAACTCATTTTGCCCACAATAGTCACAAGTGTAGTTGAGAAGAGAGTAATATTTTGTCCTAAAGTTATATCAGAATTCACACCTATTTTAAAGCAATGAAATAATTTGATTTTTTTAAATTATTTTTATACAATATCTTCCATCAATGTAACGAGCTTTGGGCCAGTGACTCCCAAATCAGTTGGCTTTAGGGCACTAGGTGTTAAGACACCCATTCGGACTTAATTACTCAGACTTCAAATATATATATTTTTTTCAACATCTTTGATCCATGTAGCAAGCTTTGGGCCAGTGGCTCCCAAACCAGTTGGTTTTAGGGCACTAGGTGTTAAAACACCCTTACAGACTTAATAACTCAGATCTCAGACGTTTTTTTTTATCCCATCATTTTTTTAGATGCTTCCTCCAATTAAACTAGAGCACTGAATATTACAAACTTTTCAATTAAAACTCATGTCCGTATGTTACCATGTATGTTGATAATACCTGTCATCTGAGCATATGAAGATTCATTTAATCATTATTATGGAGAATTTACAAATTAAATAATTCAAAATGAAATAAACAAAAGTTAACTTGTTCTGAAATAGGTTGAGATACATCTCAGGAGTTGAAATTCCTTACACAACTATCTCACACCAATTTCACCTGATTAATCAAATTAAAAACACAAAAACACAAAATATTTTTTTAATTTTTTCAATTTTGTTTTTAATTTTTTTGAATTTTTCGAAAATTTTGACTAAAAATCAAATAAAAACAACAAAATACTACAACTATTCCCCACCCCCAAACCTAAATGAGACATTGTCCCCAATGTCTTAAAAAGTAGAAGATGAGTTTAGAAGATAGTACCTGGTTAGCTGAAATTCTACATCTAAAATGAAAATTAAAGGTTAAGATCCAGATTTATCCGACGCTTTTTGCCACGATCATTGTCGGACCGGTTTATCTTGGAAATGATAGAGTCAATTTGTGGTTTAAAGGCTAAGATTTGGTCAATTAAATCCTGGGCAGTTCTGGCAGTGAAGAGGAGTTCTATTAAAGGTTTTGACACGAACCCATTTCTCCAGGAATCATCAAGAAATACACAAAGAAAATCATAAAATCCATCTACGTTGAATAATCCAATTGGTTTCTAGTGTATGTTCAAGTTCGCCCAAGATAGTACTGTAAAAATTTCCTCCATTGTACCCAAGCCACCTAGCAAAGCAATAAAAGCATTAGCACGGTTAATCATTTCTACTAGTCGTTCAGACATACCTGGCATAATTAGTTCCTCTCTGTTTGATGATCCTATCAGATTTGCCTCCGCCAAAGGTTTTGGGATGATTCCCAAGACTTGACTACCCCCTTCATGTACAGCCTTTGAAACGATCCCCATTAGTCCAAGATTGCCACCGCTATATACTAAGTGCATATTCCTTTCAGCTAAGACTCAACCCAATTCATGTGCTGCCGCTACGTATTGTGGCTTAGTACCAACACTAGTACCACAAAAGACACATATATTTACAAATCGTCTTCTTGAAGTGGCTTCCATTTTTATCTGGATGCCTTCAAAAGTGCAACGATGAGTTGAATTTATAACACCTGAAAAGGGTTAGTAATAATAACACTAGTATCTTCCAAAGGACGATTATTAGCAAAACAATAAAAAAAATCGTGAAATGTCAAAAAGTCTGGATCATGTCGGAGAAAATAACAAAACAAATCACAATTATTAGGAAAAGACAAAGAGATATAATATTTATAAGAAAGTAACAGCTTGATTGACGTCTATGCGTCAGGGACAAACTTCCCATCCAATTTCTTATAAATTGGCAAACAGGGTCTTTTTGAGTCAGATTCCCGAGACTATACTGTTGTATTTCTTTTTGAAATTATGTATATAACAAGCGAATTTTGTGATACACATTTCCACTGGGATGCGTCTCAAGAGTCTTAGATATGTCGTCCAAAGACTCCTTACTCAAGCCATCCCTAATGAAATTAATCTTATCTTCACGGTTATCAGACACCATTCCTAAAGAATGACAACGAGTATTACAAAACATACGAGCACATTTATAGTATACACCCATTCTTTTAGCTCTTCTCTTTTTAACATAGGTGCTTCTTCCTAAACCAGACACATGTGAAATAAAAGAGTCAGAAGACTCACCTGCCAATCGGACCCGTGCTGCAATAATCCAATGAATGTCAGTAGGAATACCTTTGATCATCAGTAGTCTCATTCTTTCCAAGCGAGCTTTGTAAACTTTCATCAGAGAGTTTTAAGGGAGAGAAGGAAATTGCTTGTGAAGTTTTGCGAGAACTTCTTCCATCCTGAAATGATTTAACCTGCAAAAACTAAACACACAAAATTAAAACACACCAAATCTGAATATATACACAAATTGGATGGGTTGCCTCCCTGCTAGCGCTAAGTTTAAAGTTGTCAGCTAGACATGACTACCCGAACGTTAGGCTGGATCTGAATGTGTGACATTTTTTTTTGTCGCTCAAATGATTCTCCCAGTAGTGCTTGACACGCTTGTTTTTAACCTTGAATGTTTTGTTAGAGTTGGGATCATGTAACTCAACGGCTCTATCTGGTAAAACCTTGGTGATTAATAATAAACCTGACCACCGAGATTTTGGCTTCCATGGGAAGAGTTCCAACCGTGATTTGTTTAACAGTACTTGTTGCCCCGGTTCCAGTTGTATGCGCACTAACTTCTCATCATGTTTCTTCTTGGCCTTTTCTTTGTATAATTTGGCATTCTCAAAAGGCTGAATGTGAATTTCCTCCAATTCGTTAAGCTGGTGGAACTGTTTCTCTTCTGTTGCTTGTAGTGCAAGAATTGGCTTCTTCAGTGCGCAGTACGCTTTATCTTCAGGCTCCACAGACAATTGACATGCTTTAAGTTTGTCAGCAGAACTTTGCATTACATTGGAGGTTTGGATGGTACTATTTATCACATCAAGTCTGAAACATTCCTTCTTCTTTTCATCATCCGGGAAATTCATGGCTTTGAAAATATTGAATGTTACTTCTTGGTCATGTACCCTCATGGTTAGTTCTCCTTTTTGTACATCAATAATGGTTCGACCTGTAGCCAAGAATGGTCTCCCGAGGATGATCGGCACGTCTCCGTCTTCCTCCATATCAAGGACAATAAAATATGCTGGGAAAATGAATTTGTCAACTTTGACCAGCACATCTTCAATTACACCTCTCGAAAATACGAGCGTTCTATCAGCAAGTTGTAGAGAGACTGAGGTGGCCAGTTTTTCTCCAATCTACAGTTTCCTGTAAATAGAAAAAGACATCAAGTTAATACTTGCACCTAAATCGCACAAAGTCATACCGAAGTCATGTTATCCCATGGTGCAAGGAACAGTGAAACTGCCAGGATCTTTCAACTTTGGGGGAAGCTTCCTCTGAATGATGGCACTGTATTTTCTGATAATGCTACTGTCTCGTAATCTCCCAATCTCCATTTTCGTAAAAGAATGTCTTTCATGAATTTGACATAACTGGGCATTTGTTCCAACGCTTCTGCAAATGGAATGTTGATATGCGGCTTTTTGAAGATCTCCAGGAATCGAGAAAACTGCTTGTCTAGTTTATTCTTCTGGAGATGCTGTGGAAAATGTGGAGGTATAGTGATTCTTTCTTGATCTTTTTCCTTTTTTTTTTCCTCCATCTGTGGAACTACTTCGTTGCTTTCTTTTGGAACTTCCTCAACAGTTGCCTTGACTCCAACATTTTTGTTAATTCAGTAGTACCGTTTTTAATATGATGGCATGACATTGCTCATTCCCTATGTTCCTCGGATTTGGTTCAGTGTTGCTAGGAAGGTTACCTGGCGGTCTGTAACTCTGAGCATTGGCCACTTGTCCAATTTGATTCTCTAGTGCTTTAATAGAAGCAGATTGACTTTTAATTAATACTGCTTGGGATTGAAACAAAGCATCATACCTAGCTGCTTGAGAGTCGTGTTTTGCTTCTATCTTTTTCAAGTGGGTCAGCACTTCTGTTATTCCTGTTTCTTTGTCATACTCCGGCCTTTGTTTTGTTGTTGGAATCTGGGTGGTGGATTGTTCATTTGCCCTGAATTGTTGTTCCATGTGAAATTGGGATGATTCCTCCACCCTGGGTTGTAGGTGTTGGAATATGGATTGTTCGCATGTCTGTTGAAATTGTTGACATAATTCACCGTCTCTTTATGTTGGTTGGCTCTGGTTCTGGTGCTCCTCCATATGGTGAACTTGTTGATCCAGCATTAACCTTCATATTAAGAGTTTCCAGATTTTTGCAAATCATATCCAACTTGGAATTCAGTGCTGTGTTGGCTCCAACTTCATAAATTCCAGCAATTCGTTGGATCAAGCTCCTTTCTGTTGGCCACAAGGAATTATTATTGGCCATTTCTTCAATTAGGTCCCAGGCTTGATCTTCTCCTTTTGCCATTAGCGCTCCTCCAGCAGAAGCATCAATTGTGGTTCTCATTATTCCAGAAAGTCCATTATAAAAGGTTTGAACTTGTAGCCATTTTGCAATCTCATGGTGAGGACATTTCCGGAGTAAATCTTTGAATCTTTCGCAAGCTTCGCAGAGGGATTCTGAATCTTGTTGCATAAATGATGTGATATCATTCCTTAACTTTGCAGTTCTGGCTGGTGGAAAGTACTTTGCAAGGAATTTGGTGGCTAGAGTGTTCCAAGTTGTGATGGAACCTGCTGATAATGAATGTAGCCAAGCCTTAGCTCTGTCTTTCAAGGAGAATGGAAAAACCCGCAGTCTCATTGCTTCTTCAGCCGCTCGGTTGTAATTGAAAGTCCCGCAAACTTCCAAGAAGTTGCTGATATGGGCATTAGGATCTTCAGTTGCATTCCCCCCAATCTGAACTGACTGCTGTATCATCTGGATGCATGTTTTGATGTCACATGTATTTGCTGGTAAGAGAGGAAGTATAATATAGGAAATGAAGCCGTCAACCACCGGAATAGTTCCGTCTCGAATGGGAATTGGTGGTGCAACTTCCAAAGGTTTAAGTTCTATGTTGATGATTGCTTCTTGACCTTCTCGCCTTTCCCTTCTCAACTGTCTGATGGTTCTTTCAATCTCTGGGTCAAGCGGTCGGATTTCAAAGCTTCTGGTTCGTCTCATGTAGTTTCTGAGAACCTGAAACACAAGAAAACAGAAATAATAAGCAAAAAGAAAATTAGATACAAGTAAAGGTATCTAACCTCAAAACTAATAGTGAAAGATAAATAAGTCCCCGGCAACGGCGCCAAAAACTTGACCGGTGCGTAATCACACGCGTATAACGCAAGCGCATGTATCGTTCAAGTAGTATAAAAGTAACGATCCCACAAGGACTTAATACCTAAGCTATTAATTAATGAAGCCAAATTTTTACAAGTATCTAATGGATTGATTGTTTGATTGGGTGGTGACTTTAAACTTAAAACAGAAAATAAAATTGTGCAAAAGGAAATTGAGGAAAATTCAATATTATTAAACTATCAAGAGTTGTGAATCTTTCAAATATCTTTTTAAAAGATGAAGTGGTTATTTTACGTTTGTGTAATATATCGGTTTATTAACCTGGAACACGAAATTATGCAAAAGTCTCTTCCGATGGTCAGATACAAATACCCAGTGTAACTTAATTAATCATATTCCTATGTCAACCAAGTTATCTGAATTCATTGAGATTAAGTTCCAATTATGGCTACCTCCGCCCGACATGTATATTCCTATCCTGTAAGGAAATCTATTAAAGGGTTATATATCCTCAAGGAAGATCGTGGGCTATTGAGTCTAGGGTTTAAACCTAAAATCCCTTTTCCAAGTTCATTTCAAGTTTACCGAATCAATCTTATTAATAGCCAGTTAACAAGAAGTATTAAGACTAAGGCTCAATAAATAAACCTTTATATTACCCAAACCATAAAATAACCCCTTATTAACCGGTGATATTGAAATTCATCATAACCCCAGATAACTGACTTAGTTACGACACATATTTACGGGCAGTAAAAGCTTAAATAAAATAAAAGACATAAAGTATATTGCTGTAAATTAAATACTGAAAAGTAAATGACGGAAAGTAAATGCTGAAAATTAAATACTGAAAATTAAATGCTGAAAAGTAAATGCTGAAAGTAAATTGCTGAAAAGTAAATGCTGAAAGTAAATTGCTGAAAAGTAAATAAAGTAAAAGTACAATAAAAGAAAATACTGAGGTAAAAAGATCCATTTTTATTACTTCTATTTTAGATATCTCCCTTAATATAATATATTAACTTTGCATGATAATTACCAATCAGCCATATGGACGGTATCCAGATTAAGTCAAATTAATAATTAATTACCAACCGACCAATCAGGCGGTATCCAGTTTAATCAGGTTAAAACCAATTTCAATATTTACCAACCGACCATAAGGCAGTATCCTCATTAAGTCACGTTTTAACTAGTTTATATATTATATTTAAGGGAGATTAATCTAAATATTAGTAATAAAGTTTTACTTTTTACCCCAGCAAGGGAGAGTTACCTCCTCATTACTGAAAAGTAAAAAACTGAAAAGTAAAGAAAGGAAAGTACTATTGCGTAAAAGTAAATTGCAGAAAGTAAAGACTGAAAAGTAAAGAAAAAAAGTACAAATGCGAAAATTAATTACTGAAAGCTATAAATAAAAAAACAAGATACAATCTTCTTAGTATTCTTAAGGAATTACATAGAAGAAAATATGAATTTACAAATGAAATGGCTTGGTATTTATAAGCAAAATTTTGCCTCCACCAAATCTATTATTAAATGCTCCACCAAATCCATTATTAATTGCTCCACCAAATCCATTATTATTTGCTCCACTAATTGCTATCATGTTTGGTGGGAGTTTGACTATTTTTATTATTTATTTATTTAATTTTTTGCTTTGAAAATGACTTTAATAATTACACATATTACACTTCCAGATGTTTCATCAATTTCGGTCATGAAACATTCAGAATTCAAAATTATTTTATTCTTCAAAGTTTTTAGATCTTTGAGTCTTATTTAATCTGGAACTTGAATCAGCTCAATCCGATATCGGAGTAAAACGTTATGCCCAAAATACGATAATTGCGCAAAACTGGAATTTTTGAAACTGTACTTCGTTAGAACGCCCTTTCAAGTTTCCAATCTCCAAAATTAATAAGTCAAGTCCAATTTTTGCCCTTATTTGACCCATATTTCTTCCTAAATAATTCCATTGAGTCCCAACATTATTTTATCCGCAAAATAATCTAAAACACATCAAAACGTTCATCAAACCCGAGAAACTAAATAAAATATTAAGTAAAATGGGCAATAAATATTGATATATTTTCCACTCATCAGACACTCCTTTAATAAGATCCTGAACTAGGACAATGATGAAAAATCTCTTTTAATTAAAAGAAAAAGGACTCTCTAAGACAAATGTATGAGACTTCACTTATGGATGCAATGAACTGAATAAGCCACTTAATATATAGGCATGAAATGATGCCATTGAGAACACCCTTTGGTGTGGGGTGTAACCATCCCAAGGGTTATACCCCTCTCCTTATATCCTTTGAGGCCTAGAGTCTCATCTTTCCAAAATAGAGGACATGTCCCTACATTTTTTGTGTCTTCTAAGACACCACCCAAGGGACATGACCCTCCAACACATATACTACATATTTAGAGAATTTACATCAATCCCCCACAATTCTCTAAATATTAATGCAGACACTTGAGATAGTTTCCATAAAATAAAACTGCATCGAAATATATAGTTTTCGCCTTGAATCTTTCTTAGTGAATGGCAATCGGATTTACTTGGTGAATCAGTGACCCATATTCATGAACTGTTCCGCCGTTGGTGTAAACCAAGACAATTGACAAAACACAGCTTTACTTCGACCATTTCCCATTCTCCGGTTTTGTTCATTTTGGCCATGAACATTGGTCCTGGATTCATCAAGCGCTTTAGGGAATTCAGCCAGTAAAAATCCCATGGAAGCGGCCTCACTTCTTACTTGAAATATGTGATCTACTATAAAGAGGTAATCTGCCTTTACCCCAATTAGGACTTTTCTCCTAATATAGTGATCATTAAAAGCCTTAGCTTATCCTAACCTTGATAGACAGCACTCTGCGTCATTACCGAAATGGAAAACAGTATAAAACTCTAGAGTGCTTGTTTTGAATTGCACAAAGTTTCAGTTGTCCCTTTTGAACCTAGATCTTGGGATCTTTAGTCAGCTAGGTTGGGTTTCCATAGTGACAATTCTTAATTTATAGGCTTTAAGCCCATTCCCCTCGATGACTTCTCAACTTGCTCTCTAGGTAAACCTTTAGTAAGTGGATCCGCTAGGTTTTCCTTCGAATTGACATAATCGATCGAGATTATGCCACTTGAGAGAAGTTGTCGTATGGTATTTTTTCTGCGACGTATATGTCGAGACTTACCATTATACATTGTATTTTTGGCTCTCCCAGTAGCCGATTGACTATCACAATGTATGCTTATCACTGGCACCGGTTTGGGCCAATTAGGAATATCCTCTAGGAAATTTCGAAGCCATTCCGATTATTCCGCTGTTTTATCTAATGTTATTAATTCTGATTCCATAGTAGACCGGGAAATACATGTTTACCTCGAGGATTTCCTTGACACGACTGCACCACCAAGTGTGAAAATAAATCCACTCGTAGATTTGGAATCCATTGTATCAGATATCCAGTTGCATCGCTGTATCCCTCTAGAACAGTAGGATATCTCGTATAATGCAGACCATATTTTGAAGTTTCTCTCAGATACCTCAAAACTCTTACTATAGCTTTCCAGTGGTTATGTCCTGGATTGCTCGTATATCTGCTAAGCCTATTTATAGGTTGAACGATATCAGGTCGTGTGTAATTTGTGAGATACATCAGACTTTCGATGATTCTCGAATACTCTAATTACGATACGCTTGAGCCAGTATTCTTTGATAAATGAAGAGTTAGGTCTACAAGAGTTCTAGCCACATTTAGATCTCCTTATTATATTTCTCAAGTATCTTCTCAACATAGTGAGTCTGAGATAATATATACCCTTCTGATGTTCTGGAAATCTTAATTCCTAAGATTACATCAGCTACTCCTAAATCTTTCATATCAAATTTGCTAGTCAACAATTTCTTGGTAGACTGAATCATCTCATGATTACTACCAATTATCAGCATATCGTCCATGTAGAGACACACAATGACATATCCGTTTTGAGTTGATTTGGTGTATACACACTTATCACACTCATTGATTTTGAACCCACTCGACAACATCTCTTTGTCAAATTTCTCATGCCATTGTTTAAGTGCTTGTTTTAATCCGTATAAGGATTTTATAAGTTTGCACACCTTCTGTTCTTGTCCAGGAACATTGAAACCTTCTTGTTGTTCCATGTAAATCTCTTCATCTAGTTCACCATTTAAGAATGTCGTCTTTACATCCATTTGATGTATTTCAAGACCAAATATAGCTGCCATGGCTATGAGCATTCTTATTGACGTGATACGAGTCACTGATGAATAGGTATCAAAGTAATCAATGACTTCTTTTTCGTCTATAACCTTTTATGACAAGTCTTGCCTTGTACTTATCTATTAATCCATCTGGTTTCATCTTCTGCTTGAATATCCATCTGTAGCCCAGTGGCTTACAACCTGGAGGAAGATCAACCAACTCCCAAGTATGATTTTTTAGGATGGAATCAATCTCACTATTGATAGCCTCTTTCCACAAAGGTACCTCCAGCGAAGACATTGTTTCTTTATAGCTTTGAGGCTCATTTTTTAACAAGTATGTCAGAAAATTAAATCCAAATGACTTAGACGTTCTAGCTCATTTGCTACGTCTAGGTTCAATTGCCTCAATATTTCCATGTTGATCTGACTCTTGGTCATCCTGATCACTGTCTTTGACAATATCAATAGTTCTTTTGTGAGACTTTGTTCTTTGTCTTTCCTTACAAGGAAATGTCTCTTCAAAAAATGTCGCATTCCTTGACTCAATTATCATATTCGGATTGATGTCAGGAATTTCAGACTTTTGTACCAAGAATCGATACGCACTACTATTGCGAGCATATCCAATGAATATACAATCAATAGTTTTGGGTCTTATTCTAACATTCTTAGGTTTAGGAACCATTACTTTGGCAAGACACCCCCACACTTTCAGATAATTGTAGGAAGGTACATGACCTTTCCATAATTCATATGGAGTCTAACCGACGTAAACACACACGTATAACGCAAGCGCACGTATCGTTCAAGTAGTATAAAAATATCGATCCCACGAGGACTTAATTCCTACTGTTTTTATTAATTATTGATACTATTTATTTACAAGTATCTAATTATAGAGAGAAGGGAATTGATTGCTTTTGGTTGGTTGAATGTGGATTTGATAATTAAAATACTTAAAGATAAAAACAGACTCAAAAGAAAATACTAAGGAAAATAAAAGAACAGACTCAAAGATCTAGGGTCGCGATTCAACACAATATTATATAAAGATGAATTGATTCTCTTATATATGTGTAATAAATCAGATTGCTAACCTGGAACACGAAAATATGCAAAAGCCTCTGTCGATGGTCAGACGCAAATACCCAGTATAACCCAATTGAACCATATGTCTATGTCAACCAAATTACCTGGATTCATTAAGATCAAGTTCCAATTATGGCTACCCCCGCCCGACATGTATATGTCTATCCTGTAAGGAAATCTATTAAAGGGTTATCTATCCTCAAGAAAGATCTTGGGCTATTGAATCTAAGGTTGAAACCTAAAATCCCTATGTCTAGTTCATTTTAAGTTTACCACATTAATTTATTGGTGATCAGACAACAAGAAGCATTTAGGCTTAAGAATCAATAAACAAACTAAAGAATTACCCAATAAATAATTAAATCAATTATTAAGCCTAGTAATATTGTGTTTCATCACTTCCCTAGAATAAAATAAAATGCTGGGGGTTAGAGGATTCACATTTAATATTTCTTATCTAGGAATCTCACTTATTATAATATATAAATTATTTTCTATTTTGCTTTCTCAGGAATTAATAATATTAAACATTTAAAACCAGCCATATAGGAGGTAATCCATTTAGTCCAATTACACCAGCCATATAGGCGGTAATTATCTGTCACATAAAGACCAGCCATATAGGCGGTAAAGTAATTTATATTTAGACCGACATATAGGCGGTAATAAAGTCTTCCATTAATTAATCCGGTTAAATTATAATTTATAAATTATAATTAAGTGAGATTTACCTAGATAATTATATTAAATGTTTCACCTTTTACCCCAGCGGTAAATTAACTACAAAACATAAAGTAAAAAAGTAAATAAAATTTTATTACAAAAATTAAAAGTGCATAATTAAAAATACTAAAAGTAAAAATGCTAAATTAAAATTACAAAAACTAAAACACACAAGATGCAATCCTTAGAGTCCTTACAAAACTCAAGGAAGACATGATTTGAATTCTGAAATCGAGCTGAATTTATTGGCGCGGATGGGCTTCCAGCGTCGCGACGCCAACACTTTTTGGTCGGGGCATGCTGAAGTGATGACACGTGGTGATTCTGGATAAGGTGATAAGGTGACACGTGGCAATGTGGTTGGAGCTCAATTATTGTGACACGTGGCGGCTTCTGATTGGTCGACTTAGATTCTTATCTGCCACGTGTCGATTTCAGATTAGTTTGTCAATAATTGATGCTGATGTGGCGCTGACGTGGCAACACGTGGCAAAGTGACTGTCGGCACCATACAATTGGGACACGTGGCACGCTGTGATTGGCTGATGATGACATGGTGATGATGTGGCACATTGACTCGGTCAACTGATGATGTGGATGCTGATGTGGCGGTGACGTGGAGTGACACGTGGCAATGGTGATTGTCGGTACCGTACGATGATGACACGTGGCACGACGCACGTTAGCAGATCGGCTGTGATGGTGACATGTGGCACGGCGCACGTTAGCAAAGTCAAATTTCTCAGATTCTTACTTGTGGACCCGGTGCACGTTAGCAATGTTCGGCGCATGTTAGGAATCGCGTCGCGATGCGCGAAATGACCATTTTGCCCTTTCATCCAATTTTCACTGTTTTGGCCCAAATCACCTCCAGATTGTCCTGAAACTTTATTTATCTACAAAATAACAGAAAACACATCAAAATATTCAGAAAACTCAAGAAACTATACAAAATATTAGGTTAAATGAGTGGGAAATTGTGATATAATTACCACCCATCACACCCCTAAACCTAACATTTTGATAGTCCTCGAGCAAAACATAGAATAAAATAACATAAACATCTTTAAAATAAAATTTAGCTAGGCCACTTTCGTAGGGATCACGGTTGAATTTAGCGTATGTAACAAGCCTTTAAACCCCTAGGTGTCCGTAGTGGACGAGTTGTAGTCTCGTGAGGGTTTACAGCAATGATACCCACAAATATTTTACAAAAGTAAAAATGTAGTGAAACTAATGCACACAAAAGCAAAAAGATAAAATAATAGATATATAAACAACGTCCTCAGAGAATTTCTAGCATCAAAGTTATAGGAACTTTCAAAACGCATATACCAACTAAAATCCTTTCTTTTGAACAACATATCTAAATCAGACTCAAAGTGTGTGTGTGAATAATTCTGCAAACAACTTCGATTCTAAGTTGTCAACTTGGTGAATTCGTCTCAACTCTTAGTAGTTAATGGGTCAAACCAATCTGAGTATCTAAAATTGTTCTGTCTACTATAATCAGCACAGGTGAGGTATGTGATTTTTCTGATTTTTTTTTACATACCTCACATAATAATTGCAGACAGAAACAGAAACTCAGGCAAATGGTCATTCATTAACCACCGATTATTTTAACTAGTCATCTTGTTAATTCCTTTTTATCTAACTGCTTACAAGACTATTTTCTTAAGTGCTCACGAGTCTGACCTAGATATGAAATTCAAATTAGGGATAAAATTGAAATTAACATTTATCTTTTCCTAAAACTTTTTAACTAAACAAACAATCAAATCATCAGACCTTTTTTTTTGCGATTTTAAAGCACACACAATCACACAAAATGCGGAAGATAAAAATGCTGAAATAAAACACACGACATGCAAAAAAGAAAAATTTTAACGGAATTTTGAAAAAAATTAAAAACAAACAACCCATACTCTCAAACCTAACTCTAGCATTGTCCCCAATGCGTTACAAAACAAAAAATAAAAAGAAGGGAACAATAGTACCTGAGTTTTTTAACCATCAGTCTCCTCCTCGTCACTGTCGATATTTGGATGTGGTGGAAACTGGTCATCTTGTATCCCCACTTGTCGTGCTATTTGTTCGAACAACTGAACCATGTATCCCTGCTGAGATTCCAATCTAGTGACCCTTTGAGTTAAAGAGCGATGTTGAGATGATCTGTGGGGTTGTTGTGGTGCTGGTACAGAAGCTAGTCTGGAAGCTGATGGTCCTGCAGGAGCCTGTCTCTCTGTATGGAATTGTTGGATAATTCTGGCAGTTATTGCTGTCATGGGTTGCGTCAATTCCTCTCTTGGTTCTACAGGAACCCTGGCCTGTGTGCAGAGTGATGAAATCAAATAACAATAAAATAGGCCAGCCTATGTCGATCTTGTAGCCCAAGCGATGTTGGTCGAAATCAGCTGACCAACATCAATTGTATAACCTTCCAGAATGCAGTACAACAATATCATTCGTTCATTCGTGACATATGTGATGTGATATCCTGGTAGAAAAGTTCTTGTCACGAAGTGGAACCACACCTTTGTTTCAGGCTTCAGCAATTTAGAACTCATCTTCATATATTCTCCACTGCTACTCATGACCCAAGCAACATTTGGAACGCACAAAGTCTCCGTGAGATGAGTGATATCAATATTTCCCAACACCGCAGAATATTCATCTTCCTCCAAGTCAGGTATTTTCATAAAATCTGTTAGTAGTTGAGGAATCAAATGATACCTGCTGACCTCTCACCATTGCCACATACGCACGATGCTCATAAGCATTAGCGTAAAAATCCCGCATAATAACTGCATAGGCTGGGTGAGGCTGCTGACAAAGCTTTCGCCAGTGCCGATCTGCGATAATTCTGTCAATATCAGGAAATAATCCGGGGTCTATGTCAAATCCCCTCTCCATAATATGGTGTTTACGGTTTATTCCCTCTTCGTATCTCTTCTCCGTAGCAGCAGATACGAATTTAAAATCATCAAAAGTGGGTGCGGCAGAAGTCGATGCCCTGGATATTTTCAGCGGCATTTTTACAGAATTTTTGACAGAGTCTCCCATAAAATCTCAAGTTTTTCCAAAATACACCCTAAAAATATCGTCCAACTTCGCCCATAAATCTACAAAATTCACAAATCCAACACTTCCAAAGTCCAACCAATTTCAATAATATTTACCACACAAATTACCAAATTAATTTCTTCCAATTATACTGTTAATAATTTTGAAAATCCGAACCTGTTTTTCCTCGGCTTTAGCTTGGCAGTGGGCTCGGTTTGGCTCGACTTTGTTCGGTTTTGGTTGGATCTCGGCGGTGGTGGCTTGGCAGTGGGTGAAATCGGTGGTAGTGGCTTGGTCGATCTCGGTTTCTGTCACAACAGTGGTGGATTTCGGCTAAGATGGTTCGCGGCTTGGTGGAATCGATAGTGGTAGCTCTCAGTTTCTGGTTTCGGTTGTGTTGGTGGTTCGGTTTCGGTGATGTTGGTTTGACTGAGATGGGTCTCGGTTTCTGGTTTCGATTGGGACTCAGTACGGCTCAGCTTGGTCATGGTGGTGAAGGTCTCGGCAAAGGCTCTGTGGCTGTTGGTGTTGGCTAGTGAGTCGTGGTTTCTGGGCAAATCAGTGGTAGATCTCGGCTTCGGCAAGGGTGGCTCACGGTAGATCTTGGTGTTTGGTGGTGATGCTCGGCAGTAGCTAGTCGGTCTCGGCGATGTTGGTTCGGCTGATGGGTCGTGGTTGGCTTGGCAGTGGCGCGGCTGGATCAGCAAAGCTCAGTCACGGTGGTGTTTGGCTCGGTGGCTGTTGAGAGAAAATGGTGATATGAGAAGGAGATGAATGAAATCTGTCTCGGCGGCGGCTGCCCGTTTTAGACCTGTAATCGATCCAGCGTCGCGACGTTCGGTAATTTTTAGGGTTTTTTTTGGCAAAACCAAGTCTTTCGACGGATAAATCCACTGGGACGGGTCTCAAGAGCTGACTCCTTACTCGGCCGTCTCTACTGGATCAACTTTATATCTTCGTGATTTTGTCAAATTTTTATTTTGTGAAAATCCCGCTTGCACTGGCTTGCTTTGTCATGAAAAATTTTGTTTTTGTTTTTCCTGTAAAAATAACACGAAATTAAAAACAATTCTACAACATGTATACACAAAATATGAAAACAGAAATTACAACAAATTGCATGGGTTGCCTCCCTGCTAGCGCTAAATTTTTCGTCTACAGCCAGACGTGAATGAAATCTATCTGTCAAGGAGGTTTCAACGTCGTTTTGGATGTCCGATTAAAGACAATCTCATGTGCGTTGCTTTTGAAGGGTTTCTTCCAACGGTAAAGGGGCAAAAAGACTTTTGTCCCATTCAGTGCTTGTGCCACCTTTTTAACATTTGTTGCTCCAGTGGTTCCTGAAAAGAAAGAAAGAAAATCAGGAGGTCTTGTATGGTGCTTGACCTTGAATGGAAGTTCCATTCTATCAAGCTTCCGGGTGATATCTCTAAATTGTACTACCCAAAACAGTGATGTTTCTTCTGAATGCTCTGGATCTTTAATAAGTTCAGGCATTTGCTCCTCCATTTTCTCTGCTTCTTGCTCCACCTTTTCTTCACAGATGAATTTTAAAATTTCCGTATTCAACTCTTTATCCGTCATCTGTGAAATGCATGCTCCATAAGTATCTGCCTGAAGATGTAAAGATGTTTCTGACATTAGGTCTTCATCCTCTGATACGACTGGAATGGATGGTTCAGGTATATCTTCATCAAACATCATGGTAAAGCATGCTCCAAGATCTTCATTTTGAGGATTGAAAGTTTGATCCTCCGTTGTTGGTGTAGTTGGTACAAATAGATCAGCTTCATCCTCGTCAGAATCTGAATAATAAAAGTCAAATAGAGACTTTGCTGGTTTGGGCTCCTGAACTGATACCTCTGGTTGTTGATACTGCTCAGCCTCCTCCTCTGCTGAAGTGTCATTGTGAAATGATTGGTACTCGAAGGCTTCATCTGTGTCATCTGAAACTGGTTCTTGAGGTATGTAGTTCTGGTTTTCTGTGAATTGTCTCATTTGATCTGTCATCCTTTGAATAGATGCTGATTGTCTCTGAATACTTTCGAGTTGATTCTGATATGTTTCAAGCATTGTATCCAACTTTTCGTCTTGTTTCTTGAATAAATCTTTGAGCATGTCAACCAATTGTTCTTCCTTTGATGGTTCTGGTTCTTGATGAAGATCATTGTAGGTGGGTGGTGGATAAGATGGAAAATGTGGTTCTGGTATCCAGTGATAGTTGTTGGGCTGGACAACAGGCCTCAGAAAATCGGACTGTTGCTCCTAGATTTGGGGTGTATCTTCTAATAAAGCTCGTGATCTCTCAATCTCCCAATAATGTTCCATTTTTCAATCACCTGAAACAAAAGAAAGAAATAAAAATTACAGATAAAAATAAAGAAAATTAGATACAAATAAATTAGATAGCTTCAAAATTAATAACTCAAGAAAAATAAGTCCCCGGCAACGGCGCCAAAAACTTGACCGGCGTAAACATACACGTATAACGCAAGCGCACATATCGTTCAAGTAGTATAAAAATATCGATCCCACGAGGAATTAATTCCTATTGTTGTTATTAATTATTGATACTGTTTATTTACAAGTATCTAATTATAGAGAGAAGGGAATTGATTGCTTTTGGTTGGTTGAATGTGGATTTGCTAATTAAAATACTTAAAGATAAAAACAGACTCAAAAGTAAATACTAAGGAAAATAAAAGAAAAGACTCAAAGATCTAGGGTCGTGATTCCACACAATATTATATAAAGATGAATTGATTCTCTTATATATGTGTAATAAATCAGATTGCTAACCTGGAACACAAAAATATGCAAAAGCCTATGTCGATGGTCAGACGCAAATACCCAGTATAACCCAATTGAACTATATGTCTATGTCAACCAAATTACCTGGATTCATTAAGATCAAGTTCCAATTATGGCTACCCCCGCCCGACATGTATATGTCTATCCTGTAAGGAAATCTATTAAAGGGTTATCTATCCTTAAGGAAGATCGTGGACTATTGAATCTAAGGCTGAAACCTAAAATCCCTATGTCTAGTTTATTTTAAGTTTACCACATCAATTTATTGGTGATCAGACAACAAGAAGCATTAAGCTTAAGACTCAATAAAAAAACTAAAGAATTACCCAATAAATAATTAAATCAATTATTAAGCCTAGTAATATTGTGTTTCATCACTTCCCTAGAATAAAATAAAATGCTGGGGGTTAGAGGATTCACATTTAATATTTCTTATCTAGGAATCTCACTTATTATAATATATAAATTATTTTCTGTTCTGCTTTCTCAGGAATTAATAATATTAAACATTTAAAACCAGCCATATAGGCGGTAATCCATTTAGTCCAATTACACCAGCCATATATGCGGTAATTATCTGTCACATAAAGACCAGCCATATATGCGGTAAAGTAATTTATATTTAGACCGACCATATAGGCGGTAATAAAGTCTGCCATTAATTAATTCGGTTAAATTATAATTAAGTGAGATTTACCTAGATAATTATATTAAATGTTTCACCTTTTACCATAGCGGTAAATTAACTACAAAACATAAAGTAAAAAAGTAAATAAAATTTTATTACAAAAAGTAAAAGTGCATAATTAAAAATACTAAAAGTAAAAATGCTAAATTAAAATTACAAAAACTAAAACACACAAGATGCAATCCTTAGAGTCCTTACAAAACTAAAGGAAGACATGATTTGAATTCTGAAATCGAGCTGAATATATAGGCGCGTGACGCCAGCGCTTTTTGGTATTGGCATGCTGAGGTGATGACACATGGCGATTCTGGATAAGGTGATAAGGTGACACGTGGCAAGGTGGTTGGAGCTCAATTATTGTGACACGTGGCGGCTTCTGATTGGTCGGCTCAGATTCTTATCCGCCACGTGTCGATTTCGGATTAGTCTGTCAATAATTGATGCTGACGTGGCGACACGTTACAAAGTGACTGTTGGCACCATAGAATTGTGACACGTGGCACGCTGTGATTGACTGATGATGACGTGGCGATGATATGGCATGTTGACTCGGTCAACTGATGATGTGGACGCTGACGTGGAGTGACACGTGGCACACGTGGCAATGGTGATTGTCGGCACCGTAGGATGATGACACGTGGCACAGCGCACGTTAGCAGATCGGCTGTGATAGTGACATGTGGCACGGCGCACGTTAGCAAAGTCAAATTTCTCAGATTCTGACTTGTGGACCCGGTGAACGTTAGCACTGTTCGGCGCATGTTAGGCGTCGCGACGCCAAAGGCTTTCGCTTCGCGACTCGCGAAATGACGATTTTGCCATTTTGTCCAATTTTCACTGTTTTGGCCCAAATCACCTCCAAAGTGTCCTGAAACTTTATTTATCTACAAAATAACACAAAACACATCAAAATATTCACAAAACTCAAGAAAATATACAAAATATTAGGTTAAATGAGTGGGAAATAGTGATATAATTACCACTCATCAGTGTCTTGTCCAATCTTCTATGAGGTAGCTTGTTCATAACGTAGTTGGCGGAAAGCAAGGCTTCCCCCCACAAGTTCTAGGGAAAACCAGAGCTTGTCAACATGACGTTCATCATTTCCTTCAACGTTCGGTTTTTACGCTCATCAATCCTGTTTTGTTGAGGCGAATAAGGAGCAGTAGTTTCGTGAATAATTCCATGATTGGAATAATATTCACCAAATGGTGACACATATTCACCACCTCTATCACTTCTGATTCTTTTGATTTTCTTGCCAACTTGATTTTCAACTTCGTTCTTATAGTGTAAAAAGCTCTCAATAGCTTCATCTTTGCTCCTTAACAAATACACATAACATAATCTTGTGCTATCATCGATAAAAGTGACAAAGTACTTTTTACTGCCTCTTGTTTGCACAATATTCATATTACACACATCAGAGTGTATAAGTTCCAAAGGTTCAGAACTTCATTCTATGGAATGAAATGATGCTCTATGCATTTTTGCTTCAACATATGCCTCACATTTATGTTGGTTATCAATTGTAAATTTAGGTATAAGGTCTATGTTAATTAATTTACGCATCGTATCATAATTAACATGTCTTAACCTCCAATGCCATATATTTCATGACTCAATAATATAAGTGGAAGATGTAGCTTTATTATTAGCATTGTGTCGATTGACAATCATTAAATTGAACTTGAAAAGGCCTTCAGTGAGGTATCATTTTCCTACATAAACATTATTCTTGGTCAATACAAACTTGTCAGAAACAAATACAAGCTTAAAACCATTCTTGCTAAGGAGAGAGCCCGAGACTAAGTTCTTCCGAATATCAGGAACATGCAGAATATTCTTCAATGTAAGCTCATTTCCGGATGTCATCTTCAGAACCACTGTGCCTTGTCCAACCACTCTAGAGGTAGACGAGTTTCCCATAGTCAGATGATCGCCACCATCGACATTCTGATACGAGGAAAACATCTTGTTATCAGCACAAATATGACGAGTAGCCCCAGTGTTTACCCACCATTTTCTCGGATTGCCAACCAAGTTGGCTTCTGTTACAACTGCTGAGAGGTTCATTTATGAGATCTCATCAGTTACCTGCTCATCTTCAGTGACATGGGCCTCATTTTTCTTTTTCTTGCCTTTATCCTGAGACTTTTTGTTTCTGCAGTCCTTTGCCATATGACCGCCTTTTCCATAGTTGTAGCACTTCCCCTTGAACTTCTTGTTTGCTTGGGAAGAACCAGCTCCACTGTTCTTTCTCTTTTTACTACCATTTCCACCCTCGACGATGTTGGTCTTAGACTCCATAGTCTTGTAGCTGGCCTTTTCGGACTTCTTGTTGTCCTCTTCGATCTTGAATCGAACTCCAAGATCTTCAAGACTCATCTCCTTCTTTTTGTGTTTCAGATAGCTCTTGAATTCCTTCCATGATGGAGGCAACTTTTCAATGATTGTGGCAACTTGAAACGTCTCACAGAGTTTCATTCCTTCATCCAATATTTCATGAATGATCAATTATAGTTCACCCAATTGAGACATTATCTTTCTTCAATCTACCATTTTATAGTCCATGAACCTACCCATGACAAATTTCTTTTACCCGACATGCTCGGTTTTGTATTTCTTCTCGAGAGATTTCCAGAGAATCTTCGCAGAAAACATGCCTTGGTACACATTGTACAGGGTATTGTCAAGTCATTCCAAGAGGTAGTTCTTTCACAAGAAGTCACCTGACGACCATGTCTCTTCTCGCAATTGCTTGGCTATTTCCGTTTCTCCCTCCACAGAACCCGGAGGATCTTTGAGGTACGTAGCCAACTGCGGCGTTGTCAGGTAGAACAATATTTTACTCTGCCATTGTTTATAGTCTGCTCCACCAAACTTTTCTGGTTTTTCTCCTTGAGCGACCGGTACTGCGATATTTTCGCCAGCCATGTGTAACTAGAAAATCCAACAGCAATCAATAAGTCTACAAAAGACAAATTGCACAACAATCAAACAAATGATATTATTTAAGTGATATACTAAGAATCCACTCGTTGTTATATTGGACAATAGTACCAAATAACACAAGTCCTTGAATTTACGACTAAGGTTTCTTATGATAAGTAAATAAAGGAATATTACTAAAGGACAAGGGGGGTCCGGAGTAACCACTTAAATCCCTGCCCACTTAGGCTCTTATCGCCTTTTTGACAGAATATCTTTTAAACACTTTCTCAATAGAATATCTTAGACATTCAAACTTAGTATTACACTTCAATTCTCAATACAATAATAAATATGCGTAGATTTGTATTTGTATATGTGTATAAGTGTATAAATCAATCAAGCTTGGACGAAATTACTTGTGTAAGATTACACTTTTAATTCTCAACCAAGTATGCAACACATAATTAAATTTCAACTTTATCACTATGTGTATGCTTGTGATAATTGAACACTCTAATATCAACTTAAATCTATACTACCAAGTTTATTGTAGTACAATATATGATTTCACTAAGTCTATTTTGATCTAAAAGTAATTCCAGGATTAATTTTGTTAGTGTCATGTTCGTTTCCTCATTCGAACGAAACTTTCCAGTGAGTTCACGTTTGTGTAGCGTTCGAAAACGCGTTCGAACGTTCTTAAGCAGAAGACTTGCGTTCGAGTTGCGTTTGAATACGCGTTCGAACATTCTTGTGAAAAATCAAAATTTTGCCTACACGTTTATCGTGCGTTCGAACGTCCTTGCGTATTTTTGATGCACATAATACATTTTTTCCAGAAAATTGACAATTAGCACATGCAAATTCTCATCTAACAACACTAAAAGTAATAAGTTCTTAAGATTTTTGTAGGATATGTGTCATTAAACGAAATTTAACATGCATCAAGCAGATCTACAATCATGCCAACCTTAAACCATAAACCTTAGTAGAATAAGAAAAACCTGGAAAAATATTGAAGATACTGAAAACGAAATCTAAGTCGAGATGTCTATGTCCTTAAGTACTTATTAGCTTCCGTCTTGGTGCTCTAATACGGATGCTATGTGGCTAATGTTCTCACAAGATTCTTTGGATGCTTCTTGTTGAAGAGACACTCCTTTAACAAGATCCTGAACTAGGACAATGGTGAAACTCTCTTTTACTTAAAAGAAAAGGACTCTCTAAGACAAATGTATGAGATTTCACTTCTGGATGCAATGAACTCAATAAGCCACTTAATATATAGGCATGGAAGGGTGCCATTGAGAACACCCTTTGGTGTGGGGTGTAACCCTCCCAATGGTTATACTCATCTCCTTATACCCTTTGAGGCCCAGAGTTTCATCTTTCCAAAATAGATAACATGTCCCTAAATGTTTGTGTCTTCTCCATAAGGCACAACCCAATGGACATGACCCTCCAACACATATACTCTATATTTAAAGAATTTACAACAGTAAAATCTGTTTTCTTTTTTTTTCCTTCCCTCCACGAAATTCACACATACATAAAAACTGCATGATTCATGAAACCATAAAACCAGACATAAAATGTGGGAAATTCGCTATGACAATGTGTGATTTGATCCATGAAAATGCACACCTCGTAATTCTACTGTAGACATGGAGTATTTGAGGCTTAATTTCATTAGTTGATGTGGTCCAATCCTCTGCCAATATATAATTACGCATGTATGTTATTTGTCATTTCTTTGTCTTTATTAATTTGTTTTATTATCTCTCACTCTCTCTGCTTGTGATTCTATGAACTGAAAAAGAATATTTTACAGAGGAGTGTGATGTTTGAATATGCGCAGTCGTTATTAATATATTAATTAAAAAAATCAAATAAAAATAGTGTGCATCATCAATTTGTGAGTAGTTTATTGTGACCGTTGGACTTCCTTTGACACGATGCATGTATGTTTTTGATTTTGTGACTTTTGGGCAGTTAAAGTAACCATATCATTCGAAACAACATTAGTCTAATAAAAAAATACATTATGACTTGTAACTTATTATTTAAGGGTTTATTCATTAAGTGTTTAATTAACTTAGGAAAATCATATAATAAAATTATAAATTTAGTTATTATAAATTGAAGTTAATTAAAGTATTCTCAATTATCACATATTAATATGTTTGTAAATGATAAAGTTGATGTTATTAAACCCGGTCATTGTTCTGATTCCAGAACCGGAACCAAATTTGTTCGGTTCGATTAGGGTTCTACCCTAACCGAACCGAATAGAACCGGACGGTTCCAACGGTTCGAACCAGAACCGTTATCCAATCGGAACGGTTTGTCCCAACGACTAGTAGCTTTTGGGCAGTAGGGAGCAACGACTCCTTGTTGCTTCAATTTTTTATTTTTATTTTTTGTAAAATTTAATTACTAAATTACCATTAATAACATTAATAAAATGGCTAGTTTTAGGGGTGATTTAGATATCAAAAAAATAATCCAAAAATGTATAAATATGGATCATATACTTCATTTTTCAACACACCAATTTTCAATTTTCTCAATTTATTTAATTCTCTCATTCTCAATTCTTTCATCTTCAATTTCTCCTATTGATTTAATTTTACAATTCTTCTATATTAACAAAAAATGGCAAGCTCATCTAATAACACAATGTCTAATGTGTCAACCCAAGAGAGCGCCCAAAATATCGGTACATGGAGGAGATAAGTTAAGTTTCGATCTTTCGAATATTTTCAAAATTCATTTTCATTTAGTCGAGACTAAAAATAAAGTTCCAAGAACAATATGTAACTATTGTGGTGTATCTTACAAATTTACTAGCGGCTATGACAAAATGAATAAACACAGGGATAAACATCATGGTGCTAAAATTGTACTTGATACAACACAAACTCAAATGGACATGTACGTTTCATTAGTATAGGTATGAGTTCTTTAGATTTATTTAAATATTCCGATGCTAAAAATAGAGAAGAATTTGCTGAATTTGAGACATCTTTCTTTAAGTTTTGGAGAAAAAATACTTTTACTAATTATGTTCGAAATGCTTTAAATCCCGCTGTTTGTAAAATACCTAGAAATACAACAAAAAATAAAATTTTAAATTATTCAAAGATGATAAAATTATTTTAAATGAAATATTTAAAGATATTAAATGTCGCCTTTCTATTTGTTCTGATAGTTGGAGTGGTCATTGGCAAACACACTCATACATGTGTGTGACTTGTAATTGGATTGATGCATCATGAAACATGTAAAAACTACTTATTATATTTAGAGTTTTTGATGAGCATCATACTGCACAAAATATTTATAGAATGATTAAAGAAATTTTTTATGAATATAGTTTAGTAGGTAAAATTTTAACAATTGATTTTGACAATGTATCTGCATATACTGCATCAATTAGAGATTTAAAATAAATATGCCAAATAAATTTGGGGGTAGATTTTTTCATGTTCATTACACATATCATGTTCTTAATTTATGTGTTCAAAATGATCTGACTTTTTTAGAACATCACATCAATCCTATTAAGATTGCACTTAATTGTATTTGGTTATATTCTAAAGTCATGAGAGAATGAGCCATGTTTTGTAAATTAAATAGTGTTAAATCAGTAATTTTTTCACGAGATGTTTCAACTCGTTGGAATTCAATTTATTTTCTTTTAACTCAAGCTTTTCAATACAAAGATATATTATGTAGTGTTGATGGTGTTTTCAGACACTATGTTATTTAAGCAGCACGACAGGGGTAAAAAAGGTAATTCACTTCTCAGTCAAGATTATTGATGCCGACCCGACCACTAAAGAGTCAACAGTAAGGGGCCGGGAACTTTACGGTTAGTTACAGAGCACTTGAGTTCAAGATGACCAGGCAATTATCAGGTCGACAGCAGCATTCTCAGTACAAAAGACTATTATGACCGACCACATGAAGACCGAGCATATGGCAAGACATGTTCTGGAAAATAAGGCATTCTATCCATATGAGATAAGATAATAAGTTATCCTACTTTCATGGGGTAAACTAGTAAGTCAATGTCCTAGTATGATAAAGGAAGTAAATGTAGTTTTTGACTAGGAATCCTTATGGGAAAGGGAAATTGTTTCAACTAGGAAACCCTTGTAAAAGAAGGAATCTGATTTTTGCACTATTATAAATAGGAGGGTAGAGTATGCTTAAGAGGGGGAGAATAAAAAAGAGAACCAATATCAGCATCAGAATCACCAAGCTCTGACTTGTAAAAAACAAGAAGCAGAGCTGAGAAGCGTGTTCGAGTAATAAAAGTATCATCCTTTTTGTGCCCGTGGACGTAGGTCGGACCAAGATCCGCCGAATCACGTTAAATCTCCTTGTCGATTGGCGTATTTATATGTCTTTTGCTAAGTTTGCTTTTGGTCCCTCATAACCAAACAAATTCACTATTGAGGGAGGATTGTCTCGGGAGTAATATTCCCATATTGCCCTGAGACCAAAATCAGCCGTCAACAGTTGGCGCCGTCTGTGGGGACTCAACAAAAAGCGGCTCGCGTAGTAAGACGATGGCAGTAGGTGGAAATCACCAATCGTCGGGGAATCCAGCTACAGATTGGATGAAGAAGATAGAAGAAAGCACAAGGAAGGACATGGAGGATTGTCAGACCCTCCTAAAAACCATGATGCACCGACTGGAGAAAATGGAAGAGGGGAACCGCGAGAAGCCTGAAACCAGAACTAATCAAAGAAGATGAGAGATATCAGATGGAAAAAAGGGTCGCCGATGTGAGTGATGACGATGAACCGATGAGGAAGGGTCCCTACGGGATGAGGTCCGTAGTGGTAGAAAAAGATTTACAAACGGAGGATACGTGGGAAGAAGAAGAGGGGAGACAATCACCATATTGAAGACTATGATAGCCCCCGCGACACCAGAAGGGGAAATATGAAGCATGGTGAAACTGGACGGGAAGTCTCAAGAGATGAGGAACGCCGCACCCGTGGTGACAGACGCGAAGGAGGCCGCGGGAGGCGGCATAGTGACACAGATGGCAGTCTAAAGTCTTGGTTAAGAAAAGAAATGGCCAAGTGGGGAGTAAACCCCAAAATTGATACAGCAGATGCTCGGGACGGTGAGGTTGAATCTCCCTTCATATAAGAAATAAGGTCGGCAAAATTCCCAAGACATTTCAACATGCCATCCATGACGCCCTACAAAGGCCATTCAGATCCAAAGTCCCATATTGAAAGTTTCGTCCTATTAATGGAGGTCCAAGGGGTAGTAGGGGATGCCATTTGTAAAGTATTCCCCCTAACCTTGGGCGGGTCTGCCATTCTGTGGTTCAGAAGTCTTGCCCCGGGAAGCATCAGTAGCTTCGCTCAACTCAGAAGGTCATTTTTTCGACACTTCAAAGGGGCCTGCGTCCCCAAAAAAATGATTGGAGAATTAAGACTTATGAAGCAAGGAGATGACGAGCCCCTGAAAAATTTTATTGAGAGATACCACAACATGGTACTGGAAGTCGGGGGATATGAGTCCCTAAGAGGCCCTAGAAAGCTTAAAAGGAGCTCTAAAGGTCGGTAGGCTATGGACTCATCTAAGAATCCAGGACAAACCAGATTATGCCACCGCTCTAGAGGTAGCCCGGAAATTTGTCTTGGTAGAAAGCGAAAAAAAGATCTCCCGAAGGGGGACGGCCATTCGGGAAAGAACAGCAAGAACAGAGGCCCCCCGACGACCGGACAGTGAATTCAAAAGATTCAATCCGAAACCTAAAGAATTCAAACCGATACCTCGAAGAGATCATGAAAGAGGGGTCGCGACCCAGGTGAATCAAAGTATAAATCCGTGAGAAGCATAGCACGGGGAGGGATGATACCCCTGTGGCGATTGCTTGCTCCAAGAATTACCAAACATAAGAAGGAATATTCCCTTAAAGCTTCAAACACCTCGGGGTTGGATCTTGTTCCGCCGAGTTCACTTAACTATTCGGCTCGGGGTCGGGTTACGTCCCACCGAGTCATGCTCATTGGTCTGGGGACGAGACATTCCCCCAGAACCAAGTATCTCTCTTGGCTTCGGGTCCTCAGGGACATACTCGATGCATAAGGATCCGTGAGAAGCATAGCACAGGGAGGGATGATACCCCGTGGCGATTGCTTACTCCAGTGCTACCGAGCATAAGGAGGAACATGCCCTTAATGTGTCGAACACTCTTTGATCCTCACTTACCCGATGTAATGGATCCGTGGGAAAGCATAGCACGGGGAGTGATGAGGCTCCATGACGATTGATAGCTCCAGTGATGCCGGACCTAAGAAGGAATGTGCCCTTAGTATCCCGGACGCTCTTTGATCCATTCATCATTTGGATCCAAGAGAGGCGCAGCATGGGGATGCATTGTGCCCCTGTAGCGTGTGCCTGCTCCAGCGCGGTAAGGAGGAGCCCTCGTGCAATACACAGGCTCCACAGTGACCTGGCGTATAGAGGATGTGCCCTTACCATTTAAACGCTCAACTGATCCAAATCCTGGTTCGCCGGGACACTGACTTGAAAGATTCAGAATTGTGTTTTGGAGACCTCGGACAGGACGCTGTTTTGAGGCATCCGTGTTGTTGTTTATACTTGCGAAACATTTTGTTTTGGGATAAGCGATAAGTCGCCCCCGCCTGTTAATTTTATGTTCCAGAGATTTGTTTTTGTTTTTCACTGGTCTGGTAAGGGGACGCCCGTGCCAGATTCGGTAGGGTTTCAAAAGGTTGATTCACTTCCCTTCTGAATAAGTCCCACTTGATTAATCGGCTCGGGGCTGGATTCTTTCTGCCGATGCCACTTGATTAATCGGCTCGGGGCTGGATTCATTCCGCCGAGGCCGCTTGGTTAATCGACTTAAGGCTGGATTCGTTCAGCTGAGGTAAGATGTTTTCTTTTCGGCTCGGGTCTGCTCTTGTATCACCGAGATCGATGTTTGTTTCAGCTCGGGGTTGGGTACGTCCCACCGAGTCAGCCCTTCGGACTGGAGACGTAATATTCCCCCAGGTCCAAGTGCCTTTCTCAGCTCGGGGTTGGGGTACGTCCCACCGAGTCAGCCCTTCGGACTGGGGACGTAACAATCCCCCAGGTCCAAGTGCCTCTCTTCATTCGGGGTCGGGTTACGTCCCACCGAGTCAGCCCTTCGGACTGGGGACGTAACATTCCTCCAGGTCCAAGTGCCTTTCTCAGCTCGGGGTACATCCCACCGAGTCAGCCCTTCGGACTGGGAACGTAACATTCCCCCAGGTCCAAGTGCCTCTCTTCACTCGGGGTCAAGTTACGTCCCACCGAGTCTACCTCTTTGGACTAGGGACGTAACATTCCCCCAGGTCCAAGTGCCTTTCTCAGCTCGGGGTCGGGGTACGTCCCACCGAGTCAGCCCTTCAGACTGGGGACGTAACATTCCCCCAGGTCCAAGTGCCTCTCTTCATTCGGGGTCGAGTTGCGTCCCACCGAGTCAGTCCTTCGGACTGAGGACGTAACATTCCCCCATGTCCGAGCATCTCTCACAGCTCGAGACAGGATCACATGCCACCGAGCACATCATCGTTAGCTCAGAGGCAAAATTTTCTCCTCACAATCAAGATTGGATCAGTCAGGGGTCAAGACCTCTAAATCTCTGGTACAAATATTACAGAGGAGGAGTCATTCTTAGTTTGGACAACAAGAGGAACTTCATCTCCTGATGGAACGACCCAAGTAAGCAATTTGCTTTGAGGTGGAGAATCGTTCTGAATAGGATCAGCATCTCCAATAACCGAGGATATGAAGATAGAAACAGAAGACTTAGTTGATGGCGAAGGCAATTTCTCTGTGATTTCTGGAGCGACCACCAGCAAGGCGATCAGCACACCATCTTTATATAGTTCCCGGCACCAACTTGCATACTCGTTGGAACCGAGAACTAGTGGACATATGTTGATGGTGTTTTCAGGCACTATGTTATTTAAGCAGCACGACAGGGGTAAAAAAGGTAATTCACTTCTCAGTCAAGATTATTGATGCCGACCCGACCACTAAAGAGTCAACAGTAAGGGGCCGGAAACTTTACGGTTAGTTACCGAGCACTTGAGTTCAAGATGACCAGGCAATTATCAGGTCGACAGCAGCATTCTCAGTACAAAAGACTATTATGACCGACCACATGAAGACCGAGCATATGGCAAGACATGTTCTGGAAAATAAGGCATTCTATCCATATGAGATAAGATAATAAGTTATCCTACTTTCATGGGGTAAACTAGTAAGTCAATGCCTAGTATGATAAAGGAAGTAAATGTAGTTTTTGACTAGGAATCCTTATGGGAAAGGGAAATTGTTTCAACTAGGAAACCCTTGTAAAAGAAGGAATCTGATTTTTGCACTATTATAAATAGGAGGGTAGAGTATGCTTAAGAGGGGGAGAATAAAAAAGAGAACCAATATCAGCATCAGAATCACCAAGCTCTGACTTGTAAAAAACAGAAGCAGAGCTGAGAAGCGTGTTCGAGTAATAAAAGTATCATCCTTTTTGTGCCCGTGGACGTAGGTCGGACCAAGATCCGCCGAATCACGTTAAATCTCCTTGTCGATTGGCGTATTTATCTGTCTTTTGCTAAGTTTGCTTTTGGTCCCCCATAACCAAACAAATTCACTATTGAGGGAGGATTGTCTCGGGAGTAATATTCCCATATGCCCTGAGACCAAAATCAGCCGTCAACATGTAGTTTTTTTTCCCAACATGTTCAACATAAAACACTTTTGCCTAGTCAATGGGATATTTATGAAAAAATTTAGAACTTTTAAAAGTTTTTAATGATGCAACAAATATTTTTAATGGACTTTATTATCCTATAATAAATTTATTTCTTTTTGAATGTTTGAATATTGTTGGTACTCTATATGAGCATGCTCAAAGTTCAAATATTAATGATATTATTTTAATTGAAGCTATTACTGTTATGAAAAAAATGGTTGACTTATTTTAAAGACATTTCATTACTTTATCTTATTGCCACATTGTTTTATCATAGATTTAAATTAGAAGGTTTGAATAGTGGCTTACAAACTTACTACGAATTTTTAGAATAGATGGTGAAATTAATGTTAGAAAAATAATATATGGAATAAAATTTGATTTAATAGATTTATTTAATGATTATGTCAATAGATATAACTTGCAATCATCAGGACTAAAAATCCAGAATTAGATAATTATTTATTTACCAATTTTGAGTTTCTTCCTGAAAGTTTAGTAAGTTAAATTTTTTTGAGTATTTGACTGGTGGAACCGACATCAAAATATTTATCATATTTTATCAACTATTGCTAAAGAGGTGTTTGTGGCACATGTTTCCAATGTTGCGGTTGAACAAGCCTTCAGTTTATGAGACAATATTTTGGAAGTGATACAGTCTTCATTATATCCAAGCACTTTAGAAGCAATAGCATGTGTGGATGATTAGACCCGAACTGATCTGAGATAACAAGAAGATGTCCCTGATGACTTTGAAGACTTGATCGACAATGCATCTGCAAGTGCAAACGGAACTAGAGCAAAAGGATCAACAATACACAGATAATGATGATGAGTAAATAATTATAATGGGAAACTATCTAAAAAATATAATAGAACTATGTGAGCTTTGATTCCTTTCACCCCAAGAGGATACATAGGCAACTTAAGTTTTTAAAATTTTAAGTTCAAGCTCTTTTATTTTATTTTTAATTTAAGTTTTTAATTTACTATAATATAATTTCAAATTAATAAATTTAAAATCCCATTATTATTATTTTTTTCAAAAAATTAATTTTTTTAATTAATTAAAAAAAATCTGATTCCCGGTTCCTTAAGCGTGGAACCGGGAACCGAACGGTTCGGTTCCAGTTCAGAATCGGACCGAACCGGTTGCCAAGTCTAGATGTTATTATCTTGAAAAAAAAATATGGTACTTCTGGCTGAAATTTAAAGTGTAACACTAAAGATTGAATGCCTAAGATTTTATATTGAGAAAGTGATTAAGGAAATTCTATCACCAATGCGATAAGAGCCTAAGTGGACAGTGATTTAAGTGGTTACACCGGACACCCCACGTCCTCTGGGAATTTTCCTTTGTTCACCTATCATAAGAAATTTTAGTCACAAATTTAAGGACTTGTATTATTTGGTATTACTATCCAAAATAATAACAAGTAGATTTTTAGTGTAATATATAAACATGATCATAAAGTGTATCTTTGTGTGATTTGTCTTATGTACAATTACAGTTACACATCTCTAGTAGAAGTATCACAATACCGGTCGCTCATTGAGAGAAACCAGATAAATTTTGTAGAGCAAACTTCAAACAGTGGTAGAGCAAAATGATGTTCTATCTGACAACACTTCAGTTGGCTAATTATCTCAAGAAAGATCCTCCGGGTCCTGTGGAGGGAGAAACAGAAACAGCTAAGCAGCTGCAAGTTTAGGCATGGTCGCAAGGCGATTTTTGTGCAAGAAATACCTCTTGGGAGCACTTGACAATACCATGTACAATGCGTACCAAGACATGACTTCTGCGAAGATTTTCTTAGAATCTCTTGAGAAGAAGTATAAAACAGAGGATGCCGGACAAAAGAAATTTATCATAGGTAGGTTCCTAGACTATAAAATGGTAGATTCAAGGATGGTAATGTCTCAGTTGGGTGAATTACAGTTGATCATTCACGAAATATTAGATGAGGGAATGAAACTCTGTGAGACGTTTCAAGTTGCCACAATTATGAGAAGTTTCCTCCATCATGGAAGGACTTAAGGAGTTATCTGAAACACAAGAAGAAACTGATGAGTCTTGAAGACCTAGGAGTTCGGTTGCGAATCAAATATGTAACACCTCGGTAATCTCGATGACTACTTTGTTAAAGATGGTGTAATACATGATATAAATCATGCTCGAATGTGTATATGTTTGTGGAATTACATTTCGGACCTTCGATAAATCCTTTGCAGTTCCGATACGAAATTCACTCTATGTTCTATTTCAGACATCTCTTAGTATTTGTGCCTTAAATTTTTCATACGGTTTCAAAATTATATGAACTTTATATCTTCGGAAAACTACGACCAAGACCTACAACTTCTATGTTGGACATAATTCCAAATTTGAATCAGAAGTAAGTCAAAAATCGTGATTACCATGGATGCAACAGTAAATTTCAAGGGTGATCTAGAATTGGGTGATGTGGCACTATCCTAGCAACTCATGCCAAACAAAAAAAAATCAGTTATGTGCCTATAAATAAGGCACTATTCACTCATCTTTCTCAAGCCTAAAATTTGGGAATGGGTTCAAGAAAGCTTTTCAATTTTTGTTTCTTCATTCTCATGGGAATTTGGATGAAATGATGATGATTTTCAAGATCCAAAGCACACAAAGTAAGTTCTAATCCTCTTTCCCCCTTCTAATTTCAGTTTTGAGCTTGAATAATAAAAGCCCCAAATCATTATTCATGAACCCTAGTTCTAACTTTGTGCATTAGAGCTCGAGACAAGTTGATAACATATATAATCATGCACTTTCATGTAGATATAAACATGTATTAGGCTTGTTTATCAAATTATCCAAGTTTCCCCAATTTAGAAGGGGCTGAGTTTTAGTTATTTGAGGCTGAATTGAATGATTACAGAGTGAATAAGATGGATTAAAAAATTTATAGGATGTGTTGGGAATGGTTAAGAATGTCAAACCTGAAAAATGATGAAAATGTTGGCATTTCGCACACCAAGTGTTTGACGGAATGGCCCAATGAGTCAAAATAATTATTCGAAAAAATTTAACATGAAGTAACATATGTTAGGAAGTCAGGGGAATATGGCTAATTGAATAAAATCAGAAGGGAGGCATAATTCGCGAGTTAGGTAGTGAACTCAGTTTACAGGCATTCTCGACAAGCTGTGTGTTTACTTGTAACTTGAGTTTTAGACATCGAATTGATGAACCATAAAATTTTGAGTGACCTAGACATTATTATGAATAATATATCCAAAAATCAGAATTTTTTAGACTTAATATGTAGTCGTACCGAATTTTTAAACTTGGCCGCACTGCAGTAGTCCACTGGTTATGTGTTAAAAGAACAGAACATAAAGAGAAATTTATAACTTGAGTTCTAGGAATCAAAATCACGATCCGTAAAATCTGACATAAAATAGACACATAAAAAAATATTTTTTTTAAAATTTCAGCCACAAATTCAACCCTGATTAAACGCACCGAATTTTCAAAGTTAGTGTTAGTGCACTGAATATTTCTGGAAAGAGGGCATAATATGAAGTTTTGCGAAGTAGCTTATTGGATCCTCAAACGAGCGTAGTAAAAAAATTATTAGACCACCCTAAAATTTTAGTAACATAATGAGGATGAGTTATCATGAATAGTGAATAAATTTTGTTAAGCAAGGATATAATTCGCAACATTGGTACTAACGAATTTTGCTAATTCTAGATTATCACTAGGAGATGCATTCCACTGCCGTTGCAAGACATCACTAGCAAGTTCCAAATCTGTGACTGGACCTTTTTTTTCAAAGTTGATTTTAGTTAATTGATTTGATTCAAGACTAACTTTTCAGCACATAGAGCGTTAGCCAAATTTATTTCCAGTTGTTTTATAAATAAGAATGATTTGAGGAATGTTTTAGAAAGTTGTGACTTTTAAAGCATGATTTTATGGTTTTTGGAGGCATGGGGGAAAAACCCACCTCATTTGTAACTTGGTACATATATGGAATTGACGGATTCAGAGAACGTGTGCACACATAGTTCAGGAATAGGGATGACAAATGCCCATATATCCTAGATTCAGGGCTAGGGGACGGCGAGATGTAACGCCCCTAGACCCCAGATTCAGAGTCATGAGGGTAGCATAGATTCGCACCCCGGCTCAAGTTTAGTGGCTTGGGGTACAGCGAGACGTAATACCCCAAGACCACCAGTTTAGAGGTATGGGGGGACGGTGATACATAATGCCCTCATATGTCCAGATTAATAGAGACAGACTTACAAAGATAGATTTACTGAGACAAATTATCAGAAACATGATTATTAAAGTTATGATTTTCAGAAATGATAAGTTTTATGATGGAGTTTTCAAGAGAACTCAGTTTTACAGAATATATAAGAGTTTTACAGAAAGAAATGTTTTCAGAAAGGTTTTTAAGGAAAAGTCTTGTTTTTAGAAAATAAAGAGTTTTTTGAAAATACAGCTTTCTTTAAAGATTTCAGTTTTAGAACAATGGATTTCATAAAGTACTTCAATTTTCGTTTTAAACTGTCCACTGACTAAGTCGTTCAAACGATCTAACCTCCCCACTCCTAGTGTTTCTGTTTTACAGGTATATCCGGAGGACGAGCTCGAGAGGATGGATACAGATGGCAGTCACTAGGGTGTTTAGGTCCATGAGGTCAAGTCAGAGATACAGTGTCAGTCAATGTCAAAGTAACGTTGCATGTCAGTCATTAACATTATGAAGTCATTGTAATATGCTCAGGTGTTCTTTAATAGAGTTGTAAAGTAAAGTATTATTGTGTACATAGTTATGAGAATTAAGATACATTATATGTTGTTGAGTTGGGCTATGGTTCATGTGCATGGTTTTGTTGGATAATTATGACCCATAACATCACTATTTGTAAAAGACATGTTGTTTTTGTACAAATTAACTATGTGACAAAGGAAAATGCTCTTTTATCATTTTGTAATTGGATTACTTGGATATATAAATGATAAAAGTCCATATGGTTAAATCGGATTAATAATATATGAGATAGTATTAATCCACGAATGGTTTAATCATTAAATATCCCTAGTCGTAGTATTATCAAGACTGGACATCGATAATGCGGAATATGCTAGTATTACACTTGTGCGCGTTATGGAAGCTTAACGACATAGTTCTCATATATTTAAGTATTGGATACTTATGCAAGTGTGATATGAGGTTCTATTAGCCGTTGGACCGGGAACAGCTTCGCTCTGGATAGACCCTCAGAATCTCATTGGTATTATGACTATGTGTCTATGGGAATCCGAATAAGGGTAGGTGTATGTGGTCTTAACTTGAGAATTGCATCGCTAATACTTGCGACAATCAGTACACTTTAGTTTTGGTCGTCCGGAGCTTTAACAGGTTTTGTGTACGCCTCTTCTGGGTTTACTGAGAATCGTAGTGTATTGGGTGTGATGTCAAGATGGGAGTATCCCTTCAGTCATATAGAGATGATGATAACGCGAGATACAGAACTAGTACTCTTAAATGCTGCACCTATCGGGATAATATGACTAGGTCATGATTATCGATTACAGAGACTAGTCGCTAGTGATTTGATATATGCTTCGTATAGGGCAGACACAATTCCAGCCCTAGGCCTAGCATGTGACATCCCATACTGGATCGTATTACGCAATACATTATATACTACACCTGATACATATTATATATTCTTCGTTGAATATTTCTGGAGAATTGGGTAGGCACTGTTGGTTTCTATTAAGGTCCCAAGATCATAAATAATAAGCATGAAATATGTATGAATACAAATCGAAGAAGTTGCGGAATACTCACATCAATCGGTTGAGTGACGCGGCGACGAATAAAATCGAAATTCTGTTCATTTGGACTGTCACGGTAGTTCACTGCCACTGCATTCCAAATTCGGCCATGGGTGCTCCTTCGTCAAGCTCCGAGCTTCGTCGAACAATTCCCGGCTCATGGGTAGACTTCCCTATCACCTTCGCATGTCTCGTAAGTGTGCTAGCACTTGTGATTTTACCACAAAATCCCACTCTTGTGCTTCCCATTGCTCTCGGTTTTGAGCAAAACCAGTGAGCATTTTTAGCCCTTTGGGCGTGTGTAGAGAAAGGAGAAGAAGTGAGAGAGAGATCAATTTGGTTGATGGCTAAAGTGTATCTAATACACTAATTTTAATTTCAAATTCATTTCATGTGTATTTGGCTTTCAAAAAGTCAAACATTAAAAGCCACACCAACCTCCATCAATCAATCAATCAATCCATCAATCAATCAAATCAAGTGACAAGTTGTCACATCACTCAAAATGACTAATGATTTGACGCTTGATGCGACTAATCATTTGACGCTTGATTTAACTTGCGTTCCGAACTCGAATTCAAAATATGAATGCGCTAGCAAATAATCTCGTGCTCGGGTTCGTTAATTCTAAATTAACGAATTTTCCGTTGCATTGTAATTAAATGATTACGCCTAGCGAAGTCACTATTCACGTCGCTAATGAATTAATTCTAAATTAATTCGTTCGCCCGAATTAAAATCTAATTTTAATTCCGCGTCGAAATCCGATTTCGTTTAATATATCAAATATATTAATTTCTCGATGAATTCCAAATTAAGCGTTATCTCTCTTTAATTGATATTTTATCCCAGATAAATATCTCCGCAATTAATCCCAGATTAACTTTCTCTCTCTTCTAATTAATCCCAGATTAATTTAGAGTGCGAGTCATACGTCATCGGTGAATCTTCGGGAAGCGACCCATGAGATCCTCAGATATGTTGGCAGTAAATTCGGTCGTTGGACTATCCGAACACGTAAGTACCAAGTACTACGTTTATACCGATTTACAAGACAAGGTTGGCCTCTAGCAAAGCGCCATGCCTACCCAATTCTCCGGAAATATCCTTACAGGAATAAAGGATCTATATCAGGCGTAGTATACGTAGTATTGTTTTTTTCTGTCCAGTATCGAATGATCACGTGCTAGGCCTGGGGCTGGAATTGTGTCTGCCCCGTACGAAGCACATGTCAGATGTCTGGTAACTAGTCTCTATAATCGAATAAACATGACCTTGTCATTTTATCCCGATGACTGAAGTACTTAAGAGTACTAGTACCGTATCCTACGTGACCATCATCTCCATATGACTGGAGTGACACTTCCGTCTTGACATCACACCCAATACACTACGATTCTCAATATACCCAGCATTGTCGTACACAAACCCTGTTAAAGCCCTGGACGACGCAACCAAAGTATATTGATTGTCGCAAGTATTAGCGGTGCAAGTCTCAGGTTAAGACCAAATACACCTACCCTGATTTCGGACTTCCATAGACACATAGTCATACTACCAATTGAATTCCGAGGGGGTCTATCCAGAGCGAAGCTGTTTCCCGTACCATCGGTAACAAAACCTCCTATTACACTTGCATGAGTATCCTATACCCAAATATATGAGAACTATGCCGTTGTGCCCTCACAACGCGTACAAGTGTAATACTAGTCTTTTACGCATTTATCGATGTCCAATCTTGACAATGCTCTGACTAGGGATATTTAATGATTTATCCTTCGTGGATTGATACTGTCTCAAATCATTCTCAATCCAGAACAAATCATAGGGACCTCCTATCATTTATACATCTAGGTGATCTAATCACAAATGATAAGAGTGCAATCTACTTTGTCACATTGTTAATTTGTACAATAACACCATGATCTGTACAAATAGTGACGCTATGGGTCATAATTGTCCAACAATCTCCCACTTGGCCTATAGCCAGTCACTCGAGTGTCTTACACCCGAACTATGTACGGTTGGCTCAAACTGCTGAGAAATGCTTTCATCATCGGATTTGTATGATTATCATCTAATGCGATTTATTCGATCATCACATCGCCACGATGTATGATCCGAACGAATCAGATGAATATCGAAGTATATATCTGGATCGTTGATGAGACCATTAATTCTTTAGCCTGTGCTCAAGCCTAGCTTAGCTGCTAACAGAATTATACCTAATCTAATTAGATTTATTATTTACCCAAATGACTTCTATTGCCACCTCAGCTGCAACAATAACCCGCATTTGTTGTTTATATGGTAACAGTATCTTGCTTGGAAGATTTCCAGCTCACTGTTCCGTTATCCAAACTGTATAGTACCGTTTGCGACTTTTAGTCGTTTTATCGGTTTAGGAAACTTGCAGTAGTGATCCCAGTCACTTCAAGTTCTCCATCTCCATAGATTAAGACAACATCCTTAGTTCTCTAAGATACTAACGGATGTTCTTAACATCATTCCAAAGACTATCACTTGGTTTGGCCTGTTTGTGAATCCATATGCTCAAAGCGTATGAGACACCAGGTAACGTACATTTTTCAATGTACGAATTCTCGGAGAGTTTTCTCGAAAGCCAAGCTTTCACCGATTGTATTATGGGAATATCATTTCCAAGAAATGACATATTATCATTATTTATAGGACATTTACTGTCAGTGCGCTCCCACTAACCCTCTTATATACACAAGAATCATTTTCGTTTTGAATTAAATCATAAACTATTATGATTACATCAAAACGATAATTCTAAGAACCTATGCTTGCTATAATCCAAACATGGATCGAATAACCCGCAAACCTTGTTTGCTTTTTATGGTACGACAAAACCGACAGGATGTTGTAAACATCCTCCTAAAGGTTTCCTTTTCAGGAAAGCGATTTTCCCGTTAAGCTGACATATTTCATAAATGAAACATGCAGCTTTAGCAAGCATTATCCAAATGGATATACCGTGGCAACAGGTAAAAGGTTGAATCGTAATCGACACAATGTTGATAACGTTACCTTTCCGCTAAAATCCTAGCTTTATTCGTTGGTATGTTTCCATCCATGTACGTCTTCCTTGAAGACTTATAAGTACCAATAGGCACAATGCCTTGCAGTACATCAACTAGTTCTAAACTAAGTTGATTTACATGGAATACATTTCGGATATCATGACACTTTGTCATAATAGGGAGTCGATACCTTGTATCACTTCCTCATACGTAGTCAGTTGGTATACCTCAATAAGATTGACATCTTTATGAGGTGAGATCAGAAACCCATACCCCAGGTTGTTTTCTGACTCTCTCCGACATACGCGGTTCTTGTGTATTCGAAGATTAATGGTAATAGTTTCATCCTTGATGAACTATCTGTGTTCCATTAGGAATCGGTGCCTTTGAATAGTATTACTACGATTTTCATCGAGTTTTACTATCCTCCCACTTGCCACTGCATATCAGTATTCCTCTTAGGAAAACCACATGGTGAGCAACAATCTAATTGTTCTCAAGTGAGTTGTATAAGTACAATACTTTGGTATCCCTAGGATTACCGACAATTGTCACTTATCCATTTTAGGTTCTAGTTTGGTATCATCCAAACGTATGCCTAGCATTCCCAAATTATCAGGAATGAGAAACTCGGTTTCTTTCCAGTTCATATCTAATATGAAATCTGTCAAACAGATTATTATGGAACCTTATTCTAAATAAGTTCTTGCACTGTTTAAAGCTTATCTGTTGAAGGAAATGGTAGCTCAGAGCGACTTATGATTAACCTTATCATGTCCAACAAAATTCGGTTTATCCGTTCGGACACACCGTCAACCTGATGTGTTCCGGGGGGAGTCCTCATTGAAAGAATACTATACTCTTTCAAGTATATTAGAAACTTATTGCTTAAGTATTTTCCATTACGGTCTTACCGTGACGGTTTAATACTTTAGCCGATCTGTTTATCTATTTCGTGTCGAAACTATAAAAGTTTCCGATTTGTGTTCTTCAAAATAAACACATAACCATAACGCGATGCCACATCCGTAAGGTCACGAAATATTCATATCCATATCTAGCCTAGCTAGACATGGGCCCGCTTGCTTCACTATGAGCTAGGGCTAACAGATCGGTGGCATTTACACTTTTACCAAGTAAATAGTGTTTTAGGAACTTTGCCCAATAAACTAGATTCGTAGACTTTATTTGATTAGAATCAAATTAGTCCTAGTACCCACTCTTCAAAAGTGTGGATATACAATTCTTGTTTGATTGTGTCCCAGACAACAATGCCACAACCAGTTTCTTCTGATCAAATCAGTTTGAGCTATTTGTTTGTCATGTTATATGTTTGAGATTTAATTTATATTCAAAATATAAATTCTGTCATTCACATCTAATGTGTTTATCTCAATATCATCTTTATATAATGAAACACTTTAGTATTCTAGAATATAAAGGTTCACCCGCAGCAGGTTAAACACTGATACAGAGATAATGTTCTAGTCAAACTAGTTACATTATAACAGTTTCCAAATTTAGAGACACACACCCGAAGGTAGTTCCTAAATTAGATATCTACGGTTGAAACAGCGACTTTCGTCCCGTTCCAATCGCAGATTAATCTCAATCTGAAGTCAGTATCCTGCTCATAGCAGATTCTGAACATCAGTACATATATTTATATCACACTAAGTATCTAAAATCCAATTTTAATACTAATAGTGAATATAATTATGACAAACATATTTGAAGTCAGAGCCTTGCTCGTCTTCAATTCCTTCATGTCTGCTTTGTCCAAACGGCAGTCACGCTTCCGCGATCCCGTTTGCCACAATTAGTCAGACATTTTTGGGATATGTCCTTTATCTTCCCAGAAGATTATAATGATTTTGCCTTTGCCCTTTTTCACATTCCAGTAGCCTTTGGCCAAGCCTCGGGTTTCTAGAATATCGAAGTAAGGTGCGCCTTGCGCTACTTGCCTAATTGTAAACTTTGACTTTATCTCCTTGAGAATAGTCATTAACTCTCCAAGAGTTTACTATTGTAATTTTAGTACTTCTAAAATCTAAGTATAGATTTATGAAGATCCTTCAATTTCTTTATCATACTTTAAGGATCTAATCCTTAGTTCTGATTCAGAAATTAAGTTGATCTACTGCGGTAAGTATAATGGATTAAGCACTAATGTTATCATTACACAAATCTTCCAAAGATTATGCTCTACTATTTGCTTAACTCCGGGCTTAGGCATAATATGTTATTTTATCAAATAAAGTAACTTATTATTTTTCCAGGACCATCCTGAAATATTCCCAATTTGAAAATTAAACCATTTAAATACATTTTCCCCAGGATTATGTTTTAAATGTTAATCTTTCAATTCTTTCTTGATTCTAATAGTCCAACTATTTAATCAACGATTTTGATACTATTTATTATAATGATTACAATAGTCCAACTATTTAATCAACTATAATTTAATATATTAAAATCAATTATATTGATTACTATAATCCAATTATAAAATCAACTATAAATGAATAGTTTGAATATAGTCCAACTATTTATTAAAACAACAATTTAAATATTAGTCCAACTAACATTTAATTTATTTGACGAATGATATTTGTTTGAGCGCGTATGGCAAGTAATTAAACGAGTATTGCGAATTCAATTCTTGCCTCCCACTATTTTTCGGCGAGCCTCTAACCCTCTGTCGAGTACTCGGGAAACCGTGTTTCCTAGTGGGCTAGGATCCCGTTAACTATCACACAATCTTGACTTTGGCCAACAAATTGTATGATAATTAACTAGGTAGATCTCTAAGATCGATTGGATCCAATCCAATTCCTAGATCCGGTAGGGGGACATCCAAGTCCGAAACATATATCTTATATATGCCAATACATCCAATTTATTACCTAACCTTTTTCCTCTGAATCAACTAAGCCTTGGCTTTGGCACAACAAACTTAGTGATCCCAGTTAAGCGCGACCCATTGACCATGGAAAGCTTCGTAATCAATGTCAATGGACAAGAAGTGGTCTTGACTTTGGCCAACAAACCACAACTTGGACAAGACACCAATATGGAACAAAGCTCTCGTGATTCAAACACGTCCTCGACGGACAAAGGCCTTGACTTTGGCCAACAAGCCAATGCCAGTCTCTGATCTCGAGTGAGAATCACTCAATGGAAGGAAAAACGCTTAATATTTTGCGAGGGTTTTTCGTGTGCAAATTGGCAACCAATTTATTATCTTTGTTAAGGTCTCATCATCATACACCCTTAAACATGCATTCTAAACACATAATAAAGCGCATATGAATAAAGTAATAATGATATGCGGATGGATACTTTACACATTGATCCTAGATCAAATCTCTCCATTTCTCTCTCCCGCTAACACAAGTATTACTTCTACCCGTTACACTACACTTCTAAAGAAACCTCATTTACATTGAGGGGAATAGGTGAGAAGAGAATACAAAGAATAAGGAGGTGATAAGGTTGGACACGCAGGTCCAATTTAATAAATCAAATTTATTACAACAATTTCTAAAATTGTCCCACCCATCTAATATCCATCCGATATACATTATTCATGCATCCAACCATGTATTCACACAAGCATGTTATCAATCAATCTAATCAAATTAATTAATCTGATAATTAGTGATCATCAAATGTTCAAACAACAATTTGATTTGCTCGAGTCAAACGTTTTTGCGAATAAGTACTCAAAGTACGAATTCTCGAATTAAATTAAACTACATCATTAAATCCAATTTAATATGCATTCAATTCTAATCGCATATTTAATTCCAAATTAAATACTACACTTTATTAATGAACTTTTACGACTTAAATTCCAAATTTAATCGCTACGGGTCTCAAAGCCCGATTAACGTCCAACGTCAATTTAATTAAAGTCCAATGGGCTTTTAATTAATTTCTTAAGGCGTGGACTTTTGGTCAACTCGGGTCAAACCGAATAACCAAAATCCAATCCGGGAATTACCCCATAAGCCATAAATCAATTTGGCCATTAGGCCCAATTAAACTTTAAAGGTCCATTAGTCGCATTTGGGCTTTATGGAGGCGGTTTTGGCCCAATTGGATCCAACCATTTGGCCTAAACCTAATGTGGTACAACCAAGCCCAATAAGCCCAGTAACAACATTTCAAGCCCAAATCCAATTTTAAGGCCCAATTAATTTAATACAAAAATCCAATTTCACATTTAATTAACCTAAAGTGTATATCATGATTAATCACCCAAATAACATTTCTAAAATATCAATTTATACAATTAATCATGCTCATTTACATTAAATCATGTCCAACATAATTTAACAAAAAATCAAACCCAATACATGCTCAATGCTCTCGGCTAAGGAGGGGATTTGTCCGATTCGGTTTCAATCAATTAAATCCTCAATCGACATTAAATCACATTCCAATGATTCTAACTCATCCAATGAATCAAAATATCAAAATTCACCAAGAACACACTTAGGGCATCCATCCCAAGCAACATAACAATTTGGGGAAAAAAATGATCCAATCACAATTTCAACAAATTGATCCAATCAATCATCAATTAAACATACTTTAAGCATTCTAAACATCCAATTTCATTAATCATGCTCAAAACATTTTACCCAAATTTTAACCCAAAGTTAATTTCATGCTCAAACTTGCTCTAGATGCCATGGTGTTTCTATTAAGGTCCCAAGATCATAAATAATAAGCATGAAATATGTACGAATACAAATCAAAGAAGTTGCAGGAATATTCACATCGATCGGTGAGCGACGCGGCGATGAACAAAATCGAAATTCTGCTCCTTGGACTGTCACGGCAGTTCACGCCACTGCTCCTCCAAATTCGGCATGGGTGGCTCCTTCGTCAAGCTCCGAGCTTCGTCGAACGATTCCCGGCTCATGGGTAGACTTCCCTATAACCTTCGCATGTCTCGTAAGTGTGCTAGCACTTGTGATTTTGCCACAAATCCCACTTTTGTGCTTCCCATTGCTCTCGGTTTTGAGCAAAACCAGTGAACATTTTTAGCCCCTTGGGCGATGTAGAGAAAGGAGAAGAAGTGAAGAGAGAGATCAATTTGGTTTATGGATAAGTTATCTAGTACACTAATTTTAATTTCAAATTCATTTCATGTGTATTTGGCTTTCAAAAAGTCAAACATTTAAAGCCACACCAACCTCCATCAACAATCAATCCATCAATAAATCAAATCAAGTGACAAGTTGTCACATTACTCAAAGTGACTAATGATTTGACGCTTGATGCGACTAATGATTTGACGCTTGATTTGACTTGCGTGCCGCACTCAAATTCGAAATGCGAATGCGCTTGCAAATAATCTCGGGCTCGGGTTCGTTAATTCTAAATTAATGAATTTTCCGTTGCGTTGTAATTAAATGATTACGCCTAGCGAAGTCACTATTCACGTCACTAACGAATTAATTCTAAATTAATTCGTTCGCCCGAATTAAAATCTAATTTTAATTCCGCGTCGAAATTCGATTTCATTTAATATATCCAATATATTAATTTCTCGATTAATTCCAAATTAACCGGTGTCTCTCTTTAATTGATATTTTATCCTAGATAAAATATCTCTGCAATTAATCCCAGATTAACTTTCTCTCTCTTCTAAATAATCCCAGATTAATTTAGAGTGCGAGTCATATGTCATTGGTGAATCTTCGGGAATCGACCCATGATATCCCCATATATGTTGGCAGTAAATTCGGTCGTTGGATTATCTGAACACGTAAGTACCAAGTACTACGTTTATACCAATTTACAAGACAAGGGTGGCCTCTAGCAAAACGCCATGCCTACCCAATTCTCAGGAAATATCCTTACAGGAATAAAGGATCTATATCAGCGTAGTAGTTTAGTATTGGTATTTCTGTCCAGTATCGAATGATCACGTGCTGGCCTTGGGGTGGAATTGTGTCTGTCCCGTACGAATCACATGTCAGATGTCTGGTGACCGGCGTAAACACACATGTGTAACGCAAACGCACGTATCGTTCAAGTAGTATAAAAATATCGATCCCACGAGGACTTAATTCCTACTATTGTTTAATTGTTGATACTATTATTTACAAATATCTAAATGAGGGAGAAGGGAATGATGCTTGAATGATTGATTGTAGATTTGCTAAATAAATAAATAGATAAAAGACAAAGAAAATATAAGGAAAATAAAAGACTGAAAGATCTAGGGTTGTGAATCATTCTAATATCTTTTAAAGACGAAGTGATTATTTTAAGTTTGTGTAATAAAGTAGTTTACTAACCTGGAACATGAATTTATGTGAAAGCATCTTGTCGATGGTCAGACACAAATACCCAGTTTAATCCAATTGAACCATATGTCTATTGTCAACCAAATTATCTGGATTCATTAAGTTTAAGTTTAATTATGGCTACCCCCGCCCAACATGTATATGTCTATCCTGTAAGGAAATCTATTAAAGGGTTATCTATCCTCAAGGAAGATCGTGGGCTATTAAGTCAAAGGTTGAAACCTAAAATCTCTATGTCTAGTTCATTTTAGATTACCACATTAATCTTATTGGTGATCAAACAACAAGAAGCATTTAAGACTTAATAAGTAAACCTTTAAATTACTCAAATTATAAAATAACCCCTTATAAACCGGTGATATTAGATTTCATCACAACCTAGAAAACTAACTTAGTTATAACACATAGTTAGTACAAATAAAAAAAAATTACTAAAAAGTAAATGCAGAAAAATAAATAAAATGCTAAGGTAAAAGGAATTAACTTCTACTATTTACTATTTAGATATCTCCCATAAAATAATATATAATCTTGTGATATTTTAAACCAACCGTCCAGAATGACGGTATCCTGATTAAGTCAAATTCAAATATACCAGCCATAAGGCGGAACAAAATATAAACTTAAACCAACCGTCCAGTATGGCGGTATCCTCATTAAGTCAGGTTTAACCAATTTAAATTGAATAAATAACCACCGTCCAGTATGGCGGTATCCTTTATTAAGACAGGTTTTAAATAGTTTATATATTATATTTTAAGGGAGATTAATCTAAATAGCAAAAGTAAAAGTATTACCTTATTACCTCAGCATAGAGAAGTTACCCACTCATAGATGGATAGAATTACTACTACAAAGCGTAAATAAAACTGAATATAAGAAGAAAATAAGAAGAACTCACTTTTATTTATAAGGATTTCAGAGGATGAGGTACCTTGAAACTAAGAAATTCAAAATATATTTATAGGCAAAAAAATCTAATTTTTTATTATTATTTTTCTGATTTTTATTTTATTATTATTTTATTGTTATTATTATTTTTTTTGGATCGCTGAATTTTTGACATGTGGCATGGTGGCTAAAAAAAATGGCTCGTTGAATTTTTGACACGTGGCATGTGGTGCAATTACCAAAATACCCTCGGTGTCGGGACGCCCAAATTACCAAAATACCATTTTTGCCAAATTTCACAATTTTGCTCCAATCACCTCCAGAATGTCCTGAAACTTTATTTTGGTGTCGGGATGTCCAAAATTACCAAAATACCCTTTGTGTCGGACGCCCAAAATTACCAAAATACCTTTTTTGCCAAATTTCACCAAATTTCACAGTTTTGCTCCAAATCACCTCCAGGATGTTCTGAAACTTTATTTATCTACAAATAACACAAAACACATCAAAATATTCACAAAACTCAAGAAACTATACAAAATATAAGTTAAATGAGTGGAAATAGTGATAGTTTTACCACTCATCACACCCCAAACCTAACATTTTGCTAGTCCTCGAGTAAAATAAAAAAACATAATAAAATTTTACTAAGCCACTTTTCGTAGGGATCACGATTGCATTTAGCATATGCAACAAGCCTTTAAACCCCTAGGTGTCCCTAGTGGACGAGTTGTAGTCTCGTGAGGGTTTACAGCAATGATACCCACAAACATTTTATAAAAGTAAAAAGGAAGTGAAACTAATGCACAGAAAAGAAAAGCAAAAGACAAGAGAAAAGAGAATAAAGAAGTTAGTGACTAATTAGATGAAACTTCTACTCCAAGTTTACTAGTTGTTTTGTTTCATTCTAAATTACTGAATAAGTAAATTCTCCGATTATTTTTACCATTCTTCATATACACAACTAACAAAGTTTTATTCAACTCATTTTTGCCCACAACAGTCATAAGTGCAGTTGATAAGAGAATAATATTTTTGTCCTAAAGTTTTATCAAAGTTCACATCTTTTGTAGTAATGGAATAAATTTTCTGATTTTTCTGATTTTTTTCTTCGATTTTTTTCTCTATTTTTTATTTATATACAATATCTTCCATCTATGTAGCGAGCTTTAGGTCGGTGACTCCCAAACCAGTTGGTTTTAGGGCATCAGGTGTTAAGACACCCCTAAGGACTTAATTACTCAGACTTCAGATATATATATTTATTTTTTTCAGCATCTTTTTGATCCATGTAGTGAGTGTTGGGCCAGTGACTCCCAAACCAGTTGGTTTTAGGGCACTAGGTGTTAAAACACCCTTACAGACTTAATAACTCGGATCTCAGATGTTTTTTTTTTATTATTCATTACTTTTTTTTTACATGTTTCTCCAATTAAACTATAGCACTGAATATTACAAACTTTTCAATTTTATCCTATGTCCGTATGTTACCATGTATGTTGATAATATCTGCCAACTAAGTATATGCAGATCCATTTTTAGTCAGTTTTATGGAGAATTTACAAATTAAATAATTCAAAAGGAAATAAACAAAAATTAACTTGTTTCGAAATATAGGTTTGAAATACGTATCAGGAGTGAGAATTCCTTACACAGCTATTTCTTACCAATTTCACATTTTTAGTCAACATAAAAACAAAACCATAAAATTTTTTTTTTTTTACTTTTCATGGTGTGTGACTAACTGTCGAATGGACTTCCCGTTGTAGATTCCCCAGAGGGAGGGTGGAGCGAGGCTCACTTAAGTACCCTAGGCTCTTAGGCTCTTATCGCTTGGTGTCAGGAATAAACAACAAGTCCTCCAAACTAGTCTATCACAACAAGTTACGGGTGAATGATTATCTAGGTGCCTTCACAGCTTTTCCTTATAGAAAGGTAGTGAGTGAAGGAAGACACCAAACCATCACCTAGCTTTAAATACGCCTTTGATAAAAATGTAAAATATTTTTAAAGTTTGAAAATTTTTTATTTTTTTTGTATTTTTTGAAAAATTTTGGACTAAAAATAAAAACACAATACAAACAAGTACTATTAACTATTCCTCACCCCCAAACCTAAATGAGACATTGTCCCCATGTCTTAAACAATAGAAGAAGAGTTTAGAGATAGTACCTGGTTAGCTGAATTACTACAAGCAAATTAAAGGTTAAGATCCAGATTTAATCGACGCTTCTTACCACGATCATCATCAGACCATTTTATCTTTGAAAGGATAGGATCAACTTGTGGTTCATAGGCTAAGAATTGGTCTATTAGATCCGGAGCAGACCTGGCAGTAAAAAGGAGTTCTTTCATAGGTTTTGACACGAACCCATTTCTCCGGGCATCATCAAGAGAAACACACAAAGAAAATCATAAAATCCATCAATGTTGAGCAGTCCAAGCGTTTCTGGTGTATGTTCAGGTTCGCCCAAGATAGTACTATAAAAATTTCCTCCAATGTACCCAAGCCACCTGGCAAAGCAATAAAAGCATCAGAACGGTTAATCATTTCCACTAGTCGTTCAGACATACCTGGCACGATCAGTTCCTCTCCGTTTGATGGTTCAATCAGATTTGCCTCTGCCAAGGGTTTTGGGATGATTCCCAAAACATGACTGCCTCCTTCCTGTACGGCCTTTGAAACGATCCCCATTAGTCCAAGATTGCCTCCGCCATATATTAAGTGCATATTCCTTGCAGCTAAGACTCGACCCAATTATTGTGCTGCTTCTATGTATTGTGGTTTAGTCATACACTACACACCACACACAGATGTTTTCAACTCGTCTTCTTGAAGTGGCTTCCATTTTTTATGTATTTCTTTCTTAACTCTGGATGCCTCCAAAGGTGCAATGATGAATTGAATTTATAGAACCTGAAAAGGGTGAGTAATAATAGCACTAGTACCTGCCAGATGACAATTATTAGATGAACGTTAAAATAAATCGTGAAAAGTCAAAAAGTTTAAATCTTGTCGGTGATGAAATAAAGAAATAACAAAAGAAAAGCAAATCAAAGCAATAATTAAGGCAACAGAATTGTGTACGCAATACGCCATTCGCTTAGTATAAATTCATTAGGATGCGTCTCAAGAATTCATTCCTTACTCATCCATCACTAATGAATTATATTTTATCTTGCCAAACACCATTCCTTCTTTCTTATGCTTTGGTTGAGCTTTTCCTACAAAAATAACACACAAAAATCTACAACATGTATTCACAAAATATAGAAATTATAATAAATTGCATGAGTTGCCTCCTTGCTAGCGCTAAATTTTTCGTCTTCAGCCAGACGTGACTGAAATCCATCTGTCAAGGCGGTTTCAGCGTCGTTTTGGATGTCCTATTAAAGACATTCCCATGTGCGTTGCTTTTGAAGGGTCTCCTCCAACAGTAAGGTGGTAAAAAGAATTTTGTCTCATTCAGTGCTTGTGCCACCTTTTTAATTTTGTTTCCAGTGATTCCTGAAAAGAAAGAAAGAAAATCAGGAGGTCTTGTATGGTGCTTGACTTGGAATGGAATTTCCATTCTGTCAAGTTTCTGAGTAATATCTCTAAATTGTACTCCCCAAAACAGTGATGTTTCGCCTGAATTCACTGTATCTTTAATTTTGTCTGACAATTGCTCCTCTATTTGCTCTGCTTCTTGCTCCACCTTTTCTTCACAGATGAATTTTAGGATCTCAGTATTCAGTTCTTCATCTGTCATCTGTGAAATACATGCTCCTGAAATATCAATGTGAGAATGTAAAGAAATGTCAGATTTTAGGTCTTCATCCTCTGATCTGAGTGAACTGATTGGCTTAGGTAGATCGTCTTCAAACATTAGTGCAAAGCATTCTCCAAGATCTGCATTCTGAGGATGGAAAGTTTCATCCTTCCTTGTTGGTGCAGTTAGTACAAGAAACTCAGCTTCTTCATCATCGTCAGAGTCAGAATAATAAAAATCAAATTGAGACTTTGCTGGTGCAGGTTCCTGAACTGATACATCTGATTCTTGATACTGCTCAGCCTCGTCCTCTGTTATGATGTCATGATGAATCTCAGAATATTCGAAGGCTTCTTCAGTATTATTTGAATTTGCTCCGTGAGATATGTGATTCAGGTTGTCTGTTAGTTGTCTAACTTGATCTGTCATCCTCTGTATAGACGCTGCTTGACTCTGAATTTGTACATCAAATTGAGCTTCTCGTTTCTCGAGCAAATCTTTTAGCATGTCATTCAACTGATCTTCCTCAGATGGATCTGGTTCTTGATGAAGATCGTAGATAGATGATGGATAAGATGGAAAATGTGATGATTCTATGTACCTTGAATGATTCCATAATTCTGCCACTCTGAAAGGTTATACATTGATCGCTCGGGTGGTTACCATCACATATTACACATCTCCCCATTTAATTCTGATGAGCAAATGTAGTATTGCTTGATTCTGGCTTCCAGTGATAATTGTTGGGCTGGACAACAGGCCTCAGAAAACTAGACTGTTGCTCCCGGATTTGGGGTGTATCTTTTTCTGGTAAAGCTCGTAATGTTTCAAAATGTTCCATTTTTTCAATCACCTGAAAACAAAAGAAAGAAATAAAAAGTACAGATAAAAAAAAAACAAAGAAAATTAGATACAAGTAAATTAGATAACTTCAAAATTAATAACTCAAGAAATATAAGTCCCCAGCAACGGCGCCAAAAGCTTGACCGGCGTAAACACACACGTATAACACAACCGCACGTATCGTTCAAGTAGTATAAAAATATCGATCCTACGAGGACTTAATTCCTACTATTGTTATTAATTGTTGATACTATTTATTTACAAATATCTAATTGAGGGAGAAGGGAATTGATTGCTTGAATGATTTGATTTGTAGATTTGCTAAATAAATAAAAAGATAAAAAGACAAAATAAAATACAAAGGAAAATAAAAGACTCAAAGATCTAGGGTTGTGAATCATTCTAATATCTTTTAAAAGATGAAGTGATAATTTAAATTTGTGTAATAAATCAGTTACTAACCTGGAACATGAATTTATGTGAAAGCATCTGTCGATGGTCAGACACAAATACCCAGTTTAATCCAATTGAACTATATGTCTATGTCAACCAAATTATCTGGATTCATTAAGTTTAAGTTCTAATTATGGCTACCCCGCCCAACAGGTATATGTCTATCCTGTAAGGAAATCTATTAAAGGGTTATCTATTTCAAGGAAGATCGTGGGCTATTAAGTCAAAGGTTGAAACCTAAAATCCCTATGTCTAGTTCATTTTAGATTTACCACATTAATCTTATTGGTGATCAAACAACAAGAAGCATTTAAGACTTAATAAGTAAACCTTTAAATTACTCAAATTATAAAATAACCTCTTATAAACCGGTGATATTAGATTTCATCACAACCTAGAAAACTAACTTAGTTATAAACACATAGTTAGTACATAAAAAAAAACATAAAAATTACTAAAAAGTAAATGCAGAAAAATAAATAAAATGCTAAGGTAAAAGGAATTAACTTCTACTATTTACTATTTAGATATCTCCCATAAAATAATATATAATCTTGTGATATTTTAAACCAACTGTCCAGAATTGCGGTATCCTGATTAAGTCAAATTCAAATATACCAGCCATAAGGCGGAAGAGAAATATAAACTTAAACCAACCGTCCAGTATGGCGGTATCCTCATTAAGTCAGGTTTAACCAATTTAAATTGAATAACCAACCGTCCAGTATGGCGGTATCCTTTATTAAGACAGGTTTTAAATAGTTTTATATATATATTTTAAGGGAGATTAATCTAAATAACAAAAGTAAAAGTATTACCTTATTACCTCAGCATAGAGAAGTTACCCACTCATAGATGGATGGTATAATTACTACTACAAAGCGTAAATAAAACTGAATATAAGAAGAAAATAAGAAGAACTCTCTTTTATTTATAAGGATTTCAGAGGATGAGGTACATTGAAACTAAGAAATTCAAAATCTATTTATAGGCAAAAAAATCTAATTTATTATTATTATTATTTTTCTGATTTTTATTTTTTATTATTTTATATTTTTTTTGGACGCTGAATTTTCGACACGTGGCATGGTGGTAAAAAAAACGGCTCGTTGAATTTTTGACAGTGGCTGCGTGTGTTTGTGTGTGTTGAATTATTTGGTTATTACCAAAATACCCTTGGTGTCGGGACGCCAAAATTACCAAAATACCCTTTTTGCCAAATTTCACCAAATTTCACAGTTTTGCTCCAAATCACCTCCAGAATGTCCTGAAACTTTATTTATCTACAAAATAACACAAAACACATCAAAATATTCACAAAACTCAAGAAACTATACAAAATATTAAGTTAAATGAGTGGAAATAGTGATAGTTTTCCACTCATCACACCCCTAAACCTAACATTTTGCTAGTCCTCGAGCAAAATAAAATAACATAATAAAATTTAACTAAGCCACTTTCGTAGGGATCACGATTGCATTTAGCATATGAAACAAGACTTTAACCCCTAGGGTCCATAGTGGACGAGTTGTAGTCTCGTGAGGGTTTACAGCAATGATACCCACAAACATTTTATAAAAGTAAAAAGGAAGTGAAACTAATACACACAAAAGCAAAAAGACAAGAGAAAATAGAATAAAGAAGTTAGTGACTAATTAGATGAAACTTCTACTCCAAGTTTACTAGTTGTTTTGTTTCATTCTAAATTACTGAATAAGTAAATTCTCCGATTATTTTTACCATTCCTTCATATACACAGCTAACAAAGTTTTATTCAACTCATTTTTGCCCACAACAGTCATAAGTGCAGTTGATATGAGAATAATATTTTTGTCCTAAAGTTTTAACAAAGTTCACATCTTTTGTAGTAATGGAATAAATTTTCTGATTTTTCTGATTTTTTTCTTCGATTTTTTCTCTATTTTTTATTTATATACAATATCTTCCATCTATGTAGCGAGCTTTAGGTCGGTGACTCCCAAACCAGTTGGTTTTAGGGCATCAGGTGTTAAGACACCCCTAAGGACTTAATTACTCAGACTTCAGAAATATATATTTATTTTTTTCAGCATCTTTTTGATCCATGTAGCGAGTGTTGGGCCAGTGACTCCCAAACCAGTTGGTTTTAGGGCACTAGGTGTTAAAACACCCTTACAGACTTAATAACTCGGATCTGAGATGTTTTTTTTTTTATTCCATTACTTTTTTAACATGTTTCTCCAATTAAATTATAGCACTGAATATTACAAACTTTTCAATTTTATCCTATGTCCCTATGTTACCATGTATGTTGATAATATCTGCCAACTAAGTATATGAAGATCCATTTTTAGTCAGTTTTATGGAGAATTTACAAATTAAAAAATTCAAAAGGAAATAAACAAAAATTAACTTGTTTCGAAATATAGGTTTGAAATACATATCAGGAGTGAGAATTCCTTACACAGCTATTTCTTACCAATTTCACATTTTTAGTCAACATAAAAACAAAACCATAAAAAAAAATAATTTTTACTGGTCATGGTGTGTGACTAACTGTCGAATGGACTTCCCGTTGTAGATTCCCCAGAGGGAGGGTGGAGCGAGGCTCACTTAAGTACCCTAGGCTCTTAGGCTCTTATCGCTTGGTGTCAGGAATAAACAACAAGTCCTACAAACTAGTCTATCACAACAAGCTACAGGTGAATGATTATCTAGGTGCCTTCACAACTTTTCCTTATAGAAAGGTAGTGAGTGAAGGAAGACACCAAACCATCACCTAGCTTTAAATATGCCTTTGATAAAAATGAAAAATATTTTTGTAATTTTTGAAAATTTTTTAATTTTTTTGTATTTTTCGAAACATTTTGGACTAAAAATAAAAACACAATACAAACAAGTACTATTAACTATTCCTCACCCCCAAACCTAAATGAGACATTGTCCCCAATGTCTTTAAACAATAGAAGAAGAGTTTAGAAGATAGTACCTGGTTATCTGAATTACTACAAGCAAATTAAAGGTTAAGATCCAGATTTAATCGACGCTTCTTACCACGATCATCATCGGACCATTTTATCTTTGAAAGGATAGGTTCAACTTGTGGTTCATAGGTTAAGAATTGGTCTATTAGATCCGGAGCAGACCTGGCAGTAAAAAGGAGTTCTTTTATAGGTTTTGACACGAACCCATTTCTTCGGGCATCATCAAGAAACACACAAAGAAAATCATAAAATCCATCAACGTTGAGCAGTCCAAGCGGTTTCTTGTGTATGTTCAGGTTCGCCCAAGATAGTACTATAAAAATTTCCTCCAATGTACCCAAGCCACCTGGAAAAGCAATAAAAGCATCAGAACGGTTAATCATTTCCACTAGTCGTTCAGACATACCTGGCACGATCAGTTCCTCTCCGTTTGATGGTTCAATCAGATTTGCCTCTGCCAAGGGTTTTGGGATGATTCCCAAAACATGACTGCCTCCTTCCTGTACGGCCTTTGAAACGATCCCCATTAGTCCAAGATTGCCTCCGCCATATATTAAGTGCATATTCCTTGCAGCTTAGACTCGACCCAATTCTTGTGCTGCTTCTATGTATTGTGGTTTAGTACCAACACTACTACCGCAAAACACACATATGTTTTCAACTCGACTTCTTGAAGTGGCTTCCATTTTTTATGTATTTCTTTCTTAACTCTGGATGCCTCCAAAGGTGCAATGATGAATTGAATTTATAGAACCTGAAAAGGGTGAGTACTAATAGCACTAGTACCTTCCAGATGACAATTATTAGATGAACGTTAAAATAAATCGTGAAAAGTCAAAAATTTTAAATCTTGTCGGTGAAAATAAAGAAAATAACAAAAGAAAAACAAATCAAAGCAATAATTAAGGCAACAGAATTGTGTACGCAATACGCCATTCGCTTAGTATAAATTCATTAGGATGCGTCTCAAGAATTCATTCCTTACTCATCCATCACTAATGAATTATCTTTTATCTTTGCCAAACACCATTCCTTCTGTCTTATGCTTTGGTTGAGCTTTTCCTACAAAAATAACACACAAAACTCTACAACATGTATACACAAAATATAGAAATTATAATAAATTGCATGGGTTGCCTCCCTGCTAGCGCTAAATTTTTCGTCTTCAGCCAGACGTGACTGAAATCCATCTGTCAAGGTGGTTTCAGCATCGTTTTGGAAGTCCTATTAAAGACATTCCCATGTGCGTTGCTTTTGAAGGGTCTCTTCCAACAGTAAGGTGGTAAAAATAATTTTGTCTCATTCAGTGCTTGTGCCACCTTTTTAATATTTGTTGCTCCAGTGATTCCTGAAAAGAAAGAAAGAAAATCAGGAGGTCTTGTATGGTGCTTGACTTGGAATGGAATTTCCATTCTGTCAAGTTTCTGAGTAATATCTCTAAATTGTACTCCCAAAAACAGTGATGTGTTCGCCTGAATTCACTGTATCTTTAATTTTGTCTGACAATTGCTCCTCTATTTGCTCTGCTTCTTGCTCCACCTTTTCTTCACAGATGAATTTTAGGATCTCAGTATTCAGTTCTTCATCTGTCATCTGTGAAATACATGCTCCTGAAATATCAATGTGAGAATGTAAAGAAATGTCAGATTTTAGGTCTTCATCCTCTGATCTGAGTTAACTGATTGGCTTAGGTAGATCGTCTTCAAACATTAGTGCAAAGCATTCTCCAAGATCTGCATTCTGAGGATGGAAAGTTTCATCCTTCCTTGTTGGTTTAGTTAGTACAAGAAACTCAGCTTCTTCATCCTCGTCAGAGTCAGAATAATAAAAAAATCAAATTGAGACTTTGTTGGTGCAGGTTCCTGAACTGATACCTGTGATTCTTGATACTACTCAGCCTCGTCCTCTGTTATGATGTCATGATGAATCTCAGAATATTCGAAGGCTTCTTCAATATTATTTGAATTTACTTCGTGAGATATGTGATTCAGGTTGTCTGTTAGTTGTCTAACTTGATCTGTCATCCTCTGTATAGACGCTGCTTGACTCTGAATTTGTACATCAAATTGAGCTTCTCGTTTCTCGAGCCAATCTTTTAGCATGCCATTCAACTGATCTTACTCTGATGGATCTGGTTCTTGATGAAGATCGTAGATAGATGATGGATAAGATGGAAAATGTGATGATTCTACGTACCTTGAATGATTCCAATAATTCTGCCACTCTGAAAGGTATATACATTGATCGCTCGGGTGGTTACCATCACATATTACACATGTCCCCATTTCATTCTGATGAGAAAATGTAGTGTTGCTTGATTCTGGCTTCCAGTGATAGTTGTTGGGCTGGACAACAGGTCTCTGAAAACTAGACTGTTGCTCCCGGATTTGGGGTTCTGGTAAAGTTCGTAATGTTTCAAAATGTTCCATTTTTTCAATCACCTGAAAACAAAAGAAAGAAATAAAAAGTACAGATAAAAAAAAACAAAGATTAGATACAAGTAAATTAGATAGCTTCAAATTAATAACTCAAGAAATAAAGTCCCCAGCAACGGCGCCAAAAACTTGACCGGCGTAAACACACACGTATAACGCAAGCGCACGTATCGTTCAAGTAGTATAAAAATATCGATCCCACGAGGACTTAATTCCTACTATTGTTATTAATTGTTGATACTATTTATTTACAAATATCTAATTGAGGGAGAAGGGAATTGATTGCTTGAATGATTTGATTTGTAGATTTGCTAAATAAATAAAAAGATAAAGACAAAAGAAAATACTAAGGAAAATAGACTCAAAGATCTAGGGTTGTGAATCATTCTAATATCTTTTAAAAGATGAAGTGATTATTTTAAGTTTGTGTAATAAATCAGTTTACTAACCTGGAACATGAATTTATGTGAAAACATCTGTCGATGGTCAGACACAAATACCCAGTTTAATCCAATTGAACCATATGTCTATGTCAACCAAATTATCTGGATTCATTAGTTTTAGTTCTAATTATGGCTACCCCCGCCCACAGGTATATGTCTATCCTGTAAGGAAATCTATTAAAGGGTTATCTATCCTCAAGGAAGATCGTGGGCTATTAAGTCAAAGGTTGAAACCTAAAATCCATATGTCTAGTTCATTTTAGATTTACCACATTAATCTTATTGGTGATCAAACAACAAGAAGCATTTAGACTTAATAAGTAAACCTTTAAATTACTCAAATTATAAAATAACCTCTTATAAACCGGTGATATTAGATTTCATCACAACCCTAGAAAACTAACTTAGTTATAACACATAGTTAGTACAAATAAAAAAAAACATAAAAATTACTAAAAAGTAATTGCAGAAAAATAAATAAAATGCTAAGGTAAAAGGAATTAACTTCTACTATTTACTATTTAGATATCTCCCATAAAATAATATATAATCTTGTGATATTTTAAACCAACCGTCCAGAATTGCGGTATCCTGATTAAGTCAAATTCAAATATACCAGCCATAAGGCGGAAGAGAAATATAAACTTAAACCAACCGTCCAGTATGGCGGTATCCTCATTAAGTCAGGTTTAACCATTTAAATTGAATAACCAACCGTCCAGAATGGCGGTATCCTTTATTAAGTCAGGTTTTAAATAGTTTAATATTATATTTTAAGGGAGATTAATCTAAATAGCAAAAGTAAAAGTATTACCTTATTACCTCAGCATAGAGAAGTTACCCACTCATAGATGGATAGAATTACTACTACAAAGCGTAAATAAAACTGAATATAAGAAGAAAATAAGAAGAACTCTCTTTTATTTATAAGGATTTCAGAGGATGAGGTACATTGAAACTAAGAAATTCAAAATCTATTTATAGGCAAAAAAATCTAATTTATTATTATTATTTTTCTGATTTTTATTTTTTTATTTTTTTATTATTTTTTTTGGATCGCTGAATTTTTGACATGTGGCATGCGGTGCAATTACCAAAATACCCTCGGTGTCGGGACGCCCAAAATTACCAAAATACCCTTTTTGCCAAATTTCACCAAATTTCACAGTTTTGCTCCAAATCACCTCCAGAATGTCCTGAAACTTTATTTATCTACAAAATATTCACAAAACACATCAAAATATTCACAAAACTCAAGAAACTATACAAAATATTAAGTTAAATGAGTGGGAAATAGTGATAGTTTTACCACTCATCATCTGGTAACTAGTCTCTATAATCGGATAAACATGACATTGTCATTTTATCCCGATGACTGCAGTACTTAAGAGTACTAGTACCGTATCCTACGTGACCATCATCTCCATTTGACTGGAGTGACACTTCCGTCTTGACATCACACCCAACACACTACGGTTCTCAATATACCCAGCATTGGCGCACACAGAACCTGTTAAAGCCCTGGATGACCGCAACCAAAGTATATTGATTGTCGCAAGTATTAGCGGTACAAGTCTCAGGTTAAGACCAAATACACCTACCCTAATTTCGGACTTCCATAGACACATAGTCATACTAACAATGGAATTCCGAGGGGGTCTATCCAGAGCGAAGCTGTTTCCCGTACCATCGGTAAAACACAACCTCCTATTACACTTGCATGAGTATCCTATACCCAAATATATGAGAACTATGCCGTTGTGCCCTCACAACGCGCACAAGTGTAATACTAGTCTTTTACGCATTATCGATGTCCAATCTCGACCATGCTCTGACTAGGGATATTTAATGATTTATCCTTCGTGGATTGATACTGTCTCATATCATTCTCAATCCAGGAACAAATCATAGTTACCTCCTATCATTTATACATATAGGTGATCTAATCACAAATGATAAGAGTGCAATCTCCTTTGTCACATAGTTAATTTGTACAACAACACCATGATCTGTACAAATAGTGACACTATGGGTCATAATTGTCCAACAGGCACGGTGCTTTGCTAGAAGCCAACCATGTCTTATAAATCGGTGAGAACGTGGTACGGGGTACACACGTGTTCGGATAGTCCGATGACTGTATTTACTGCCAACATATCCAGGGATCTCTTGGGCCGCTTCCTAAAGATTCACCAATGACATTTGACTCGAACAGAATTAATCTGGGATTAATTATGAGAGAGAAAATTAATCTGGGATTAATTGCAGTAAGAATTTATCTGGGATTAAATTCATCTAGGAGAGAGAACGCCATTAATTTGGAATTAATCGATTAAATAATATATCGGATATATTAATTGAAATAGGATTTCAATGCGGAATTAAAATTGGATTTTAATTCGGGCAAACGAATTAATTTGGAATTAATTCATTAGCGACTTTTGTAATAATTTTGCTAGGCATTATTATTTAATTAAATTGGATTTAATTACGTCACGACGGAAAATTCGTTTAATCGGATTAAACGAACTCGGGCCCAAAGTGTGTTGAGTAAGCCAACTAAATTTGAAATTTAAAGTGGTGGGACCCACTTGACTCACATCAACTAGTCATTAGATGATGGAAGTAGTTGGATGCATTTAATGCATTTTTCTTTCCAACACACTAAGTTTTGATTTTAGAAAATATAACAACTTAATTTGTTTTTGAAAAACATATCAACTATTCATCTTCTCTCTTATTTTCTCATTTGGCCGAAAGTTGTTCTCTTTGAAAGGAAAAAGTTTCTTTCAAAAATTGATCAAAGCTAGCACTTTGGGAGTCAATTAAAGGTGATAGGGAAACTCACCCAAGAGTTTGGAACTCAACACAAAGCTTGGAGCTTCTATAATAAAGAAAGTTTTTGAAATTTCTCATTCATTCAAAGTGAGTATTTCCGCAACTCTACTTGAATTATTCACACACAAATCTTGTTTAGAGACCTTGGGCATGTGTAGGACACTAACAAATTTTGTATTTCAAATGATTTAGTAATGATGAACATAGTCAGAAAGTCAGTGGCTCAGGGGGATAGGTCCGCTTATTCCGTGTCGGTAGCATCTCTGAGAGGGGGATGTTACAAAGATGGTATCAGAGCCAGGTTTAGGGCGTCGGTGACTGTAGTCGGTAGAGTGTTAGGGTCTTGTATATATAGTATGCCCGATGTACTAGTATGCGAGGTACTACCTCTCCAGTATCCGATCCTCGAGTTAGTCCTCAAGTAATATAGACAGGTTAGTAAGAATTCCTAACTAGTTGAATATTCTTCCTTATGAAAGTGACCATACTCTTTGTCTAAGTTGAGAATCCTTCTGTAGTTATCCTGGCTTATTAATAGAAGATCAAGATAAGCTATGAGAATAGATAGTAAAGTTCTAAGAATATTCACCCAAGAGAGTAAAAGAGAAAGAGAAAGCTATAAGGAAGTAAAAAATTGATGCATATATGCTTAAAGCAACCCGAGGTGATAAGAGACAGAGGTGCAGAATCAGATAGATAAGAAAATGCCAGAACTTATAGTAGTAAAATGGAATATAGCAAGCCTGAGCAAGAGTAAAATATTGAGTAGACCTAAGTAAGGATCTTTCCCTCCAAATAAGATTCTTTTCCTCCTCAGAAAATTCTTTCAAGTAGATATGATAGCCCTTGAGCACCTTGTATGGATAGTAAGTTTCCTGAATAACGAAATATAATCAGAAAGGAAAAAGAAGCAAGAAATCCAGATTAGTTGTGGGAGTTTTCGATAGACATGAGATGCCATAAAAGACATAGAGATTCTAGACACCCAACCCAGATTTCAACCACTCAGTGATACCAGTTAAGGAAAGTGTCATGACAGAGTCTATCTCATACCTATCTTACATGAGTAATAGACTCTACCAGAATATAGAATACTAGAATAAGGACATCGAAATCCGTTGAGATATGAATGCTTACCATATACTTCACCACTATAGATGAATATCACCGTACAAAAACTCAGTATACATAATGCTATATCCTAAGACAGAAGCAGAAAATACGGAAAGTTAAATCACCTAGAAAGGATCCAGGAAGTTTATGAAGTTAGAAAAAAAGGGACCCAATACAAGTCAAGATGGCAAGTTTGCAGTACTAGTAAGAATCCATAGATTAGACCAATACAGTAGAAATTCATGTAAGCATGGAAGGACATACTCGGGAGATTGAAAATACTCAGGAGTTAACAAATGTATCAGTTCAGACAGTAAGATCAAAAGTCATATATGGGGCCTATAGCAAAAGCAAAGAGTAGAGATTTAGAAAGTAGCCCATAGGAACGAATTAATGCTAGCCTGGGTAGTACAATTTAGAGTCAATAGGTAGGATATTGGAATAATAAAGAAAGATGCGGGAAGTACCAAGGAAGTTCAGTACATATAGTAATCTAGATAATGTAGTTTAAAGACAGTAGTGTAGGTGGAGACCTCAAGATAATTGATAAAAGTTGTCGAACTCTAAGATAAGGAGAATTCGATGCAGATTCCAACAGAACGAATGATAAATCTTCTTTACAGTAGCATGACACAAATAAGTATACATACATTTAACCAGACATAAAAAACATGAATTCACCTCCCAATTTGGAGCCTAGTAAGGACTTGGACAAGTAAAGAAGGATACCTACGGGACAGGCAAATCACGAAAAAGCAAGAAGGTCGAACCAAGGAATTTAAGAGAATCTTGATAAGAATCATAAGATTGTAATATTTTGTAAGAGATGAAGTAGTTTGAATCCAGAGTAAGCCAAACTAAAATTAAAAAGGTGATAACTGATCCCTTGTGAAACACATGGCCTCAAGAAGGTAAAAGCTCAAAAGAGTAAAGGATTCAGAGAGGGCAATCCTCAGAAATAAGGTTTATGATTTATAAAGAGCCCCCATCATACTAGAATGGAAGAACTAGTAAGAGAGTAGCACCCGAACTAAAAGTATTAGTAGTGATACCCTAACCTGTCGAAGATGATGCAGAGCTTCCAAGGAAGTAATGACTTAAGAGGGTTAATAAACTGAGATAAGGAGAAAATCTAAGTAACAGAGTAAAACTTCGTAAGGAGGAATAATAAAGAGAGTATGATAGGATTTTAAGAGAGCATGAACCTTAATGAGGTTATCAGTAAGAGGTAGTATGGCCAATAATAGAGAATGAATCACGAGTAAAGTTGAAGGAGGTAATTCAAATAGGTCCTAGCAATAGTACCATAGCGTGGGAGCTCAATATCAGACATGTAAATAAGGGAGTCCTAAGATTATAAATGAGCAGCATGTGCAACTACAACACAAGTAACTAGTGAGTCCACCACAACCAGAAAAGACTTCAGAACCAATCCCCACCCTCTCAACCCTCGTTAGACGATGATAGTAAAGATGGGTCTCGATGTTCTTCCGATGATATTCCCAGAAGCAAATGAATATGTGGTATAGTATAGTATCCTATAAGGCATGATAATACACATTTAAAAGATAATACCCCTAGGATAAGAAGAAAGAAACATAGATCATAGAAGTTTCAGGTACATAATAAGAGCTGTAAAGAAGACGAAAAGAACTTTAAGTAAAAGGTTTGGAAGTGGAACTATCGAGCTAAGACGACTATAGGAAAGAATACTAGATAAGCAACGACAGAAGTGTGTAACAGTAAGGTTTCTCAGTATTGGAATAAAACTTGGATTATATAAGAAAAGACACGGAAGGAAGGTAACGAGTATAACCCATAAGTTTCCACGTAATGTACAACGACCTGAAACAAATTTATTGGGAGCGTGATATAAAGGAATCAAGGAAACTGAGTATGGATATTAATCAAAAATGGAATCATCACCGTCGACGGCAACAGTAAGGATATACAATTTTCTTTTAAGCTTTAATTACCTATTCCACACTAGTATACACATAGTTGACATAACAACGATTTATTCTATTAAGTTTTAGCCAACTTAAAAGAGACCATCACAGATATGTCAAGAATTAATATCTTAGATTTAAGAGATATCAGAAAATCATGATTGTAAACTTAGAGTATATAAAGAGCTTGATCATAAACTATGAGGTCTTAAACCCCAAAGATAGACAGAGATACGAGAACATGAAGGTCGAAACTGATAGTAGTTGAAAATTAGCAAAGAGAAATAAAGAGTTAAATAGATAAATTAAGAGGAAGAATGCTAGAATCAGATCGAGCACTTGAGCTAAGAAAGTATCAACTACAATAATTTTTAATAGCGACATTGGTTACTCTTATATATATTTATCCCAGAGTTAAGACAAAGCGTGAAAAAGCCTAACCATAGAGAATACTAGTATCCCTAGAGACTCGAAAGTATCAGCTAAGAGTACTTGAAGATATATTTTCTCATTGACAGATATAAGAGGTTTTACACAAGAAAGAATTAAGGCGTATGGAACGTCAGACCACAAATACAATATCAAATTCAGAATTGACAGCTCACATAGATAATTAATCCAGGGAATGTTGAGTATAACTAGAGGTCTAGAAATGAGGTTTCTTTGATATATGTCAATAGTTGAAGCATGACAGTAATGTAGAGTACTTAGCATAAATTTCATGAAATGAGGATGATGAATTACCTCTTAGTTAAGAATTCAATGGGTATTCACTATAGCCCACGAACTCTGGAGCAGTATGTGCAAGCATGAGAAGAGGTATTATGCATGAAGATGATATTAAGATAAGAAGAAGAGTAATGTATGCTTACTAACCAAATGGTAAACGATCAGCCTAACAGAGATCTTAGTTATTAAGACAAATTGAACCCAAATAATGCAGAATGGTTTACAGCAGAGTAAGTGTTCACGCAGACAAATGAGAGTGCATTTCCAGTTATGACTTACAATTCATGGCATACAAGGTCCAACATGATAACCACATCGTCATTCGACGTACTAATGGCGTATGGAAGACTGTCATAAAGTAATACAATATTGATGATGAAACATAGTTGGCTATGAGAATACAGTCAGTTGAAATTTGATGGCCTAAGAAAATATATGTGAATCCGGCTACTTGGTGTAAGATATTCAGCATCAAGAATTTCAATCCTAAAAGGGATTCGAGGACGAATCCTATTTAAGAAGGGGAGAAAATATAACACCTCGGTAATCTCGATGACTAATATGTTAAAGATGGTGTAATACATGATATAAATCATGCTCGAGTGTATATGTGTTTATGGAATTATATTTCGGACCTTCGATAAATCCTTTGCAGTTCCGATACGAAATTTACTCTATGTTCTATTTCGGACATCCCTTAGTATTTGAGACATAACCTTTTCATAAGATTTCAGAGTTTTATGAACTTTATATCTTCAAAAAGCTACGACCAATACCTACAACTTCTATGTTGGACATATTTCCAAATTTGAAACAGAAGCAAGTCAAAAATAACGATTACCGTGGATACAACAGTAAATTTCGAGGATGATCTAGAATTGGGTGATGTGGCACTATCCTAGCCACTCATGGCAAACAAAAAAAATAAGCACTTTGTCTATAAATAATGCACAATTCACTCATCTTTCTCAAGCCAAAAACATGGGCATGGGTTCAAGAAAGCTTTCCAATTTTTGTTTCTTCATTTGCATGGGATTTTGGATGAAATACTGATGATTTCCAAGCTCCAAAACACACAAAGTAAGTTCTAATCCTCTTTCCCCCTTATAATTTCAGTTTTGAGCTTGAATAATAAAAGCCCCAAATCGTTATTCATGAACCCTAGTTCCAACTTTGTACATTAGAGCTTGAGACAAGTTGATAACATATGTAATCATGCACTTTCATATAGATATAATCATGTATTAGGCTTGTTTATCAAATTATCCAAGTTTCCCCAATTTAGAAGGGGCTGAGTTTTAATTATTTGAGGCTGATTTGAATGATTAGAGAGTGAATAAGATGGATAAAAAAATTTATAGGATGTGTTGGGAATGGTTAAGAAAGTAAAACCTGAAAAATGATGAAGTTTTGACATTTCGCACACCAAGTGTTTGACAAAATGCCGCATTGAGTAAAAATAATTATTCAGAAAAATTTAACACGAATTAATATATGTTAGGAAGTCAGGAGAATATGGCTAATTGAATAAAATCAGAAGGGAGGCATAATTCGCGAGTTAGGTAGTGAACTCAGTTTACAGGCATTCTCGAAAAGCTGTGTGTTTATACTTGTAACTTGAGTTTTAGACATCGAATTGATGAACCATAAAATTTTGAGTGAACTAGACATGATTAGGAATAATATATCCAAAAATCAGAATTTTTTAGACTTAATACGTAGTCGTACCAAATTTTTAAACTTGGTCGCACTGCAGTAGTCCACTATTTCTGTGTTAACAGAGCAGAGCATAAAGAAAAATTTATACCTTGAGTTATAGGAATTAAAATCATGATCCGTAAAATTCGAGATAAAATAGACACATAAGTGAGTATTCTATTAAAATTTTAGCCCAAAATTCAAGCCCGATTAAGTGCACCGAATTTTCAAAGTCAGCGTTATTGCACTGAATTTTTCTGGAAAGAGGGCAGAATATGGAGTTTTGCGAAGTAGCTTGTGAGATCCTCAAACGAGCGTAGTATAAAAATTATTAGACCAACCTAAAATGTTAGTAACATAGCGAGGATGAGTTATCATGAATAGCGAATAAATTTTTTTTAAGCAATGATATAATTCGTAACCTTAGTACTAATGAATTTTGCTAATTCTAGATTATCACCAGGAGACGTTCGGCCACCGTCGTAAGGCGTTACCAGCAAGTTCCAAATCTGTGAGTGGACCTTTCTTTTTCAAAGTTGATTTTACTTAATTGATTTGATTCAAGACTTACTTTTCAGCACATAGAGCGTTAGCCAAATTTATTTCCAGTTGTTTTATATATAAGAATGATTTGAGAAATATTTTAGAAAGTTGTGACTTTTAAAGCATGATTGTATGGTTATTGGAGGCATGGGGAAAAAACCAACCTTAGTTGTAACCTGGTACAAATATGGAATTGACGGATTCAGAGAACGTGTGCACACGTAGTTCAAGACTAGGGATGACAGATGTCCATAGATCCTAGATTCAGGGCTAGGGGACGGCGAGACGTAACGCCCCTAGACCCCAGATTCAGAGTCAGAAGGGTAGCATAGATCCGCACCCCCGACTCCAGTTCAATGGCTTGAGGGACGACCAAACATAATACCCCAAGACCACTAGTTTAGACGTATGGGGGGACAGCGAGAATAACGCCCTCATACGTCCAGATTTACAGAGACTGACTTATAGAGATAGATTTACAGAGACAGATTTTCGGAAACAAGATGATTAAAGTTATGATTTTTAGAAATGATAAGTTTTATGATGGAGTTTTAGGGGTTTTCATAGAGTCGGGTCAACCCGCGACATGACCCAACCCGACATGCGCGGGTTCACAAACAATCTGCAAAATTTCGACCCGACCCGAATTTTGGGTCGGGTCACGGGTTTAGGTTAGAAAACTTGTGTCTGACCCGACCCGATATAAATGGTATTATAATTATAATAAATATTTTTAATGATACGATTTTAACAAGGAACCATTGTAGTTGGAATGGTAAAGTGTTTACTTGGTGTTTAAATGGTCCCAAGTTCGAATCCCAATATTTACAATTCCAAAAATTATGTTTAAAAATAAAATGTTGTTGCTGGGAATCGAACCTGAGATTAAGTAGAAATTAACCAAAGACTTTGCCATTTCAGCTACACACATATCTTGTAAAATTTGTATCAATAAAATATTTATATTATATTTACTGCATATTATGTTGACCCGTTCCGACCCGTAGTTTTTTAACCCGACCCGTTCCGACCCGTAGTTTTTTAACCCGACCCGTTGCGACCCGACCCACGCGGGTCAGCTTCTCAAATTTCAGGTTTCGGCTCAAAAGACCCGAATGACCCGACCTGATCGGGTCATAAAAAAATCAGAAAACCCGACCCGACCCGACCTGTGAACACCCATATGGAGTTTTCAAGAGAACTCATTACAGAATATATTAGAGTTTTACCGAAAGAAAGGTTTTCAGAAAGGTTTTTCAGAAAGAGTCCTGTTTTCAGAAAAGAAAGAGTTTTCAAAAAATACAACTTTCTTGAAAGATTTCAGTTTTAGAACAATGGATTTCATAAAGTATTTCAGTTTTCATTTTAAACTTTCCACTCACTAGGTCATTCAAGCGATCTAACCCCCCACTCCAAGTGTTTTTGTTTTACAGGTATTCCCGGAGGACGAGCTCGAGAGGATGGATACCGATGGTTGTAACTAGGGTGTTTGGGTCAATGAGGTCAAGTCTGAGATACAGTGTTAGTAAGAGTCAAAGTAAAGTTGCATGTCGGGCATTAACATTGTAAAGTCATTGTAATATGCTCACGTGTTCTTTAACAGAGTTGTAAAGTAAAATATTATTGTGTATATTGTTATGAGAATTAAGATGCATTATATGTTGTTGAGTTGGGCTATGGTTCATGTGCATGGTTTTGCATTTCAAATGGTTTAGTAATTATGAACATAATCAAAAAGTCAGTGGCTTAGGGGGATAGGTCCGCCTATTCCCTGCCGGTAGCATCTCCGAGAGGGGGATGTTACAGAATACGACAACAAGAAGTCCGAGAAGGCTAGCTACAAGAGTATGGAGTCTAAGGCCCACATCATCGATGGTGGAAAGGGAAGCCGGAAGCAAAAGAACAGTGGAGTTTATTCCTCCCAAGCAAACAGAAAGTTCAAGGGGAAGTACTACATTTGTTGGAAAAACAGTCACATGGCAAAAGGCTGCAGAAACGAGAAGTCTCAAGATATAGGCATGAAAAAGAAGAATGAGGCCCATGTCACTGAAGATGAGTTATTGACTGATGAGATCTCAGATTTGAACCTCTCAGCAGTTGTAACCGAAGCCAACTTGATTGGAAACTTGAGAGAATGATGGGTAGACACATGGCTACTTGTCAAATTTGTGATGATAATAAAATACTTTCCTTCTATCAAAAGGTTGATGGTGGCGATTATCTGACTATGGGAAATGTTTTGTCTACCTCTAGAGTGGTTGGATAAGGCACAATGGTTCTGAATATTACATCCGAGAAGGAACTTACATTGAGGAATGTTTTGCATGTTCCTGATATTCGGAAGAACTTGGTTTCAGATTCACTCCTTAGCAAGAATGAATTTAAGCTTGTATTGTTTTTAACAATTTTGTACTGACCAAAACCGATGCCTATGTAGGAAAAGGATGCCTCATTGATGATTTTTTCAAGTTCAATGTAATGACTGTCAATCGACACAGTTCTAATAATAATAAGGCTACATCTTCTACTTATATAATTGGGTCTCAAAATATATGGCATGGTAGGTTGACCATATTAATTATGATACAATACGTAAATTAATTAACATGGATCTTATACCTAAATTTACAATTGATAACCAACATAAATGTGAAGCATGTGTTGAAGCAAAAATGAATAGTACATAATTTCATTCCACATAATGAAATTTTGAACCTTTGGAACTTATTCACTGACGTGTGTGATATGAATGTTGTGTAATCTAGAGACGGTAAAAATTATTTTGTCACTTTTATCAATGACAACATAAGATTCTACTATGTGTATTTACTAAGGAGAAAAGATGAAGCTATTAAGAGCTTTGTACACTATAAGAACAAAGTTGAAAATCAACCTGGCAAGAAAATCAAAAGAATCATGAGTGATAGAGGAGGTGAATATGTGTCATTATTCGGTGAATATTGTTCCAATCATGGAATTATTCATGAAACTATTGCTCCTTATTCGCCTCAATAAAATGGGATTGTGGAACGCAAAAATCTAAAATTGAAGGAAAGTATGAATGCCATGTTGACAAGTTTTGGTTTACCTCAGAACTTGTAGGGGGAAGCCTTACTTTCCACCAACTATGTTATGAACAAGTTACCTCACAAAAGATTCGATAAGACACTATATGAATTGTGGAAATGTCACGCACTTTCCTACAAATATCCAAAAATGTGGGGTTTCTCGCCAAAGTGATTGTCCCTAAACCTAAGAAGGTGAGAATATGACCAAAATTATTGACTCTATATTCATTGGATATGCTCACAATAGTAGCGTGTATTGATTCTTGGTACATATATATGAAATTCTATACGTCAATCCAAATATGATAATTGAGTCAAGAAATACGATATTCTTTGAAAAGATATTTCCTTGTAACGAAAAATAAAGAACAAAGTCTCTTAAAAGTACCATTAATACTACTACAAATAGTTCATATCAACATGCGAAATGTTGAGGAAAATGAACCTAGACATAGTGAAAGTGCAAGAACGTCTAAGTCATTTAGACCTGATTTTTTGACATACTTGTTAGAAAATAAGCTTTAAAATTATAAAGAAACAATGTCTTTTTCGGAGGCACCTTTATGGAAAGAGGCTATTAATAATGAGATTGATTATATCCTTCAAAATCATACTTGGAAGTTGGTTGATCTTCCTCTTGGTTTTAAGCCACTGGGTTATAAATGGATTTTCAAATGAAAGATGAAGCTGGATGGATCAATAGACAAGTATAATGAAAGACTTTTCATAAAAGGTTATAGACGAAAAAAAGGTTTTGATTACTTTGATACCTATACACCAGTGACATGTATCACTTCAATAAGAATGTTTATAGCCATAGAAACTATATTTGATGTTGAAATACATCAAATGGATGTAAAGACATTATTCTTAAATGGTTAATTGGATGAAGAGATTTACATGGAACAACTAGTAGGTTTATTGTCTTTGGACAAGAACACAAAGTGTGCAAACTTGTAAAATCCTTATACGGATTAAAATAAACACCTAAACAATGACATGAAAAATTTGACAAAAAAATATTGTGATAAGTGTGATAGGTGTGTAGACACTAAATCAACCCAAAAATGATATGTCATTGTGTGTCTCTACGTAGGCGATATACTGATAATTGGTGGCAATCATGAGATGATTTAGTCTATCAAGAACGTATTGACTAGCAAATTTGACATGAAAGATTTAGGAGCAGCTGATGTGATCATAGGAATTAAGATTTCCATAATATCATAAGGATACTTATTATCTCAGGCTCATTTAGTTGAGAAGATACTTGAGAAATATAACAAATGAGATCTAAACGTAGTTAGAACTCATATGGCTATAACTCTTCATTTGTCAAAGAATACTAATTCGAGCGTATCGTAATTAGAGTATTCGAGAATCATTGGAAGTCTGATGTATCTCACAAATTGCACACGACCTGACATCGCTCAAGATATTGAAACATCCATAGTACGGAAAAGTTACCGGCAGGTGTGGATCCTCACCACCACCCTAAGCCTCTAACCATTTCTAAACTTTCTTGACTATTCATTTGACTATGTTACTATAACATACATTTATAAACTATTTCATGAACTAATTAGTGTTATTCGAACAAACTTACTGACTCTAAATAAATACTTATACTTTATATCTATGATATTATATACATTTAGATTTGACTCACACCAACATACAAGCATTCTATCTGAATGCGAACATCAAACTTAGAATGACAGTCCCATACTCTAGTGATTGCAATAAACTCAATTTCTCGATCCTAGGCTCTTATTCGGCTATGGCTCATCAGATAAAGCTGCTTGCAAAATAAACTGTGGAGTTGGGGGGTCAGATCGTTTGAACGACCCGGTGAGTGGATACCAAAAATAACATAATCAAATAAAATCCATTATGTATAAACTCTTCAAAATCTTAAAACCGTTATCAAAATCTCATATAATGCTTTTTCCGAATAATCTCATCAAAATCAACAAGCGTCTATTACTTGAGTCGCATTCAAAGATCGAGCAATGTCCGAAAATGACCTTGTCAACAGAGGGCAATGGGCCAACCATTTCTTGATGGTCAGGACCCTATAACAAGCATCCTGGCAGAGCCAGAATGAAACATATACAACCGTCATAAAGGGACAAAAATGTAAAAATATCAAGCACCGTGACGGAAAAATATTTTCAAGCATCTCGATGGAAACGGAGTTTTACGGTTTAAAAACATCAAAATATTTTCGAGCGTCATGATGAAATCATATAATCATAAACGTATTCAAAAACATGTATCTGAAATCCTTTCTTTTAAAAACACTTATAAACATAGCTTCAAATATCACATTATTAAATCCAAAATCATAATATGACAAAAACATAGATATCCACTCAATGTTCTATCCACTCAACGTTTGAGTTGAAAGGAGTGGCTAGAAACTATGCCATGTGGAAAATAGTTAGGCAGTCACGTGTCCAACTGTAGTAGCCACGAAAATTATAACTTTTGACTTAGGTTTAGTCCAAGTTTGGGAAAATGCTCAACATAAAAGTTGTAGGTCTCAATCTTAAATTTCCGACAATATAAAATTTAATGAAATTAAATATCGTACGAAAAATTTATGGCTAAAATACTAAGAGCTTTCCGATATGGAACATAAAAATAATTTCGTACAAGAACTGCAAAAGATTTATCGAATTTCTAGAAAAATAATTCCACGAGCATATTCACACATGTTCATGATTTATATCACATATCACATCACTCAAACTAAAGCAGTCGTCGAAATTATGTCAAAATTACCGGGGTGTTACAGTTGTAAACAAAATTAGTAGATATACAAGTAATCTAGGACATAACCACTTGAAAATATAGTCTGCATTATACGCGATATCCTCATGTTCTAGTGGGATACAATGATGCTAACTTGATATATGATACAGTGGATTCCAAATCCACGAGTAGATTTATTTTCACACTTAGTGGTGCAGCCCTGTCATGGAAATCCTTGAGGCGAACGTGTATTGTCCGGTCTACTATAGAGTATGAGTTCATATCATTAGATAAAACATCAGAGGAAGTTGAGTAACTTTGAAATTTCTTATAGGATATTCCAAATTGGCCAAAACCAGTGCCTACTATAAGCATTCATTGTGACAGTCAATTAGCTATTGGGATAGCCCAAAATACAATGTATATGTTGGACAATTATGACCCATAACATCACTATTTGTAAAAGACACTGTGGTTTTTGTACAAATTAACTATGTGACAAAGGAAATTGCTATTTTATCATTTTGTAATTAGATTACTTGAATATATAAATGATAAAAGTCCTTATAATTAGTTTCGGATTAATAAGATATGCGACAGTATCAATCCACGAAAGGTTTAATCATTACATATCCATAGTCGTAGTATTATCGAGAATGGACATCGATAATGCGGAATAGGCTAGTATTACACTTGTGCGTGTTATGGAAGGGTAATGACATAGTTCTCATATATTTGGGTATTAGATACTCATGCAAGCGTAATAGGAGGTTCTGTTTACCGATGGTACGGGAACAGCTTCGCTCTGGATAAACCCCTCGGAATCCCATTGGTAGTATGACTATGTGTCTATGGGAATCCGAATCAGGGTATGTGTATTTAGTCTTAACTTAAGACTTACATCGCTAATACTTGTGACAATCAGTACGCTTTGGTTTTGGTCATCCGGGACTTTAACAGGTTCTGTGTACGCCTCTTCTGGGTTTTTTGAGAATCGTAGTGTATTGGGTGTGATGTCAAGATGGAAGTGTCACTTCAGTCATATGAAGATGATGATCACGCAGGGATACAAAACTGGTACTCTAATAAGTTACAACTATCAGGATAATATGACAAGGTCATGATTATCCGATTAAAGAGACTAGTTGCTAGTGATCCGATATATGCTTCATACGGGGCAGATACAATTCCAGCCCCAGGCCTAGCATGTGACATCCGATACTGGTTCGTAATACGCAATACTTAGTATACTACGCTTGATAAAGATTATGTATTCCTTAAAATAATATTTCTGGAGAATTGGGTAGGCACGATGCTTTGCTAGAAGCCAACCATGTCTTGTAAATTGGTAAGAACGTGGTACGGGGTACGCATGTGTTCAGATAGTCCGACATATCTAGGAAGCTCATGGGTCGCTTACCAAAGATTCACCGATGACGTTTGACTCGAACAAAATTAATCTGGGATTAATTATGAGAGAGAAAAAATTAATTTAGGATTAATTATGACAAGAATTTATCTGGGATAAAGTTCGATTAGAAGAGAGAGAACAATTAATTTTGAATTAATCGATTAAATAATATATTCGATATATTAATTGAAATTAGATTTCAATGCGGAATTAAAATTGGATTTTAATTCGGGCAAACGAATTAATTTAGAATTAATTCGTAAGGGACTTTAATAATAATGTCGCAACGGTAAATTCGTTAATTCAGAATTAAACGAACCCGGGCCCGAGCGAAGTTGCGTGTTGGACTGTTCGACTTAAATTCAGAATTTACAAGTGGTGGGACCCACTTGACTTACATAACATATTTGACATGTGATGGAATTTGTTAAGGTTGAGTGTAAATCTTGGATTGCTTGTTTTTCACTCAACCAAAGTCCAACACACTTTGTCATTTGGAATGACATATACCTAAATTGGATTTGGTAAATGGTATTATTGATTTTTGAAATCAAATACACAAAAAAAAAAACTATCTCTCTCTCTTTTCTTAGCAATGCCGAGAGCTTCTCCCTCCAATTAAGAAATTTTGTTGCAAATTTTCTTCAAGCTAGCACTATCAAGGAGTCATACAAGGTGATAGGGAAACCAATCCTAGAGTTTGGAACACAAAGAAAAGTTTGGAGCTCTTCACCAACATAAAAAAGTTTTGAACTTCATACTTCCATCAAATCCGCTCAATGTAAGTTTTTTCGTAACTTCGTTGAGTATTCACACACATATCTTGATTAGAGATCATTGGCATGTTCTAGGAACACTAACAATGGTATTAAGAGCCTTTTCTAAGCATGAAATGAGTTTAGGGTTTATATACTTTAATTTGGGGTTTTTGTGTTTTGAGCATGATTTCTTCAAATTGTTTGTTTGGTTGAGCTTGGATGATGATGAATTGGATTTATGCATCTTAAAATTTGAGAAATAATGATTAGATTAATTTTCCCTAAATTCCTAGGCTTTGCCAAATCTACCCTAAGAGTGTATCATGGTAATTTTTTGATTTTAGACCATTGGATGTGTTTAAAGCATGATGTGTATATTGATTGTTGATTTAATTAGATTGAAATCAAAATTGGATATTAATTATGCAAATTACCGTGAATACCATAAGCATGAAATTGATTGATTTTGCTTCAATTATGTTGGACATTAATTGAATAAATTAAAGCATGATTAATTAGTTTAATTGGTGTTTTGGAAATATTCGTTTAACTAATTAATTATGGCTATTACACTTTAATTAAAATTAATGTGAAATTTGGAATTTTGTATTAATTAAAATTAGTCTTTAATTTTGAATTGGGCTAATATTGTTGTATTTGGGCTTAATGGGCTTGGTTGGGCCAAGTTTGGTTTAGGACAATTGGATTGGATCCAAATTGGGCCTAAAACCATTCCATAAAGTCCAAATATAATAATTGGGCCTTTAGATATTTTAATTGGGCCTAAATTGATTTTTGGCAAATAGGGTGATTCATAAATTGGGCCTTGGAATTTGGGTTTGATCCATATTGGCCAAAGCCCATGCCTTAAGAATTAATTAAAATCTCATTGGACTTTAATTAAATTGACATTGGATGTTAATTGGGCCTTTGAGACCTATTAAGATTGGATTTAGAATCTATGTCTAAAAGGCGCTAAAATAAGTGTAATCATTTATTTTGGAATTAAATTAGAATTAGTATTGAATACAAATTAAATTGGATTTAAAATTGTAGTTCAATATAATTCAAGAATACGTACTTTGAGTACTTATTCACAAACGAGTTGGACTCGCGCAAATCAAATCGTTGTTTGAACATTGGATGGTCATTAATTCAAAGATTAATTAATTGGATTAGATTGATTGAATAACATTCTTTGTGTGAATACATGGATGTATTGTTTGACTAATGTATATCAGATGGATATTAGAAGGGTGAAGGCAATTTTGGAAATTATTGTAATAAATTTAGAATTTATTAAATTGGACCTGCGTTTCGAGCCTTTTATCTCTTGACTTTTTGTATTTCTCTTCTCACCAATTCTCCTCAATGTAAATGAGGTTTCTTTATTGTATTATGTAATTGGGTAGAAGTTAGAATAGTGCTAGCGGGAGAGAGGAAAGTGAGAGATTTGTTCTAGGAACAATTTGTTAAATATCCATCCGCATATCATTATTATTTATTTCGCGCCTTATTATGCTTTTAGAATGCATGCTTAAGGGTATATGATGAGACCTATTCAAAGATAATAAATTGGTTGGCAATTTACGCGAAAAACCCTCAATACAATATTAAGCGATTTCCTTCTATTGAGTGGTTCTCTCTCAAGATCCAAGATTGGCATTGGTTTGTTGGCCATAGTCAAGATCAATGTCCATCGCGGATGTGTTTGAACCATGAAAGCTTTGTTCCATATCGCATGTCTTGGGTGGTTGTGACTTGTTGGCCAAAGTCAAGGTCACTTCTTGTTCATCGACGTGGATTACGAAGCTTTCTCACTGTCAATGGGTCCCGCTTAACTGGAATCATTAAGCTTGTTGAGCCAAAGCCAAGGCTTAGTTGATTCAGAGGAAAAAGGTTAGGAAATATATTGGATATATTGACATATATATTGTATATATGTTTCAGACTTGGAGGTCCACCTACCGGATCTAGGAATTGGATGGGATCCAATTGATCTTAGAGATCTACCTAGTTAAGTTTCATACAGCTTGTTGGCCAAAGTCAAGGTTGTGTGTTATTTAACGGGATCCTAGCCCACTAGGAAACTAGGTTTCCCGAGTACTCAACAGAGGGTTAGAGGCTCACCGAAAAAAGTGGCAGGCCAGTATTGAATTTGTAATTTCATTTAAATACTTGCCAAATACGCGCTTTCAAATTATTTTCGTCATTATATATTTATATTAGTTGGACTGATATTTTATTATTTTCTTTTAACAGTTGGACTGTACCCAAAATCATTAATTGAATAGTTATACTATTGCAATTAAGATAGTTGGAAAGGTCAATGTTATGGACATTATCATTGGTGAAAATGTCTTTAATGGTACGAACTTTCCTGACTGGGATATGAACCTCAGGATTGTCCTGGGGGCTGAGAGATTGCTCTATACAATAGAGAGACCTCTTGGGCCTAAGCCCGGAATTGAGCAGCTGCTTGAGCTTGAGCTTTGAAAGACTCACAGTGATGATAACTCAACTGCTCAATTCGTCATGCTTGCTGCAATGACCCTACAATTGTATGGTCAAAGTAAGGGATTGGATCGCTACGAAATGATGTTGAAATTAAGGGACCTTCACCGATTTAACCATAGATTGCAGAGGCACAAATTACAGAAGAAGCTCTTTCACTCTCGCATGTCAGAGGGTACATCTGTTGAGCACCATGTATCGCAGATGATTGCTGACATCGAACAGCTGGGACAGCTAGACATAGTCTTCGAGGCTGAGACTTCCATAGATTTGATCTTACATTATCTTCCTGACAGTTGGAGCAGGTTTATCATGAACTATAATATGATGAACCAAGAAAATACTCTTGGAGAGTTGATGTCAATGCTGAAAGAGGCAGAAAAAGAGCTTTTGAAAGGCAAAAAGCATGAGGCGCACTTCACTTCGACATCTCAGAATGCCAAGGCTTGGCTGAAGGCTTCTGGAGGTGTGAAGAAGAAGAAGAAGAGAAAGGGCAAGGCCAAATCATGAAAGTCTTCTGGGATGGAAAATGACAAATCCTAAGATGTCTGCCTATAGTATGGCAAACAGTGTCACTGGAAGCGTGACTGCCGTGAGTACAGGGCACACATGAAGGAAGTGAAGGCGGGCAAGGCACTGGCTTCAGGTATGTTTGTTATAAATATACCCACTACTAGTTTTAAGAATTCGATTTTTGATACTAGATGTGGTACATAAATATGTACTGATGTGCAGAATTTGCTGATAAGCATGAGACTGGCTTCAGATGAGATAAACCTGTGAGTTGGAAAGGGGACGAGAGTCGATGTTTTGGGCGTAGGAAACTAAGTTTTGGAGCTGCCATTGGGGCATGTACCTACATTAGGTGATTGTTGTAATGTACCTAGTTTGACTAGAAATATTATCTCTATATCTAGTACAACTCGTTACGGGTATACCTTTATGTTCCAGAATACTGAGTGTTTTGTTTATAAAGATGATATTGAGATATACACATTAGATGTGAATAACCGTCTTTATATTTTGAATATAAATGAATCTCAAACATATTATATGACAAATAAATTGCTCAAATTGAGTAAAGCTGTTGAGACTTATTTGTGACATTGTCATCTGGGACACATTAACAAGACTCGTATATCCACACTTTCGAAGAGTGGGTACTTGGACGGATTTGATCCAAATTCATATGACGTTTGCGAATCTTGTTTATTAGGTAAAATGCCTAAAACACCTTTTAGCGGTAAAGGTGCACGTGCCACCGAACTGTTAGCCCTCGTTCATGGTGACGTATGTGGGCCCATATCTAGCCAGGCTAGATGTGGATATGAATACTTTGTAACCTTTACGGATGATGCATCGCGTTATGGTTATGTGTATCTTATGAGACACAAGTCGGAAACCTTTGAGAAATTCAAAGAGTTTCGACACGAAGTAGAAAAATAGACTGGCAAAAGTATTAAAACATTACGGTCGGACCGTGGTGGAGAATACTTAAGCAATGAGTTTCTCGATTACTTGAAAGAGTATGATATTCTTTCACAGTGGACTCCTTCTAGAATACCTCAATTAAACGGTGTGTCCGAACGGAGAAACCAAACTTTATGGGACATGGTAAGGTCTATGATGAGTCGCACAGAGCTACTAATTTCATTTTGGGTATATGCATTGAACATTGCAATACTTATTTTGAATAAGGTTCCGTCAAAGTCTGTTCAACAGACTCCATATGAAATATGGACAGGAAAGAAACCAGGTTTCACATTCCTGAAGATTTGGCGATGCTGGGCATACGTCAAACATTTGGATGGTACCAAACTAGAACCTAAATTGAATAAATGCCTATTTGTAGGTTATCCGAGGGAAACCAAATGATATTACTTCTACCACCCAAATGAGAACAAGGTATTTGTTGCTCTACATGTGGTTTTCCTCGAAAAGGAATTCCTAAATGCAGTGGTAATTGGGAGGAAAGTAGAACTCAATGAAAATCAGTGTGATATTATTCCTGGCACCGATTCCTTAACGGAACACGAACAGTTCATTATGGATGAGACTGTACCACAATATTCTAATACACAAGAACCGCGTAGGTCGGAGAGAGTTAGAAAACAACATGAGAGGTATAGGTTTCTGATCTCACCTCACATAGATATTAATCTTATTGAGGATAATGAGTCAACTACGTATGAGGAAGCGATACAAGGTATCGACTCTACTTTATGGCAAGAAGCCATGAAGTTCGAAATGGATTTCATGTATACCAACCAAGTTTGGACACTGGTTGATGCACTAGAAGGCGTAAAGCCTATTGGTTGTAAATGGGTCTTCAAGAAGAATACGGACATGGATGGCAACATACAAACGTACAAAGCTAGGCTTGTAGCGAAAAGGTATCGTCAACGACATGGTGTCGACTACGATGAAACTTTTTCACCTGTTGCCATGATTAAATCCATTCGGATAATGCTTGTTATTGCTGCATATTTTGATTATGAAATATGGCAAATGGACGTCAAAACCGCTTTCCTTAACGGAAATCTTTTCCAAGATGTTTATATGCAGCAGCCTGACGGTTTTGTCGTACCAAAATATGCAAACAAGGTTTGCAAGTTAAATCGATCCATTTATCGATTAAAGTAAGCATCACGTTATTAGAACCAACGTTTTGATGAGATCATAAAAGAATATGATTTCGTTCAAAACGAAGATGATCCTTGTGTATATAAGAAGGTTAGTGGGAGCGCACTAAAATTCATTGTCCTTTACGTAGATGATGTATTGCTTCTTGGCAATGACATTCCCATGCTACAATCGGTGAAAGCTTGGCTTTCATTAAAATTCTCCATGAAAGATCTGGGAGAAGTAGCTTTTATTCGGGAACTAAGGATCTACCGAGATAGATCTAGAAAGATGCTTGGACTATCCCAGAGCTCGTATATTGACAAAATGTTGAAGAGATTCAACATGGATCAGTCTAAGAGGGGACTGTTTCCAGTGTCACATGGCGTCTCTCTATCTAAGGACATGTGTCCTAAAACTCAAGATGAGAGAGACAACATGAGTTTGATCCCATTCGCTTCTGCAGTCGGATCAATCATGTATGCCATGATATATACGAGACCTGATGTCTCGTATGTTTTAAGCATGTGTAGTCGTTATCAGGTTGATCCAGGTGATGGTCACTGGGTTGCGGTTAAGAATATCCTTAAGTATCTTAGATGAACTAAGGATGCTTTCTTAATCTATGGAGATGGAGAACTTGAGGTAATTGGGTTTACCGATGCAAGTTTCCAAACTGATAAAGACGACTGTAAGTCACAATCATGGTACCTATTTTGTTTGAACAACGGAACATTGAGCTGGAAATCTTCCAAGCAAGAGAATGTTACCGATTCAACAACAGAAGCGGAATATATCGCTGCAGCTGAGGCAGCAAAAGAGGCAGATTGGATCATAAAATTCATAATTGGATTAGGAGTAGTTCTGTTAGCAGCTGAGCCCGTTCCTTTGTATTGTGACAAAAACGGGGCTATAACGCAGGCTAAGGAACCGCGATCTCATCAACGATCCAAGCATGTACTTCGACGTTTCCATCTGATTTATGAGATCATACATCATGGCGATGTGAAGATCGAGAAGGTCACATCAGATGACAACATTACAGATCCGCTGACGAAGGCTATTTCTCAGTAAAAGTTTGAGCGACATGTACATAGTTCAGGTGTTAGATACTTGAGTGATTAGCTATAGGCCAAGTGGGAGATTGTTGGACAATTATGACCCATAGCATCACTATTTGTAAAACACATTGTGGTTTTTGTACAAATTAACTATGTGACAAAGGAAATTATTATTTTATCATTTTGTAATTAGATTACTTGAATATATAAATGATAAAAGTCCTTATGATTAGTTCCGGATTAACAAGATATAAGACAGTGAAAGGTTTAATCATTAAATATCCCTTGTCGTAGTATTATCGAGACTGGACATCGATAATACGAAATAGGCTAGTATTACACTTGTGCGCGTTATGAAAGCGTAAAAACATAGTTCTCATATATTTGGGTATTGGATACTCATTCAAGTATAATATGAGGTTCTGTTTACCGATGGTACGGGAATAGCTTCGCTCTGGATAGACCCATCGGAATCCCATTGGTACTATAACTATGTGTCTATGGGAATCGAATCAGTGTAGGTGTATTTGGTATTAACCTGAGACTTGCATCGCTAATAGTTGCGACAATCAGTATGCTTTGGTTTTGATCGTCCGGGACTTTAACAGGTTCTGTGTACGCCTCTTCTGGGTTTATTGAGAATCGTAGTGTATTGGGTGTGATGTCAAGATGGAAGTGTCACTTCAGTCATATGGAGATGATGATCATGAAGGGATACAGAACTGGTATTATAATATTTTGCAACTATCGGGATAATATTACAAGGTCATGATTATCCGATTAAAGAGACTAGTTGCTAGTGATCCGATATATGCTTCGTACGGGGCAAACACAATTCCAGCCCCAGGCCTAGCATGTAACATCCGATACTGGTTCGTAATACGCAATACTTAGTATACTACGCTTGATAAAGATTATGTTTTCCTTAAAAGAATATTTCTGGAGAATTGGGTAGGCACGGTGCTTTGCTAGAAGCCAACCATGTCTTGTAAATCGGTAAGAACGTGGTATGGGGTACGCATGTGTTCAGATAGTCGGACGACCAGATTTACTGCCAACATATCCAGGAAGCTCATGGGTCGCTTCCCAAAGATTCACCGATGACGTTTGACTCGAACAAAAATTAATATGGGATTAATTATGAGAGAGATAATTAATCTATGATTAATTACGGTAAGAATTTATCTGGGATAAAGTTCGATTAGAAGAGAGAGAACGATTAATTTGGAATTAATCGATTAAATAAAATATTCGATATATTAATTGAAATTATATTTCAATGCGTAATTAAAATTGAATTTTAATTCGGGCAAACAAATTAATTTAGAATTAATTCGTAAGCGACTTTAATAATAATGTCGCAACGGCAAATTCGTTAATTCGGAATTAAATGAACCCGGGCCCGAGTGAAGTTGCGTGTTGGATTGTTCGACTTAAATTCAGAATTTACAAGTGGTGGGACCCACTTGACTTACATCACACATTTGACATATGATGGAAGTTGTTAAGGTTGAGTGTAAATCTTCGATTGTTTATTTTTCACTCAACTAAAGTCCAACGCACTTTGTCATTTAGAATGACATATACCTAAATTGGATTTGGTAAATGGTATTATTGATTTTTGAAATCAAATACACAAAAAAAAAAACAAATAACAAAAACTCTCTCCCTTTTCTTAGCAATGCCGAGAGCTTCTCCTTCCAACTAAGAAATTTTGTTGCAAATTTTCTTCACGCTAGCACTATCAAGGAGTAATACAAGGTGATAGGGAAACCAATCCTAGAGTTTGGAACACAAAGAAAAGCTTGGAGCTCTTAACCAATATAAAAAAAGTTTTGAACTTCATACTTCCATCAAATCCGCTCAATGTAAGTTTTTCCGCAACTTCTTTGAGTATTCACACACATATCATGATTAGAGATCCTTGGCATGTTCTAGGAACACTAACATTATAATGGTGAGTCTCGACACATACGTCGAAGACACAATACCATAAACAATTACTCTAAAATGGCATAATTTCGATAGATTATGTCAAGTCAAAGGAAAATATTGCTAATCCACTTACTAAAGGTTTGCCTAGAGAGAAAATTGAGAAGTCATCGTCGCGATGCACAAGCGCATAAATGAGTCAAACGCGGCTTGCTTTGTTGACTTACTGACGTGGCACGTGTAATCTGTCGGTCCAATAGAATGCTGACATGTGGCACGTGATTTATTCATTCCAATGACATGTTGACACATGGCAGAAGATGATTGGCTGATGATGATGTGGCTGACACGTGGCAAGCTGATTAGGCATGTGGCTGATGTGGCAGACATGTGTCAGACACGTAGATGACACGTGTCACGCGGTTGATGCGGTCTAATTGGATGATGACACATGGCACGCGTAGTGTCGGCAACATGTGATGATGACACGTGGCACGACACATGTTTCCAGAATTGATGTGATGTTGACACGTGTCTGGTGCATGTTAACAAGTGCACATGTTAACACACTTCTCTGATGATGACACATGTCCAGCGTATTTTAGCAGAACTCGTTGAATGTTAGCGGTCGCGACGCAGGAGTTGCTGCCCGTCGCGATGCTGAAATTACCATTTTTCCCTTTTTGTCTGTTTTTCACTGTTTTGGCCATGAATTGCTTCCAGTAAGTCCTGAAACTTTATTTATCTACAAAATAACATAAAACACATCAAAACATTCATAGAACCCAAGAAACTATACAAAATATTAGGTCTAATGAGTGGAAAATAGTGATGTATTTACCACTCATCAATTTTCCATTGAATGATACTCTGGGTTGAAATTTGATTCTTGGCTCATTCTCGCGGTCGTTTTACTAGTTTATGTTAAATTTCAATATGCAAGGGATTTGTTGCTCTTAAAGTGAGTTGCATAGGATACTTAAAGCAATAGAGATGGATATTAAAAGAGAAAAGTAGACTCTCGTTGTGAAACCTACTTCACTTTCCATTTCTTCCCAGTCTAAAGTAAAAAAGAAAAAGAAGAATGGTGGTTCTCATGTTCCTCCGCAGGGTAATGTAGTGAAGCCCAAATCCAAGAGAGCTGTTGAAGATAAATGCCATTATTATGGACAGATTGGGCACTAGAATAGGAATTGTCCAGAGTACCTTGCTCAAATCAATAGAGAGAGCATCAACATTAGGTATGTTTATTTTTCCTCTTATTGATATCTTATTAGCTTGTGTAGCTATGTCTTCCAGTTAGATTTTAGATTCTACTTGTCCTATTCATATTTGAAACTTGTTGTAGGGCTTAAAGGAAAGTAGAGAGCTAAAATCTAGAGAGATATAGTGGCGTTTTGGGAGGGTGACTCTCTAGATGCGGTTATAGTGGGAGTATATGAGATTCCCTTATCCATTGGGAGCATTTTGTTGAATGAATGATATTTTGTATCATGATGTGTAGTGAATATTATATCACCTTTTGTATTAGATATTATAGGAGTGAAGCGGGGTTTATCGTTATGCTTATGACGTCAGTGACCACGATACAGTTGGGTTCGCAGCCCGTAGAGAGTACGGATAGCCTACAGGGGACTAACCAAAAAATTAAAGGGTCACCACCTAGTATAAGACATTGGGAATGATTTAAGGCCACACTACACCCCTTGCAAGGTTCGACTGTAAACTAGTTTGGGTTCAGAATGGTCCCTTACCGATGCCAGTATAATATCCAAGTTCAAAAGAGGATCCACATGTCTTATAATGCAAGAATCACACAGAATAATTTATATTTCATGCAATCAGGCACACATCCATAAAACTAAAAAAGTAACAACAATAATAACAAACAGAATAAACTTGGCTAGACATAACTCTGATTCGGCAAGACATATACTGTCTCTACATGTCACCCGGTAACGGTGCCAAAACCTCGACCGGCGTAATCACACGCGTATAATGCAAGCGCACATATCGTTCAAGTAGTATAAAAATATCGATCCCACGAGGAATTAATTCCTATTGTTGTTATTAATTATTGATATTATTTATTTACAAGTATCTAATTATAGGGAGAAGTGAATGATCACTTTTTGGTTGGTTGAATGTGGATTTGCTGAACAAATAAATAAATAAAAACACAAAAGAAAATATTAAGGAAAATAAAAAAAGACACAAATATCTAGGGTCGTGACTCTACACAGTATTATTCTAATGATCAATTGATTATCTTATATATGTGTAATAAATCACTTTGCTAACATGGAACACGAAGACATGTAAAAGCCTCTATCGATGGTCAGATGCAAACACCTAAATAACCCAATTAATCATTTATCTATGTTAATCAAGTTACCTGAATTCATTAAATTCAAGTTCCAATTATGGCTACCCACGCCCGACAGGTATATGTCTATCCTGTAAGGAAATCTATTAAAGAGTTATCTATCCTCAAGGAAGATCGTGAGCTAGTGAATCTAAGGCTGAAACCTAAAATCCCTTTTCCAAGTTCATTTTAAGTTTACCACATCAATCTTATTGGTGATCAGGCAACAAGAAGCATTAAGCTTAAAACTCAATAAACAAACTAAAGAATTACCTATAATATAATTAAATCAATTATTAAGCTTATTAATATTGTGTTTCATCACTTCCCTAGAATAAAAATAAAATGTTGGGGGTTAGGGGATCCACTTTTAGAAATCTCAAATTATTATAATATGGAAATTCCAGTATTACCCAATTAAGTTGAACCATCCATAAAGGCGTTGTTATTATTTATCTATAAACCAGCTGTAGGACACAGAAACTGGGCGACGCATGCTGTTCCAGGCTCGCGGCCCGGTTGGGAGTACGGAGTAGCCCGCGGGGGACTAAACCAGAGAATAATGGAGTCGCCACCCGGTGTGAACCGGGAAAATGATTTAAGGCCGCACTCACCCCTCGCAAGGGAAGACCTCAAACCATTGGGTTCGGAATGGTCCCTTACTTATGTCATTTGTAATGAATGGATTTGTGCAATATTAACCAAGTTTACTCAACATACATATTGGTCAAAGTAGTCTAAATTCTTATAAAGCCTAAATCTAGGTCTGCATGCTTCAAAAGTAAACTTTCATAACAGCAAACACATGATATCACACATCAAACATGTTAAATAACTAATGATCTAAACATAACATAACTTAAATTCCTAATACGAAAGGTAAATAACTAAGTCATGCTAAAAATAAAACAACATTCTAATGGCCTAGTCATGCTCGAATACAAGTTTGGATGAAATAAAATACATGTATCCTTCAAGTGGTACAGGGCATTGTATCCCGAGTGCAAACCATAATACCGTCCATTCGGATTCAGCTATGGATTTTATGTCCGGGTTTCCATCCAATATACCACAAGAAAGAACACATATTTCATTCACCCGAAATCACATCATATACTAAGTCATAGTTCTCATGCGAGGAAAAGTAAGTTAAATGCTTTTCTAAGTTACCAATTTACACTACTTAAATTAGATAACATGCTAATTAATTATTCATGCTAAATACCAAAAAACACATTTTCTAAATCATGATTTCATGTGAATAAGTTCCAACAACATGTTAAACTAATTATTCATGCTAAACACATTTTCTAAGTCATTATTTCATGTGAACAAATTCCAACAACATGCTAATCTAATTATCCATGCTAGATATCACAAAACACATCTCCTAGATCATTATTTCATGTGAATAAATTCAATAATATAAACCCTCAAGTCTAACCTTTTGTGTCGTTCTTCGGAGGTGCGTTATATGGCCGTCGGAAGGGCTAAGTCACCACGATTTCACCGGTTCGCTGGTTCGATGTTTTGCTCACTGTTTCGCTGTTTCGTCCGCTGTTTCCACTTCGTTTCGCTGCGATTTAAGTCTCCACACTTAGCTCACTGGTTTACAGTGAATTAGGGGCTGTTTTGGTGATTTTTAGGGGGTATTGAACTGCCGTTTGCTCGGTTTTCTTAAGAACTTTCAAGTGCAGTTTTTTATTCACTGTTTCGGTGATTTTGGTCACTGTTTTGAGGGCAGTGAGCTGCTGTTTTGGGCATGATCAATAAGGGTTAAATGAGGCAGTTTGTGCACTGGTTTGTGGGCTGAAATGAGGGTGATTTAGGAGTTGGTTTCAGGGGTTAAATGAAGCAGTGAGGGGCGTGTTTGAAGGATGGTTCCAGGGGCTGTTTATGCGTGCTTCTTGGGGCTGAAATGGGAGGCTAGTTGGCGTGAACAATAGAGACAAGGTGAATGGCTGAATGGAAGTGTTTGAGAGGCAGTGAGGGGCGTGAACTTCAGGTCTAAATGGAGGCTGAATGAGGTACTGAATTGGAGTGACTAAGAGTGAATGAGGCAGTGGCTTGGGCGCAAGTTTGAGGGCAGTAAGGTAGGCTTTATGCGCTGGTTGTGATGAGCTGATTCCAAAGGCTGAAATGGAGGCAAATGGCGTGAAGATCAGGGGTTGGAAGAGGCAGTTGGTGCGCTTGAACACAAGGGCTGATTGGAGGCAGTGAGGGGCTTGAATATAAGGGCTGATTTGGAAGTGATGAAGGGCGTGAAGATGGGCAGTGAAGGAGGAGCTTTGGGCGTGACTTGTAGAGGGAATGAGGGGCTGTTTATGATCTCCAAATGTTTAAGTGTATGCTCAATGTGTGCTAGGTATGTGCTAGATGTTCCAAGGCTGAAAAATGTGTGCTTATATAGGCAATTGGAGTGCATTTATGAGGTTGGCATGGTGATGTTGAAGGACATTTATTAGGTTGGCTAGCTTTGTTGAAAAACGAATAAATGTTGATGTAAAATGGTGATGGCTTGTTGAAAATATACAAAAGTGATATTAATTGTGTTGAAAATAAATAAAATGAGTGTATCTAAGGTCTTGGGCGTGGGGTATAACAATTAAATGGTGTAGGGTTGTCTAATAAATGGCTTGGAAAAAATGGTGTCAAGGTAAAAGGTGAAGTCAAAGGTCAAATTAAGTTTGGTAGATGGGTAAATCATGTTTGAATAGTGCAAGGAGGGGTAATTTTGGTGTCATGGATGTGGGCTTCATGGGTGGTGGGCTTTGTGTTTGATTTATTTTGGTTTCATGGACTTTGGATGTGGGTTTAGGTGTTTAGGTGAGCTTAGAGTGGTTTGCGGCGATTTCGGGCCAAAGATATGCCTCAAAACGAAGATTCAACAAGCGAACTCCGAGCGAACTCAACAAATCAAAACCAATAATATGTCAATTCTTGACTTCTCATTTCCGATGACCGTTTTCCGCGACTTCCACGACTCAAAGGTAGTGCCTCCTTACGAGACTCATCATCGGGTTTGGTATGCAAAAATGCAATGCCTACACCAGCCATATAGGTAATCATCTGTCACCTAAAGACCGTCCTATAAGTGGTGTCACATTATGTTACATAATTAAAACCAGCCATTAAGGCGGTATCAACTTTTAATCCATATTGAATTACAATTTCCATATTATAATTAAAGTGAGATTAATCTACATTTATTTTTTCTAATTTAGAAATCTCCCTTATTAGAATATATAAATTTACGTGATAATTACCAACCTACCAATATGGCAGTATTCTGATTAAGTCAAATTTATAATTAATTACCAACCGACCAATATGGCGGTATCCATGTTTAGTCAGGTTAAAACCAATTTAAATAATTATGAACCGACGAATATGGCGGTATCCTCATAAAGTCAGGTTTTAACTAGTTTATATATTATAATTAAGGGAGATTAATCTAAATTTTAAAAGTAAAAAGCTTCACCCTTCCCCAGCAGTAAATTAACTACTGAACATAAAAGAAAAGAAAAGAAAAGAAAAGAAAATTTGTTACAGAAAGTAAAAGTGCATAATTAAAAGTACTAAAAGTAAAAATGCTTAATTTAAATTACAACAACTTAAACAAACAAGATGGAATCCTTAAAGTCCTTACAAAACCTAAGGAAGACATGATTTGAATTCTAAAATCGAGTTGAATTTATAGGCGTCAGTGTTGGAGTTTGCTAAGGTCCCAATGATCAATAAACTAGCATGAAACAAGTGCGAATACAACGAGGGAGTTGCAGAATACTCACATCGATCGGTTGAGCGACGCTACGATGAACAAAAATTCAGTTTCTGCTAATGAAAGGTCATGGCAGTGCATTGTCACAGCCCTCCATTTTCGGTCATTTGGATTATCATCGTCAAGCTCCAAGCTTCGTCAAACGATTCTAAGCTCATGGGTGGACTTCCCTATCACCTTCGCATGACTTCGTAGTGTGCTAGCACTCCCGATTTTGCCACAAAATCGTGACTCTAAGCTTCCCTATCTCACGGTTTTGACAGAAACCAGTGAAGAAATTTTCAGCCCTTTGGGCGTGTAGAAGAGGGAGAGATGAGATAAAAAGAGAGTTGTGTAATGACTTAATTGATTTCTAAAATCAATTTACCATATACCAAAAAAATTGATTTTCATAAAATCAAGTCATTAATGGCTTGCCAACTACCAACATCAACTCACATCAACTTCCATCAATCAGTGAATAGTGACTTGCGTCAATCACTCAAAGTGAAAGACATCCATCACTTGATTGACGAATGATGTGACGCTAGATGCGACTAGCGATTTGACGCTTGATTTGACTTGCGTGCCGCACTCGAATTCGAAATGCGATTGCGCTCACAAATAATCCCGGGCTCGGGTTCGCTAATTCCAAATTAACGAATTTTCCGTTGCGACGTAATTAAATCTAATTTAATTAAATAATCATGCCTAGCATAATTACTATTCACGTTGCTAACGAATTAATTCTAAATTAACTTGTTCACCCGAATTAAAATCTAATTTCAATTCCGCGTCGAAATCCAATTTCGTTTAATATATCGAATATATTAATTTATCGATTAATTCCAAATTAATCGTTATCTCTCTTTAAATGATATTTTATCCCAGATAAAATATCTCCGCAATTAATCCCATATTAATTTTCTCTCTCTTCTAATTAATCCCAGATTAATTTAGAGTGCGAGTCATACGTTATCGGTGAATCTTCGGGAAGCGACCCACGAGATCCCCGGATATGTTGGCAATAAATTCGGCCGTCGGACTATCCGAACACGTAAGTACCAAGTACTACGTTTATACCGATTTACAAGGCAAGGTTGGCTTCTAGCAAAGCGTCATGCCTACCCAATTCTCCAGAAATATCCTTACAGGAATTAAGGATCTATATCAGGCCTAGTATACGTAGTATTGCGTATTTCGATCCAGTATCGGATGATCACATGCAAGGCCTGGGGCTGGTACAATGTCTGCCCCGTACGAAGCATATATCGGATTACGAGCAACTAGTCTCTTTATTATCGGATAATCATTACCAAGTCATATTATCCTGACGGTTGCAACCTTTTTAGAGAACCAGTTCTGTATCCCTACGCGATCATCATCTCCATATGAATGGAGTGACACTTCCTTCTTGACATCACACCTAACACACTACGATTCTCAATATACCCAGCATAGGCGTACACAGAACCTGTTAAAGCCCTGGACGACTGCAACCAAAGTATATTGATTGTCGCAAGTATTGGCGGTGCAAGTCTCAGGTTAATGGAATTCCAAGGGGTCTATCCAGAGCGAAGCTGTTTCCCGTACCATCGGTAAAACACAACCTCCTATTACACTTCAATGAATATCCTATACCCAAATATATGAGAACTATGCCATTGTGCCCTCACAACGCGCACAAGTGTAATACTAGTCTTTTACGTATTTATCGATGTCCAATCTCGACAATACTCTGACTAGGGATATTCAATGATTTATCCTTCGTGGATTGATATTGTCTCATATCATTCTCAATCTAGGAAAAAATCATAGGGACCTCCTATCATTTATACATCTAGGTGATCTACTCACAAATGATAAGAGTGCAATCTCCTTTGTCACATAGTTAATATGTACAAAAATACCGTGATCTATATAAATAGTGACGCTATAGGTCATAATTGTCCAACAGTCAGTTAGCTTCACGCGTCGCGACGCGTCATCCTCTTCGTGTCGCGACACTCAATGATTTGCAGCGTGGAACGCGGAGGTGGTGACACGTGGCAAGCTGAATTCGCTATAAGGTGACACGTGGTAGAGGTCATCAGCAACTCAATGATTGTGCTGACGTGGCAATGACATGGCTATGATGTAGCGATGTTGATTGTCGGCACCGTGTGATTGTGAGACGTGGCATAAGATGATTTGTTGATGATGACGTGGCTGACACGTGGAAAGCTGACTTGGCATGTGACTGATGTGGACGCCACGTGGACGACACGTATGCGACACATGGTGATGGTGATTATCGGCAGCATGTGATGGTGACACATGTCTGGCACACGTTAGCATGATTTGTTGTGATATTGACACGTGTCAGGCACACGTTAGCAGATTCGGCGCACTTTAGCATTTGGCGTATTTTAGCAGAACCCCTCTTATTGGTCCACGTGTCCCAATGCATTTTAGCAGATGTCCGGTGCACGTTAGCGATCGTGATGCAGGATTCGTGTCACGACGCGACAAATGATAATTTTACCCTTTTTGTCCATTTTTCACTATTTTGCGCCGGATCCTGCTAAAGTGCGTCGTGCCACATGTCAACATCACAACCAATCTGCTAACATGCGCACTGCCATGTGTCACCATCACATGCTGCCGACAATCCACATCGCCGCATCAGCACAATTATTGAGTTAATCATCCAATCTGCCACGTGTCAGTATTCTATTGGGTCGACAGATTCCTCATCGCCATGTCAGCAGATAAGAGATCAAAGCAACCGATCATTGTATGCCACGTGGCGCGTCACAACGCTCTAAGGCAAATTTTTCCTATAAATTGCAAACGATTTCATTTCATTTGGTGTGCTTTACTTTGGGTCTTTATAGGCTTTAAAAGGATTGCATCTATTTTGTAAATATTTTTATTTTTAATTTCAATATTTTACTTTCAACACTTTTACTTTTCAGCACTTTTACTTTCAGTACTTTACTTTCAATACTTTTACATTTCAGTACTTTTACTTTTCAGCACTTTTACTTTCAGTACTTTTACTTTAAGTCATTTACTTTCAACACTTTTACTTTCAGTAATTTTAATTATGCACTTTTACTTTCAGTAATTATTTTTATTTATTTTATTTTTATTTCTTTTATGTTCAGTAGTTAATTTACCGTTGGGGCAAGGGTGAAGCTTTTTACTTTTATAATTTAGATTAATCTCTCTCAATTATAATATATTAATTATCTTAAAACCTGACTTAATTGGATAATACCTTATTGGTCAGTTGGACTTAATTAAATTGATTTTTACCTGACTTAATGGGATATCGCCTATGTGGTCGGTTGGAATTAATTAAATCTGACTTAATCAGGATACCGCCTATATGGTCGGTTGGTAATTATCATAAAAATTTATATATTATAATAAGTGATATTTCTAAATTAAAAATAGTAAAGGTAGATTAATCTCACTTAATTTATAATATGGAAATTGTAATTTAATATGGATTAAGAGTTGATACCGCCTTAATGGCTGGTTTTAATTATGTAACATAATGTGACACCGCTTATAGGTCGGTCTTTAATTGGGTTATACTGGGTATTTGCGTCTGACCATCAGAAGAGGCTTTTACATAATTTCGTGTTCCAGGTTGGCAGACTGATTTATTACACATATATAAGAGAATCAATTCATCATTTGAATAATATTGTGTGGAATCACAACCCTAGATATTTGTTTTTTTTGTTATTTTCCTTAGTATTTTCATTTGTTTATTTTATTTATTTATTTATTCAGCAAATCCACATTCAACCAACCAAAAGCAATCATTCCCTTCTCCCAATAATTAGATACATGTAAATAAATAGTATCGATAATTAATAACAACAGTAAGAATTAAGTCATCGTGGGATCGATATTTTTATACTACTTGAACGATACGTGCGCTTGCGTTGTACGCGTGTGATTATGCACCGGTCAAGTTTTTGGCGCCGTTGCCAGGCACTTATTTTTCTTGAGTTATTAATTTTGAAGCTATCTAATTTACTTGTATCTAATTTTTTTTTCTGTAATTTTTATTTCTTTCTTTTATTTTTCAGGTGGTTGAAATGGAACACTATTGGGAGATTGAAAGATTACAAGCTTTACTAGAAGAAGATACACCCCAAATCTGGGAGCAACATTCCGGTTTTCTGAGGCATGTTGTCCAGCCCAATAATTATCACTGGATGTCAAGCAATACTACATTTGCTCAACAGAACGTAATGGGGAGATGTGAAATATGCGGTGGTAACCACCCAAGCGATCAATGCATATACCTTTCAGTGTGGAAGAATTATCAGAATCATTCAAGGTACAAATAACCAACATATTTCATAGAACCATCATATTCTCCATCTTATCCACCATCCACCTACAATCTTCATCAAGAACCAGAACCATCAGAGGAAGATAAGGTGATTAACATGCTCAGATATTTGATTAATAAACAAGATGAGAGGATGGATACAATGCTTGAAACATTCCAAAATCAATTTGAAAGTATTCAGAGGCAAACAACATCCATCGAGAGAATGACAGATCAAGCGAGACAATTAACAGAAAACCAGAGTTACATACCTCAAGGAGCATTTCCAGATGACAATAGCAAAGCCTTCGAGTACCAAGCTGTTCACGATGACACCTTAACAGTGGAAGAGGTTGAGCAGTATCAAGAACCAGAGGTATTAGTTCAGGAGCCCAAACCAGCAAAGTCTCTATTTGATTTTTATTATTCGGACTCTGACGAAGATCAAGAAGCAGAGCTTTTTGTACCAACTGCACCAAAAAGTGAGGATGAAACTTTCCATCCTCAAAATGAAGATCTTGGAGCATGCTTTGTACTGATGTAAGAAGAAGAGCTACTTGAGCCAGTCATATCAGAGGATGAAGACCCAAAATCCGACATATCTTTATATCCTCAGGTTGACATTTATGGATCAGGCATTTCACAGATGACAGATGAAGAGCTGAATGAAGAAATCCTAAAATACATCTGTGAAGAAAATATGGAGCAAGAAGCAGAGCAAATGGAGGAGCAAATTAAAGATCTTGAGCATTCAGGAGAAACATCATTGTTTTGGGGAGTACAAATCAAAGATATCGCCCAAAAGCTTGACAGAATGGAATTTCCATTCCAAGTCAAGCACCATACGAGACCTTCTGATTTTCTTTCTTTCTTTTTAGGAACCACTGGAGCGACAAAGATTAAAAAGGTGACATGAGTATTGAATGAGATAAAATTCTTTTTGCCACCTTACCGTTGGAAGAGACCCTTCAAAAGCAACGTTCACGGGATCGTCTTTAATCAGACATCCAAAACCACGCTGAAACCTCATTGACAGATGGATTTCAGTCACGTCTGGCTGAAGATGAAAAATTTAGCGCTAGTAGGGAGGCAACCCATGTAATTTTTTGTAATTTTTGTTTTCATATTTTGTGTATACATATTGTAGAGTTTTTAATTTTGTGTGTTATTTTTGTAGGGAAAAGTACAAATGGAGCATTTAAGGCAAAACAAAAACATGAAGGAATTGTGTTTTGCAATCACAAAGATGAGAGCTAATTCATTAGTGATGGCTGAGTAAAGAATGGATTCTTGAGATGCATCATAATGGATTTATATACCAAACGAGTGGCGTATTGCGTACACAATTTCGTTGCCTTAATAATTTCTTTTATTTGCTTTTCTTTTCTTTTGTTATTTTCTTTTATTTTCTCCAACAGGATCTAGACTTTCTGACATTTCACGATTTATTTTATTGGTTAGCTAAGAATCATCATTGGGAAGATACTAGTGCTATTATTACTAACCCTTTTTCATGTGCTATAAATTCAACTCATCATTGCACTCTTGAAGGCATTCAGAGCTGAAAAAGAAATACATAAAAATGGAAGCCACTTCAAGAAGACGAGTTGTAAACATTTGTGTGTTATGCGGTACTAGTGTTGGTTCTAAGCCAGAATACATTTCAGCAGCACATGAATTGGGTAGAGTCATAGCTGAAAAGAATATGCACTTAGTATATGACGGAGGCAGTCTTGGACTAATGGGGATCGTTTCAAAGGCCGTACAAGATGGAGGTAGTCAAGTCTTGGGAATCATCCCAAAACCTTTGGCAGAGGCGAATCTTATTGGACCATCAAACGAAGAGGAACTTATCGTACCAGGTATATCTGAACGACTGGTAGAAATGATTAATCGTGCTGATGCTTTTATTGATTTACCATGTGGCTTGGGCACATTGGAGGAAATTCTTACAGTGTTATCTTGGGTGAACTTGAACATACACCAGAAACCGATTGGAATGTTTAACGCTGATGGATTTTATGATTTTCTTTGTGTTTTTCTTGATGATGTCAAGAGAAATGGATTTGTGTCAAAACCTCTAAAAGAACTCCTCTTCACTGCCAGAACTGCCCCAGATTTAATTGACCAAATCTTAGCCTTTGAACCACAAATCGACCCTATCATTTCCAAGATTAACTGGTCTGATAATGATTGTAAGAAGTGTCAGATAAATCTGGATCTTAATCTTTAATTTTCATTTTAGATGTAGAATTTCAGCTAACCAGGTACTATATTCTAAGCTCATCTTCTACTTTTTAAGACATTGGGGACAATGTCTCATTTAGGTTTGGGGGTGGAGAATAGTTGTAGTATTTTTTATGTTGTTTTTATTTTTAGTCCAAATTTTTTTAAAAAATTAAAAAAAATTTAAAAATCAAAGAAATATTTTGTGTTTTTGTGTTTTAATTTGACTAATCTGGTGAAATTGGTGTAAGATAGCTATGTAGGGAGTTTCCACTCCTGAGACGTATCTCAACCTATTTCGAAACAAAGTTAATTTTTGTTTATTTCATTTTGAATTATTTAATTTGTGAATTCTCCATAATACTGACTAAAATGACTCTTTATATGCTCAGTTGACAGATATTATCAACATACATGGTAACACACGAACATGAGTTGTAATTGACGAGTTTGTAATATTCAGTGCTCTAGTTTAATTTTAGAAAGCATCTAAAAAGCGATGGGATAAAAAAAACCATCTGAGATCCGAGTTATTAAGTCTGTAGGGGTGTTTTAACACCTAGTGCCATAAAACCAACTGGTTTGGGAGTCACTGACCCAAAGCTCGCTACATGGATCGAATATGTTAGAAAATATATATATATATATGAAGTCTGAGTAATTAAGTCTGTATGGGTGTCTTAAAACCTAGTACCCTAAAGCCAACTGGTTTGGGAGTCACTGACCCAAAGCTCGCTACATAGATGGAAGATATTGTATATAAATAAAAAAAAAAAAAAAAAATCAGAAAATATTCCAGTGCTTAAAAAAGGTGTGAAGTCTGATATAACTTTAGCACAAAAATATTACTTTCTTTTCAACTATACTTGTGACTATTGTGGGAAAAAATTAGTTGATTAATATTTTGTTGACTGTGTATATGAAGAATGGTAAAAATAATCGGAGAATTTACTTATTTGGTAATTTAGAAAGAAAGAAAACAACTTTAAGCTTGGATAAGAATTTTCACTTGTTTAGTCACTAACTTGTTTATTCTATTTTCTCTTGTCTTTTTGCTTTTGTGTGCATTATTTTTACTATCTTTTTACTTTTATCAAACGTTTGTGGGTATCGTTGCTGTAAGCCCTCACGAGACTACAACTCGTCCACTAGGGACACCTAGGGGTTTAAAGGCTTGTTGCATACGGTAAATGCAACCGTAATCCCTACGAAAGTGGCTTAGCTTAAACTTATTTTAAAGATGTTTATGTTATTTTATTTTGTTGTTTTGCTCGAGGACTAGCAAAATGTTAGGTTTGGGGGGTGTGATAAGTGGTAATTATATCACTATTTCTCACTCATTTGACCTAATATTTTGTATAGTTTCTTGAGTTTTGTGAATATTTTGATGTGTTTTGTGTTATTTTGTAGATAAATAAAGTTTCAGGACTCTCTGGAGGTGATTTGGGGCCAAAACAGTGAAAACCGGGAAAAATGGCAAAAATGAAATTCGGTGTATCGCGAGGTGCAGCCTACGTCGCGACAGCTAACGTGCGCTGGGAGCCTGCTAAAATGTACCTGGACATGTGTCAAAATCTGAGAAGTTTGATCTTGCTAACGTGCACCAGATCTTGCTAACGTGCGCTGGATCCTACTAAAGTGCGACGTACCACGTGTCAACATCATAACCAATCTGCTAACGTGCGCACTACCACGTGTCACCATCACATGCTGCCGAAAATCCACATCGCCACATCATCACGACGTCAGCACAATTATTGATTTAATCATCCAATCTGTCATGTGTCAGAATTCTATTGGGCCGACAGATTCCTCATCGCCATGTCAGTAGATAAGAGATCAAAGCAACCAATCATCGTGTGCCACGTGGCACATCGCGAGGCGCAATAGTCACGCGTCGCGATGCGTTAAAGCAAATTTTGCCTATAAATTGCAAACTATTTCATTTCATTTGTTGTGCTTTCCTTTGGGTCTTTATAGGCTTTAAAAGGATTGCATCTATTTTGTAAATATTTTTATTATTTAAATTATGTATTTTTATTTTTAATTTCAATATTTTAATTTCAACACTTTTACTTTTCAGCACTTTTACTTTCAGTACTTTACTTTCAGTACTTTTACTTTTCAGCACTTTTACTTTTTAGCACTTTTACTTTCAGTACTTTTACTTTAAGTCATTTACTTTCAGCACATTTACTTTCATTAATTTTAATTATGCACTTTTACTTTCAGTAATTATTTTTATTTATTTTATTTTTATTTATTTTATGTTAAGTAGTTAATTTACCGCTGGGGTAAGGGTGAAGCTTTTTACTTTTATAATTTAGATTAATCTCCCTCAATTATAATATATAAATTATCTCAAAACCTGACTTAAATGGATACCGCCTTATTGGTCGGTTGGACTTATTAAATTAATTTTTACCTGACTTAATGGGATACCGCCTATATGGTCGGTTGGTAATTATCACATAAATTTATATATTATAATAAGGGAGATTTCTAAATTAAAAATAGTAAAGGTAAATTAATCTCACTTAATTTATAATATGGAAATTGTAATTTAATATGGATTAAGAGTTGATACCGCCTTAATGGCTGGTTTTAATTATGTAACATAATGTGACACCGCTTATAGGTCGGTCTTTAAGTGACAGATGATTACCGCCTATATGGCTGGTTTATGGACAAATAATAACACCACCTTTATGGATGGTTCAACTTAATTGGGTAACACTGGCAATTTCTATATTATAATCAAGTGAGATTTCTAAAAGTGGATCCCCTAACCCCAACAATTTATTTGTATTATAGGGAAGTGATGAAATAAAATATTAACAAGTTTAAAAATTGATTTAATTATATAATGAGTAATTCTTTAGTTTGTTTATTGAGTCTTAAGTTTAATGCTTCTTGTTGCCTGATCACCAATGAGATTGATATGGTAAACTTAAAATGAACTTGAAAAATGGATTTTAGGTTTCAGCCTTAGATTCAAAAGCTCACGATCTTCTTTGAGGATAGATAACCCTTTAATATATTTTCTTACATGATAAAAATATACTTGTCGGGCATGGGTAGCCATAATTGGAACTTGAACTTAATGAATTCAGATAACCTAGTCAACATAGGAAGAGGCTTTTACATAATTTCGTATTCCAGGTTAGTAGACTGATTTATTAACATATATAAGAGAATCAATTCATCATTTAAATAATATTGTGTGGAATCACAACCCTAGATATTTGTGTCTTTTGTTATTTTCCTTAGTATTTTCTTTTGTTTATTTTATTTATTTTTTTATGCAGCAAATCCACATTAAACCAACCAAAAGTAATTATTCCATTCTCTCTATAATTAGATACCTATAAATAAATAGTATCGACAATTAATAACAATAATATGAATTAAGTCCTCGTGGGATTGATATTTTTATACTACTTGAACGATACGTGCGCTTGCGTTATACTCGTGTGATTACGCACCAGTCAAGTTTTTGAGCCGTTGCCAGACACTTATTTTTCATGAGTTATTAATTTTGAAGCTATCTAATTTACTTGTATCTAATTTTCTTTTTATCTGTTATTTTTATTTCTTTCTTTTATTTTTCAGGTGGTTGAAGTGGAACACTATTTGGAGATTGAAAGATTACGAGCTTTACTAGAAGAAGATACGCCCCAAATCTGGGAGCAACAGTCCGGTTTTCTGAGGCCTGTTATCCAGCCCAACAATTATCACTGGATGTCAAGCAATACTATATTTGCTCAACAGATGGTAATGGGGAGATGTGAAATATGCGATGGGAACCACCCCGAGTGATCAAAGCATATACCTTTCAGGGTGGCAGAATTATCAGAATCATTCAAGGTACGAAGAACCAACATATTTCACAGAACCATCATATTCTCCATCTTATCCACCATCCACCTACAATCTTCATCAAGAACCAGAACCATCAGAAGAAGATCAGTTGATTGACATGCTCAGAGATTGGATCAAGAAACAAGACGAAAGGATGGATACAATGCTTGAAACATTCCAAAATCAATTTGAAAGTATTCAGAGGCAAACAACATCCATTCAGAGAATGACAGATCAAACGAGACAATTAACAGAAAACCAGAGTTAAATACCTCAGGGAGCATTTCCATATGACACTGGCAAAGCCTTCGAGTACAATAGTAGGAATTAAGTCCTCGTAGGATCGATATTTTTATACTACTTGAACGATATGTGCGCTTGCGTTATACACGTGTGATTACTCATCGGTCAGTGCTATATCTCACAACCAACAAAATCAAGGGTGGGCTTGACTCACAAAAACAAAATCCCTAAACACTATAGAGATTAAAGAAAGATTTTTTTGTCACATCTGGATTTTTTTCTTCTTCTTTTGTTCTTCAACTTCTCAAGAGAAAAACAAAAGAAAAAAAGTGGCTAGGGTTGTGGGAATGAGATATTCCTCAATTGGAAAATATTTTTCTCTTTATATCTAGGGTTTAATTTGTTGTCAAAAATAAACCAAACCCTTGCACTCCCATGAAGTTTCCGGCCTGCCCCCCTTTTTTATAACAACCAAATTTTGTTAATTGTCATTATAATGACATTATATAGTTGCCAAAATATAAAAAAAAAATGTAACTACCATTTATGAAAAAATTGAATTTTGAAAACATATTTTAAAATCCTTTATTTCTATAAATGATATATTAAACAATTTAATATTTACATTAAGTTAAATGATTATCTTATAATCATTTATTTAATGAAAATCCTATATTAAATATAATATAAAGTTACAGGTGTGGCAAAATAAATTATTAAACTCATTAAAAATAATTAATATATATATATATATAAGTATATAATTAGACTATCCAATTATATTCAATTTGCTACAGTATATCAAGCTAGCACGGGGACCAAATGGACCTACAGTTTCGATCTCTAATAATCCCAGAATATTAAATAAAATCTTTAATTAAATATTCTGAATTATTAACTTCAAGTTATTCCACTGAAAATCTGAAGTTGCACTCTCGTTGCCGCAGATAAATAATATATGCCGAACTATGTCGGTGTCCATCGATATAGTCATTACATACAGATTGGCCCTTCAAGAGTATCCCATAATCAGAGTCGAGTTATATTGTCTGTTATAGCCCTCTAATTATTTTACCTTAAGTACCATTGATTCTCTAACAAACGATTTATTCATAACCATTATGAATATTAATCTTTCTATTCGTAATAGAAAGACTTGAGCGTTCTAATCGTTCAAGTACCGAATCAACCTTTAAGGAAGATACTCATATGCTTCTCGCAAGGAGTGAACTCCATGTCTATGTAAAACTTCCCCAACTATACACCAAACCATGTCCCCAAAGTACGTAGCTATTGGTCGGTATTACTACACCAACTTCACCTTTGTAAGTTAAAGGACATAATCTCCCATATATGAGTTCGCAGTACACTCAGGATTCAGATCAATCCATATATGACCATCTAGTGGATTGAAATGAATTTCTTTATTTAACAGATATTATAATAAATGCATTTCTATCTAGGTCCAGTCTTATATGATCACATCATATAATGTGCCTCCATTCTCATGTCACCATATGGACGATTCCATATCACGGTCCCATACAATTATAGAATGGATCACAACTATAGATAAACCAAAAACAAAGTACTTGTTTTGTTTGATCTCTATAGAAAATTTTAGAATACTAACTTCAGACTTAAATCCTCTTGTGTATGACACCCATACACTAAATCTGAAATTATATAAGTAATCTATGGTAAATAATATAATTTACAATATGCGATTTAAATCAAACATTTGATAAATGAATAATGCATCTTTTATTCCATAATAAATAATTCTGTTTACATTACATGAAGCTCTAGGGCATATATCCCAACATTTGGTTCTGTGATTTTCAATTATTTTTCAATTTTTAGGCCAGAGCCCCCATTTTATGTGTGTTTGTCCCCTCTTTTATAGTGTTTGGGTTGCAGTTAATAAGGAAAGCTCTCATTTGACAAGGAAAGCTGTAGTTATGGAAAAAGATAGATGTAGAAAGTGTTTAATAAGGAAAAAGAACGAATTATGGAAGGTGGTTATAAAAGAAAGAGAATATCAAATCCTTCTAAAAAATTAGAAACTCGATACATATTCGTCCGGACTAGGGTTATATCTGCCCAGACTTAGTGGTTTGAGGAAAGTATGGTGAGACATACATGATGTCCGGCCTGGGTTTGACCATTCTTTTGGAATTCTCTAAAATTTATTTCTCTTCCATCATTAAACCTTACAACATTCCCAAACTTTTCGGGCGGTGTCCCTCTAAGAGACTCATCATTTGACTATGCGTAAAAATACAGTGTCTACAGATATAGAAGGATATCGTGTAAATATTAAGAATTTTTTTATATTTATATGATAGAAATAACATTCAAATCCTTTTCGGATGTTTAAACCGAGATCATTGAAGGAAGCCATCAGCTTTACAGGGATGATAGATGATCAACTGAGTCGACAACATAAATTCACACGACCAATCACTCATCCAACAACTGACTCCACCACCTCAACAAAATTCCAAACTGCATCACCTATGAAACAGCTCACTTGGGATCAAATGCATAAAAAAAGGGTTTAGGGGCTTTGCTTCCACTGTGACGGAAAATTTACACCTGGTCATAGGTGTCGTGGGTTACAGCTTATATTATTATAAGGTCGCGATGACCATTCTGATGTTGAGAATACCGAAAATAATATGGAATCACAACCTAAGATATTATTACATGCACTTTCAGGATGGTCAGCTTATCAGACTATACGCGTGATGTTAAGAATTTTTAGATTAAAAATCTTACCATAGAGTCTTATATGACCTGTGAATCTTAAATTCAATGAAAATTGACCAAAGTTTCATTTACTAATGTAGGACATCGAGCCAATGACATATTAGAATTCCTACAATCTAATATATATGGTCTAATGAGTTAAACTGCTCATAGTGGCTATTATTACTTTGTTACTTTTACCGATGATTTGTCAAAGTATGGTTATGTTTATTTGATAAACATAAATCGAAAACTTTTGAAAAGTTAAAAGAATTCTGAAATGCAGTAGAAAAGAAAATCGATTAGTTCATCAAATTCCTACAATATAATCGAGATGGTGAATATATGAGCAGTGAGTTTACTGATGATTTAAAAAGATAATGGGATTATTGCTCAATACACTCCTCCAGGTACTCCACATCACAATGAAGTATCTGAAAGGAGAAATAAGACTTTATTAGATATGGTTCATTCTATGTTGAGTTTTATAGACCTTCCATATTATCTATGGTGTTATGCTCTTTTAACCGCTAATCATCTATTAAATAGTGTTCCCTCAAAGCAATTCCTACGACTCCATATCAGAAATGGACTGGTAGGAAACCAAATTTTAATTATATGAGGATTTGGGGTTGTCCTGCATATGTCAGAGTGGCAAATCAGTATAAACTATTGTTTTGAGGGCAAAAGTTTAGGTTCATTGGATATCATTTGACTTCGAAAGGATATCTATTATATGATCTCGAGTATCGAAATGTGTTCGTATCTCATTTCACCAAATTTCTAGAAATATAATTTTTAGAAGAAGATGTAGATCATAGAAAGGTAGAACTTGATGAAGTTCAACCTATGATTAACAAACTATCATAGGAACCTGTGGGAACACAGAAAATCTGAGGCGACGCATGCTGTTCCTAGGCTCGCGGCCTAGTTGGGAGTACGGAGTAGCCACGGGGGACTAAACCGGAGAGTAATGGAGTCGCCATCCGGTGTGAACCGGGACAAAGATTTAAGGCCGCACTCACCCCTCGCAAGGGAAGACCTCAAACCGTTGGGTTCAGAATGGTCCCTTACTTATGTCACTTGTAATAAAAGGATTTATGTAATAATTTAACCAGGCTTAAATAACATTTATTTCCAAAAATATCATGCTTCTAAATTCATATGCATACATCAACAAGTTCATCACAACATGCAACATCACATGGCAATCTCATGAACATATTTCAATCCTATGATATGGAAAACTAAGAACAACATAATCATGCTTGAGTACTATCTCATGAACCTATTAACCAAATAACATGCTAACAGCCTAATCATGCTTGAATACAATCCCAAGAACACATAGAATGGATAAATGCAGGAATACAAATAATACGGTTGGCTATATAACACAAGAAAGATCAACCAAGAGGCAATTATGCATGAATATGATAAGACAGACTCAGTTCAGTGTGTGCGCGTTCGTGTAGCGTTCGTAAACGCGTTCGAACGGTAAACAGAAAGTTCGCGTTCGTGTGGCGTTTGATAACACGTTCGAACAGAAATGAAACAGAATGCTCGCGTTCGTATGGCGTTTGATAACGCGTTCGAACGGAAATGAAACAGAATGTTCATGTTCGTATGGCGTTCGTGAACGCGTTCGAACGGAAATGAGACCTGATGCATGATAAGGCAAAAATGCATGCGCGTTCGAGTTGCGTTCGTAAACGCGTTCGAACGGGAACAGACCTGATGCATGAAATGAGACGCAATACATAAACAACAAAATAAAGGGGCGCGGCGAAGTACTGCCGTAAAGGTGGCCTTTTGGGGGCTCTTGATCTCTCAAAGAGAGGACCTTTAGACCAACATACTAAGCCCATGCGCGTCACATCACATCATGCATACAAACATAAAGAAAATCATATTCAACTAAGTATGTCCGATTGAACGTGTCTTGCATCCAACCGAATACACATCAACCGGCGCGGCAAAGCATCGTGGTAAAGGGCTTTAACCCCTCCCCATAGGGGATCTTTCATTCCACTTACTAAGCCCATGCGCTCGATTGAGTCATGCATAAATAAGCAACATGCAGAATTTAGGTGACGAAAAATAAATAAATAAAAGCAACACAAAACAAGAGAATGTGGCGTTTACTCAAGTGGTACGTGGAGTTGTATCCCAAGTATAGACCGCACTACCGTCCATTCGGATTCGGCTACGGAATTTACGTCTGGGTTTCCATCCTATATACCACAAGAGACGACACTCTTCCATTTCATTCAAGCCACAACATGCATCCATAAACGACTCTCATGCGAATAGAATTCAATAATAATAAAAATAAACGAATATAAACTAATGAAAAGGTACCCTCAGGTCTAACCTTTTAAATCACCTCTCGGATGTACGGTACACGATCGTCGGAAGGGTGGATGCTCCGCAACTCTCCCGGTTCACTGGTTCATTGTTCTCGTTCGTTGTCTTACTGTTTTGAGTCGTCGTTCTCCGTCTTTTGCTATTGTTTCCTTGTGGTTTCGCTGCCGTTTCCTCTTTATCTTTTGCTTACTGTTTTTGGGTGTGTTCTTCCTGTAATTTTCTTGTGTGTTGTGTATGAGCTAGGGACTACCTACTAGGGTTGAGAAGGTTGGTGAAGGGTTCTTTTTATAGGCAAAGGGTTAGGCTTGACAAGGAAAGGGATTTGGCTAATTAAAGAGGGATTTGATTTGGTTTGGTTAAGGGAAGTCAAAGATTGAGGGGGGGAAAAATCTTGGCTAGATAAGGAAGGTTGAATATTTGATTGGCTTGGTTTAGGAATACAATATTTTAGATTGGTAATTATCTTATTAGATTGGGAATATAATTGGTTGATTGATTTTAATTAGACATGATTATATTTTGATTTAGTATGTGATTTGTTTAATTTAGGCATGATTTTAGTTTAAGTTGGTAATTGTTTATTTTATGTTTGGTATATGTTTTATTTAATTATTTAATTAATTTAATTATTATCTTATTTAGTTAATGTTTTAATTAATATTTATTTATTTAAATTGGGATGTGTTTTATGGGCTTTGGGGGGCTAATTGGGCTGGATGTGAGGCTAGCAGCAAAACCAGAATTACCGACACCGTTCGAACGCTTCCTCGAACGCGGCACGAACGCCCGCAATCCGTTTGACGTTCGAACGTAAACACGAACGCAGCACTAACGAAAACAGTGAACCTTGTTTATTCTGAATTTCCCCTTCCGATGTCCGTTTCCCGTGACCTCCGTGACTTAAAAGGTAGTGTCTCCAAAATGAGACTCATCATAGGGACTTATGTGTAAAAATGCAGTGCCTACAGAACCTGAGATTTAGACAGATGAATGACCTTTAATACAGACGCTCCGTAAGTCTCCAAGGATATCAAGACCTCCTAAGCGCTTTTATTTGATCCAAGATGAGTCTCGATATTCTCCAAATAAAAGAGATATATCATTGCACTTATAGATAAGCAATGTTTGACATCGATTCCGTGAAACGGCAGGAAGCCATGAAATCAGATTTGGATTCTATACATCAGAAAAAAATATGGGACTTGGTTCCACTTCCCGAAGGAATTGTTCCTATAGGTTGTAAATGAGTCAACAAAAGAAAGTGAGGGCATGATGGTAAAGTTGAGACTTTCAAGGCCAACTAGTTGCTAAGGTTACACACAGCGACTTGGCATCGACTATAATACAACTTTCTCACCAGTTGCGATGCTAAAATCCATTATGATTTTATTGGCTATCATTGCCTACCATGACTATGAGATTTAGAAACTGGATGTCAAAATATATTATCTTAACGGATTTCTTGATGAAGAAATCTATATGAAATAGCCGAAAGGTTTCGTATCCAGTCAAAACTATGATAAATTATGTAAGCTTAAAAAGTCTATTTATGGACTGAAACACGTTTCACGGAGTTAGTTTCTTCGATTCGATGAGGTAATCAGACATTCTGATTTCCTCAAGAATGAAAAAAAATTGTGTGTTTATAAGAAGATCAGTGGGAGTATGGTTGTATTTTTGGTTCTCTAGCGGATGACATTCTAATCATTGGGAATAATATTGGAATGATACAAGGCGTTAAAGCTTACCTCTATAAAAACTTCTCTATGAATGAGTGAAGTTTCTTATATCTTAGAGGATAAAAATCTATAGAGATAGAGAAATGAAACTGATTGGGTTGTCCCAATCAATGTAAATAGATAAGATCTTATAACGGTATAACTTTAAAATTTGTAAGACAGAGAATATACAGTTCAGATATGGTATTAATCGTTTGAAGAATATGTGTCCACAAAATGAAAATGAGAAGATTAGAATGTCTAATCAACATTATGCTTCATGTTTGGGTAGCATCATGTATGACATATTATGTACGAGGCCTGATATTAGCTATACAGTTAGTGTAACTTATAGATATATGTCTAATCTAGGCAACGAATATTGGATGATCGTTAAACATATCCTGAAATACCTTAAGGGTACTAAGGCTGGCTTTCTAATATATGGAGATGGTGATCTGCATGTTGATGGGTATATTGATTAGGATTTTAAGTCAAATTCTGATGATCGAAAGTCTACATCAGGATTCGTATTTACTCTTAAGGTGCTGTAGTCAGTTGGAAAATTTCCAAGTAAGGGTCGACAACTGGTTCCACCATATAGACTGAATATACAGCATCAGAGTCTGTAAAAAAACCTGTTTGGATTAGAAAATTTATCACAAAATTGGGAGTAGTCCCAAGCATCAAGAATTTGATTATGTTGTACTATGATAATAATGGAGCCATTGCGCAAGCCAAAGAACAAAGGGCACATCATAGATCGAAGCATGTGGAAGGAAAATATCATATCATTTGAGAGATTGTGTCATGAGGGGATGTTGTCATGTGCAAGGTACCAAATGAGGACAACGTGGTAGACCCACATACCAAGGCCATACCTCCAAAATTATTTGATAAGCTTGTGGAGGAGATATGTATTAGTTACAGTTGAAATTGGCACTAGAGCATGTGGTAGAAATTATTGGAGTTGGTACTCATCGCGCTAATGTTTTTATTGAATTTTCCTGTAAATACATATGTATAAATATTTTATTTTGAATAAAATAAATAGTTTCATCAATTTATTTTCTTTTATATATGTAAAGACGTAACAAACCATAAAATGATTAGTTATGATACAGTTGCAAAAATATCGCAACTAATATTGAGTTGTATCATAACAGTTCATTTTATTTAAACTATTTTTATCAAGGTTTACATTATTTAGTCAGTAAATAAACCAGTATAGACTGATATATGTCGTATGATAGAATTTAGGATTCCAATGGTTTTTACTCAATTAACAATTAGTCTCGAGAGACTCGTATAGATATGTAGTGGTCATATTGGATGAACACTAAACGACTCACCGAAAATTCCTAATACCTCAATAGAAATCTTCTCTAGCCGAGTAACATAGTGATCCTTTAACATATGATACCACGGTAGATATATGAGTTATCCTCCACACTTTGATGACTGTCATGTCAACGCCTATTCGTTGGATGTGGACTGATACTCAGGATATCCGATGAGTATCAAAATATAATCTGTCAGTCATGTGTACATGGCATAGGCATCCTTGACGTGTTTGGGATATGTTAAATCCATTGTTGTGGTACACTGTGGAAACGAGTTTCAAGTGTTGTTTAGAGATCACGAATTTATAAGTCAACAATATTATACCTTATGAATTTGATGTTCATATCTATGTCCCAGATATAATATGGATAACCTATGACGGAGGGATTATACATGTGTAAAGACCTCGAACTGTATAGTTTAGTGAGATTATATATGGTCGTTATAATTCATGAGTGGGTGAATTATGGACACGAATTTGGATTTCGTGACGAATAAACCTAAACTTGAAGAATCCCACAATATGAAGTGTATTCATTGAGTACTTGGGCAACACATTATAAATAATATATATTATTCATAATATTTTATCGGATTAAGCGAATTAATTTAAATCGTTTAATCATTAAATGAAAAATACACATGTCGGGATATTTTGATTATTTTTAATATGTATTTATATTTTATACATAATTAGATTAGATACACATTAATGAGTAAATGGTAGCTTGACACTTGTAAAGTATCTAATAATTAATTCATTTAATGAGTTGAATTATTATTTACATAATCTTTACAAGTGTAAAGACTATTAATTATTATTATATATATTAATGTAATATATGATAATTAAATAAGCCATGTGTTAGGCTTATTAACCAAAAATTTTTTTATTTGATAAAAATTGAAATAAAAAATAACCTTTTTGCCCCTAATGTTTTGGCTAAGCCATACTATATAAAGACTTGATTTTTTTGTTTTCATTTGAGAGAGTTCAGTCTCCAAAAGGCTTCCTAAACACACCTAAAGTGATAAGAGAGAAAAAATTTCAACAAGAACAAAATTAAAGGAGATTTGGAAGATTAAAAATAATCTTTTATTTACTCTTTGATTTGGAAAATTATTTTGTTGTTCTTGTTGAATACATGTGATGTAGAGATTTTTTTTCTCTCTTGAATTTGGGGTTTTGTAATTTGGATGCATGATTTGGGAATTGGATGCATGTTTAAAGTTATATTGAGTAATATTAGCTCGATATTATCATATGATGATTTGTCATTCTAGAGTGTGATGACCACTACCTAGAATTGTTCATTGGTGCTTTTATGTGTGGTGTCTTTGGTTGATGTTGGATTAAGTAAAACTACGATGTTTGGATGTATATTAGGTGTTGAAATAATTTTCGGAAATTATTCATGAGCGAAAATACTTGAAAATAATGAAAAATAACATTATCGGGTAAAAAACGGTATTACGAGGAAGAGCTGACCAAACAATGAACTATCAGCCCATGAACTGACCAGACATTGTTGGAGTGACCGGGGCAGTCTCACTCGGGTCCCGGGTGATCCATTTGGCCGGTGACGCATTTTGCGTGATTTTACGAAAAATCATTTTCGTAAAATTTTCATTGTATTTTCGTAATTTATTATGTTGTTATTCGATAATGAAAAATATGTTTAAGTGAAATATGAATAAATTATTAGTATACAATGACGAATAATTTATTCGAAAAATTAAATTTTTTATAAATTATGATTTCGCCTAAGCAGCCATTCCGTAGCGAAAGCCCTAACAAAAATGACATAAGAGTAGGTCTGATCCTACATCCATTACATATTTCATACTTGATATGTGATATTTAATCCAATTTTATTGTTTGCACATGCATGTTAAATTAATTTGATTAATTGGAATTGTTTGATAATTATCAGAAAATTCCTAATTGATAAGGCTTGAATAGTGACATATGTGAGGGAACATTCGTTCCTTGGTCTGTCTTGTCAATATGAATGCAAATAAATTTTTGTGACTATATCGTTATCGTGCCAAAGCTGTGACGATATAGTTTATGGAAATTTTGTTAGTACCGGTAGAACTTATTTGTTATATGTGATAAATTCAAGTGAAAGTGGAAATCCTGAACGTGCCAAATCTGTCAGTATTACATCAGTATCTTGAATTTATCATTGACAATTAAAGCCTTGATACGCTTCATTGTCAACATGGTAAAACTGTCACAATGAGAAACGGTCAGGACCGAAACCCAGGAATCACAGGTGTATGAGCGATAATGGATTGTCTACCTAATGAATATACGTTGGCGAGAACGTGACAAAGCTATGGGCCGAAACATATTCATGGGGTCCACTTCCCACTATGCAATTTAATTTAATTATTGAATTTTTTGTATTCTGTTTGAGGATTACGAATTTACATTAAATAGTGGGAGGACATCTTTTAGATTAAAAGCCATGATCTAGTGAAATTGTTTTCCACGCGGCTTTTTATTGCTTCTCTTATTGGGAATGCGTAAATAGTACTTGGAATTGATATGGCTTGAAGAATCAGAAGCAGATATGAAAGTAAAGATAAGGTCAATTAGACATTATTGATAGCCATGGCTAAACAATTTGCTATAGGTGGCTTGGATGATGAGATCTGAGGGGGAAAAATGCTTGTACTGTTTGTATAATCATGTAACACATTTGTGATATTGATGCAATGATGAAGTTCACTTTAATAAAAGCAAAAGTATAGTGTCTGAAAATAAAGCTATTCTATAATAATATCATTATATGGGTAACGTGATACTATTAATAAATAATTATATAACATATATAAATTGTGTTAAATAAAATTATTAATTACTTAGTTAATTTTTATTATTTAGCACCTGTATCAAAATATTATTAGATAGTTACATAAATAATGTGATATCACTTTCCTTGTGACTTTGTTCGTGATGAAGGAATATTTGTGTAAAAAGCAGCCACTTTAGAAAGTGGCGGAGCCAATTCAGGCCCACGGCACTCAAGTGTCATTTAGTTTTGTTGCACCTTGTTTATAACCATGGGTATTTTTGCTAAACTAATAAAAGTGAATACGTTTTCAAAAATAATTAAATAAATAAAAGTGAAATAGAAACTTACTTTTCTATTCAGCTTCATAATAGTTAAAAGTTAAAGCAGATTATTGAAAAACAATCACTTTCAAATGTGATGAATTCTTTTCGGGCTACCGGGGCTCAAGTTATACTAACCCATATTTTGTTCTTAGGTGTGAGAATTCATTTTTGCATTTTTTTTAGTTGTTTAAATTTTGGGATTGTTATTTAAAAAAATAATAATGAATGCAAAAATTGGCTTTTTTTAATTAAGCCCAACCTTAGACTCAACTAATGATTAACAAATCAGATCAGCCAGCAGATAAATTCAACACTCGATCTATATGTTGGTTCAATTTAGACTTTTAATCCTCTCTATCTTAAATCCGTTCCTAGACCCGCCGAAACGACTGGTTCATCCGTGAACCGATGACCTGATGACTTGGTCTGAGTTTGGAGAGCTTTTTAATAGTTGAATAAGAAGCTCTGGCACATGCCCCATATAACAGAGTTGGGAGTTATCCCAAGCATTGAGGATTCGATCCCGTTGTTTTGTGATAATAGTGGTGCTGTCGCACAAGCAAAAGAACCGAGAGCGCATCAAAAGTCAAAGCATGTGGAAGGAAAGTACCACATTATTCGTGAGATTATTGCTGGATGGGACGTTGTCGTATGCAAGATACCCGGAGAGGATAATATAGTAGACCCACTTACGATGGCCTTACCTCCGAGACTATAGATAGACATGTGGAGGCAATGGGTATGACCATCAAAATTGGAACTAGAGCAAGTGAGAGAAAATATTAGATTTGGTGCTATATGTGCTAATTTTTGGATGAATTTATTATAAATACGTTGTACATTTATATTTTACAATGAATAATCTTTAGTGGTCTCATCAATATAATCTTTAATCTTATGGTAAAGACGTAAATTATCCATAGAATGAGTTGTTGTAATATAGTTGTAAAAGCGTCGCAGCAGACACTGAGAAACATCATAACATAATTTATTCTTAAAATTGTTCCTGGTCAAGGTTTACATACCTGGTCGGTTATTAAACCTGTGAGACTGGTATATGTCATAAATTGGAATAGTTCCAATGGTTTATCTCAATGAACCATGAGTTTTAGGGAGACTCATATAGACATGTAGATATTTATGTTGGACAATTATGACCCATAGCGTCACTATTTGTACAGATCATGGTGTTGTTGTACAAATTAAATATGTGACAAAGGAGATTGCACTCTTATCATTTGTGATTAGATCACCAAGATATATAAATGATAGGAGGTCCTTGTGATTTGTTCCTGGATTGAGAATTATATGAGACAGTATCAGTCCACGAATGATAAATCATTAAATATCCCTAGTCAGAGTATTATCGAGATTAGACATCGATAAATACGTAAAAGAATTGTGCGCGTTGTGAGGGCACAACGGCATAGTTCTCATATGTTTGGGTATAGGATATTCATGCAAGTGTAATAGGAGGTTGTGTTTTACCGATGGTACGGGAAACAACTTCGCTCTGGATATACCCCCTCGGATTCCATTGGTAGTATGACTATGTGTCTATGGAAGTCCGAAATCAGGGTAGATGTATTTGGTCTTAACCTGAGACTTGCACCGCTAATACTTGCGACAATCAATATACTTTGGTTGCGGTCGTCCAGGGCTTTAACAGGTTCTGTGTACGCCTATGTTGGGTATATTGAGAATCGTAGTGTGTTGGGTGTGATGTCAAGACGGAAGTATCACTTCAGTCATATGGAGATGATGGTCACTTATAATACGGTACTAGTACTCTTAAGTATTGCAGTCATCGGGATAAAATGACAAGGTCAGGTTTATCCGATTATAGAGACTAGTTACCAGACATCTGACATGTGCTTCGTACGGGACAGACACAATTCCAGCCCCAGGCCTAGCACGTGATCATCCGATACTGGATCGACATACACAATACTACGTATACTACACCTGATATAGATCCTTTATTCCTGTAAGGATATTTCTGGAGAATTGGGTAGGCATGACACTTTGCTAGAAGCCAACATTGTCTTGTAAATCGGTATAAACGTAGTACTAGGTACTTACGTGTTCGGATAGTCCGACGACCGAATTTACTGCCAACATATCCGGGGATCTCATGGGTCGCTTCTTCAATATTCACCGATGACATATGACTCGCACTCTAAATTAATCTGGGATTAATTAGAAGAGAGAGAAAATTAAGCTGGGATTAATACGGAGATATTTTATCTGGGATAAAATATCAATTAAAGAGAGATAACGATTAATTTGGAATTAATCGATTAATTAATATATTCGATATATTAAACAAAATTGGATTTCGACGCGGAATTAAAATTAGATTTTAATTCGGGCGAACGAATTAATTTAAAATAATTTGTTACCGACGTGAATAGTGATTTCGCTAGGCATAATCATTTAATTACGTTGCAATGGAAAATTCGTTAATTTGGAATTAGCGAACCCGAGCCCGTGAGTTTTTGCGAGTGCATTCGCATTTCGAATTCGAGTGTGGCACGCAAGTCACATCAAGCGTCAAATCACTTGTCACTTTGAGTGATGTGACTTGACAACTTGATTGATTGATGGAAAGTGATGTGAGTGGTTGGAGCATTAAATGCTTGACTTTTTGAAAGCCAAATTCATTCATTGTAAATGAATTTGAGATTCATATTTGAGTATTAGATACACAAATTTTAAACAAAACAACACAACACTTCCATCTCCCTCTCTCTCTTTTCACGCTTTGGAACCTCTCTCTCCCTCTCTCATTCACGCCCAAGGGGCTGTGTTCTTCACTGGATTTCTGCCCAAAATGTCGAGAGCCATAGGGAAGCAAGAGTGATGATTTTGTTGCAAAATCAAGAGAGCTAGCACTCAACGGGATCATGAGAAGGTGATAGGGAAGTCCACCCATGAGCCGGGAATCATTTGACGAAGCTTGGAGCTTGATTCTTGAAGCTTGAAACCGGAAATGGAGGAAGGCAGAACTGCCACTGCCGAGCAGCCCATGGAGGCAGAAAATCAGTTTTGTTGCCTCGCGCGTTGCTCAACCGATCGATGTGAGTATTCCGCAACTTCGTTGATTTGTATTCGCACTTGTTTCATGCTTGTTTAATGATCTTGGGACCTTAGCAAACACCAATAATGGTATCAGAGCAAGGTTGAGCATGGAATTAATTTAGGGCTTAAAATTTGGGTAAAATTGATTTTGAGCATGTATAATGAAATTGGATGAATTAGTATGCTTAAATGTATTTTAATTGATGATTGATTGGATCAATTTGATGAAAGTTGTTTGGAACAAATTTCCCCAAATTATTTATGTTGGCCGAATGTAGTAGGGCCCTACAAGTCTTGGAATTTTGATTTTTTGATTCATTGGATGAGTTAGAAATCAATTGGGAATGTTGATTTAATTTTTTAATTTGATTCAATTGGATTGGATTTGAAATTGGATATAAAATCCCCACATTGCCGAGAGCTTTAGCATGTAAAATTGGGTTTGATTTTTTGATGAAATGTGTTGGACATGTGATTTTTTGATGAAATGTGTTGGACATGTTTTGTTGTAATTGAGCATGATTAATTGTATAAATTAATGTTTTGGAAATATTGATTTGGGTGATTAATTGTGTTATACACTTTAGTGTAATTAAATTGGGAAATTGGATTTTTGTAATTTAATTATATTGGGCCTTAAAATTGGATTTGGGCTTGTAATATTGTAATTGGGCTTATTGGGCTTGGTTGTACCAAGTTAGGTTTAGGCCAAATGGATTGGATCCAATTGGGCCCAAAACCGCATCCATAAAGCCCAAATGCGACTAATGGACCTTTAAAGTTTAATTGGGCCTAATGGGCCTAAATTAATTTATAGGCTTATGGGGTAACTCCCGGATTGGACTTTGGTTATTGGGTTCGAACCGAGTTGACCAAAAGTCAACGCCTTAAGAAATTAATTAAAAGCTCATTGGACTTTAATTGAATTGACCTTGGACGTTAATCGGGCTTTGAGACCCGTAACGATTAAATTTGGAATTTAAGTCGTAAAGGTTTATTATATAAAGTGTAATATTTAATTTGGAATTAAATAGTGAATTAATATTAAATGCATATTGAATTGGATTTAATTATGTAGTTTAATTTAATTCGAGAATATGTACTTTGAGTACTTATTCGCAAAACGAGTTTGACTCGAGCAAAATCAAATCGTTGTTTGAACATTGGATGGTCACTAATTATCAGATTAATTAATTTGATTAGATTGATTGATAACATGCTTGTGTGAATACATGGTTGCGATGCATGAATAATGTATATCGGATGGATATTAGATGTGTGGGGCAATTTTAGAAATTGTTGTAATAAATTTGATTTATTAATTGGACCTGCGTGTCCAGCCTTATACCTCCATATTCTTTGTATTCTCTTCTCCCTTATTCCCCTCAATGTAAATGAGGTTTCTTTAGAAGTGTAGTGTAACGGGTAGAAGTAAATACTTGTGCTAGCGGGAGAGAGAAATGGAGAGATTTGATCTAGGATCAATGTGTAAAGTATTCATCCGCATATCATTATTATTTTACATACGCGCTTTATTATGTGTTTAGAATGCATGTTTAAGGGTGTATGATGATGAGACATTAACAAATATAATAAATTGGTTGCCAATTTGCACTCGAAAAACCCTCGCAAATATTAAGCGTCTTTCCTTCCATTGAGTGATTCTCACTCAAGATCCGAGACTGGCATTGGCTTGTTGGCCAAAGTCAAGGCCTTTGTCCGTCGAGGATGTGTTTGAATCACGAAGGATTTGTTCCATATTGGTGTCTTGTCCAAGTTGTGGTTTGTTGGCCAAAGTCAAGACCACTTCTTTTCCATCGACATTGATTTTGAAGCTTTCCATGGTCAATGGGTCACGCTTAACTGGGATCACTAAGTTGTTGTGCCAAAGCCAAGGCTTAGTTGATTCAGAGGAAAAAGGTTAGGTAATACATTGGATGCATTGGCATATATAAGATATGTTTCAGACTTGGATGTCCCCCTACTGGATCTAGGAATTGGATTGGATCAAATTATCTTAGAGATCTACCTAGTTAATTATCATACAATTTGTTGGCCAAAGTCAAGATTGTGTGATATTAAAGGGATCCTAGCCCGCTAGGAAACACGGTTTCCCGAGTACTTGACAGAGGGTTAGAGGCTCGCCGAAAAATAGTGGGAGGCAAGAATTGAATTTGCAATATTCGTTTAATTACTTGCCATACGCGCTCAAACAAATATCATTCGTCATATAAATTAAATGTTAGTTGGACTAATATTTAAACGTTGTTTTAATTAATAGTTGGACTATATTCAAACAATTCATTTATAGTTGATTTTATAATTGGATTATAGTAATCAATATAATTGATTTTAACCTATTAAATTATAGTTGATTAAATAGTTGGACTATTGTAATCATTATAATAAATAGTACCTAAATCGTTGATTAAATAGTTGGACTATTAAAATCAAGATAAAATTGAAAGATTGACATTTAAGACATAATCGTAGGGAAAATGTATTTAAATAGTTTAATTTTTCAAATTGGGAATTAATTTCAGGATGGTCCTGGAAAATAATAAGTTACTTTATTTGATAAAATAACATATTATGCCTATGCCCGGAGTTAAGCAAATAGAAGAGCATAATCTTTGGAAGATTTATGCAATGATAACTTTAGTGCTTAATCCATTTAACTTGTCGCAGTAAACTCCTTAATTTCTGAATCAGAACTAAGGATTAGATTCTTAAAGTATGATAATGAAATTGAAGGATTTTCATATATCTATAATTAGATCTTAGAAATACTAAAATTGCAATAGTAAACTCTTGGAGAGTTAATGACTATTCTCAAGCAGACAAAGTCAAACTTTGCAATAAGGCAAGTAGCGCAAGGCGCACCTTACTTCGATATTCTAGAAACCCGAGGCTTGGCCAAAGGCTTCTAGAGTGTTGAAATGGGCAAAGGCAAAATCATTATAATCTTCTAGGAAGATAAAAGGACATATCCCAAAATGTCTGCCTAAATTGTGGCAATCGGGATCGCGGAAGCATGACTGCCATTTGCATAAAGCAGACATGAAGGAATTGAAGAGGAGCAAGGCTCCGACTTCAAATATGTTTGTCAAGATTATGTTCACTACTAGTATTGAAATTGGATTTTAAATACTTAGTGTGATACATAAATACATACTGATGTTCAGAATCTGCTATGAGCAGGATACTGACTTCAGTTAAGATTAATCTGCGAATTGGAAACGGGACGAAAGTCGCTGTTTTAACCGTAGATACCTAAGTTTAGGAACTACCTTCGGGTGTGTACTTAAATTAGGAAACTATTATAATGTGACTAGTTTGACTAGAAACATCATCTATATATCAGTGTTTAACCCGCTGCGGGTGAACCTTTATATTCTAGAACACTAAAGTGTTTTATTATATAAAGATGATATTGAGATAAACACATTAGATGTGAATAACAGAATTTATATTTTGAATATAAATAAATCTCAAACATATAACATGACAAACAAATAGCTCAAACTGATTTGATCAGGAGAAACTAATTGTGGCATTGTTGTCTGGGACACAATTAAACAAGACTCGTATATCCACACTTTCGAAGAGTGGGTACTAGGACTGATTTGATTCCATTCAAATAAAGTCTACGAATCTAGTTTATTGGGCAAAGTGCCTATAACACTATTTACTTGGTAAAAGTGTAAATGCCACTGATCTGTTAGCCCTAGTTCATAGTGAAGCAAGTGGGCCCATATCTAGCTAGGCTAGAGGTGGATATGAATATTTCGTGACCTAACGGATGTGGCATCGCGTTATGGTTATGTGTTTCTATTGAAACATAAATCGGAAACTTTTAAAGTTTCGACACGAAATAGACAAACAGATCGGCTAAAGTATTAAACCGTCACGGTTAGACCGTAATGGAAAATACTTAAGCAATAAGTTTCTAATATACTTGAAAGAGTATAGTATTCTTTCAAATGAGGACTCCTCCCGAAACATGTCATTTTGACGATGTGTCCGAACAGAGTAACCGAATTTTGTTGGACATGATAAGGTTAATCATGAGTCGCTCTGAGCTACCATTTCCTTCAACGGATAAGCATAAACAGTGCAGAACTTATTTAGAATAAGGTTCCATAATAATCTGTTTGACAGATATCATATTAGATATGAACAGGAAAGAAACCAGGTTTCTCATTTCTGAATATTAGGGTATGCTAGGCATATGTTTGGATGATACCAAACTAAAACCCAAATCGGATAAGTGCCAATTGTAGGTTATCCTAGGGATACCATAAGTATAGTACTTATACAACTCACTAGAGAACAATGTAATTGTTGCTCACCATGCGGTTTTCCTAAGAGGAATACCGATATGCAGTGGTAAATGGGAGGATAGTAAAACTCGATGAAAATCAGAGTAATACTATTCCAGGCATCGAATCTTAATGGAACATAAATAGTTCATCAAGGATGAAACTATACCAGTAATCTTCGAATACACCAGAAACGCGTGAGTCGGAGAAATTCAGAAGACAACCTGGGGTATGGGTTTCTGATCTCACCTCATAAAGACGTCAATCTTATTGAGGAATACCAACTGACTGTTGGACAATTATGACCCATAGCGTCACTATTTGTACAGATCATGGTGTTGTTGTACAAATTAACTATGTGACAAAGGAGATTACACTCTTATCATTTGTGATTAGATCACCTAGATGTATAAATGATGAGAGGTCTCTGTGATTTGTTCCTGGACGGAGAATGATATGAGACAGTATCAGTCCACGAAGGATAAATCATTAAATATCCATAGTCAGAGTATTATCGAGATTGGACATCGATAAATACGTAAAAGACTAGTGTTACACTTGTGCACGTTGTGAGGGCACAACATCATAGTTCTCATATATTTGGGTATAGGATACTCATGCAAGTGTAATAGGAGGTTGTGTTTTACCGATGGTACGGGAAACAGCTTCGCTCTGGATAGACCCATGCGGAATCCCATTGTAGTATATGACTATGTGTCTATGGGAGTCTGCAATCAGGGTAGGTGTATTTGGTCTTAACCTGAGACTTGCACCACTAATACTTGCGACAATCAATATACTTTGGTTGAGGTCGTCCAGGGCTTTAACAGGTTCTGTGTACGCCAATGCTGGGTATATTGAGAATCGTAGTGTTGGGTGTGATGTTAAGACGGAAGTATCACTCTAGTCATATGGAGATGATGGTCACATAGGATACATAACTCGTTCTCTTAAATGCTCGAGCTATCGAGATATTATGATAAGGTCATGTATATCTGATTATAGAGACTAGTTGCCAGACATTCGATATGTGTTTCGTACGGGGCAGACACAATTCCAGCCCCAGGCCTAGCACGTGAACATCCGATACTGGATTGAAATACGCAATACTACAGTATACTACGCTTGATATAGATCTAATATTCCTATAAGGATATTTCTGGAGAATTGGGTAGGCATGGCGCTTTGCTAGAAGCCAACCTTGTCTTGTAAATTGGTACAACCGTAGTACGAGGTACTTACGTGTTCGGATAGTCCGACGACCGTATTTACTGCCAACATATCCGGGGATCTCATGGGTCGCTTCTCGAAGATTCACTGATGATGTATGACTCGCACTTTAATTAATCTGGGATTAATTAGAAGAGAGAGAAAATTAATCTGGGATTAATTACAGAGATATTTTATCTGGGATAAAATATTAATTAAAGAGAGAGAACGATTAATTTGGAATTAATTGATAAAATAATATATTCGATATATTATGCGAAATTGGATTTCGACGCGGAATTAAAATTAGATTTTAATTCGGGCGAACGAATTAATTTAGAGATAATTCATTAGCGACGTGAATAGTGATTTCGATAGGCGTAATCGTTTAATTACGTCGCGATAGAAAATTCGTTAATTTAGAATTAGCGAACCCGAGCCCGAGATTATTTGCGAGCGCATTCGCATTTCGAATTCGAGTGCGGCACGCAAGTCAAATCGAGCGTCAAATCGCAAGTCACATCAAGCGTCAAATCACATGTCACTTTGAGTGATGTGACAATTTGATTGATTGATTTGAGTGATTGATGTGGCAGTTGAAAAGCAATAATTGCTTTTTGCTTTTTGATTTTTTTTGATAAATGGAAATTTGTTTTTGTGTATTTGTTTTGTTTTTGGAAAATAAAATAAATATAAAAACAAAAGCATTTTCTTTTTCTCTCACCCACTTACAGTTTCTTCTTTTTCCCTCCTCTCTCTCTCGGCTTGGAGCCTTTCTTTTCTTCTTCGATTTTTTCTGGTTCTACCGAATGAAGAAGAGAAGCAAGAGAGTATTTTGTGGCAAAATACAAAGTGCTAGCACACACTTGAATCTTCCTAAGGTGATAGGGCAGTGAACCTTTGAGCTTGGAATCATTTTTGGAGCTTGAAGCTTGGAGCTTCCATGGAGTCTCCCATGGCCGAATCTTGGAGGGACAACAAGCAGCAAAATCGAGTAGTCCACTGCATGGAGAAACCACTACCAAGCTTCATGGAGGAGGCCAATTCGTTTTGTTCTTCGTAGCACCATAACCGATCAATGTGAGTAATGTTTCCGCCTTACTTCTTTGATGTATTCATGCGTTTTCTTGCTTATTTCATTAATCTTGGGACCTAATTAGAAACCAACACTGACTACGTATGAGGTAGTGATACAAGGTATCGACTCCCTATTATGGCAAAGTGCCATGAATCCGAATTGGATTCCATGTATATCAACAAGTTTGGATACTAGTTGATGTACCGCAAGACATTGTGCCTATTGGTACTATATCAGTCTTCAAGGAAGACATACATGGATGGCAACATACCAACGTACTAAGCTAGACTTGTAGCGGAAAGGTATCATTATCAACATTGTGTTGATTACGATTCAACCTTTTACCTGTTGCCATGGTAAATCCATTTGGATAATGCTTGCTAATGCTACATGTTTCATTTGTGAAATATGACAGCTGAACGGGAAAATCGCTTTCCTGAAAAGGAAACCTTTTGGAGGATGTTTACAACATCCTGTCGGTTTTGTCGTACCAAAACTAGCAAACAAGGTTTGCAGGTTGTTCGATCCATGTTTGGATTGAAGCAAGCATAGGTTCTTGGAATTATCATTTTGATGTAATCATAATGGTTTATGATTTAATTCAAAACGAAATGATTCTTGTGTATATAAGGAGGTTAGTGGGAGCGCACTGACAGTGGCTGTCCTATAAATAATGATAATATGTTATTTCTTGGAAATGATATTCCCATAAAAATACAATCGGTGAAAGCTTGGCTTTCGAGAAAAATTTCTGAGAAACCGTACATTGAAAAATGTACGCGACCTGGTGTCTCATACGCTTTGAGCATATGAAGTCACAAAAAGGCCAATCCAAGTGATAGTCACTGGATTGAAGTTAAGAACATTCGTTAGTATCTTAGAGAATTAAGGATGTTGTCTTAAACTATGGAGATGGAAAACTTGAAGTGACTGGGATCACTACTGCAAGTTTCCTAAACCGATAAAACGACTATAAGTCACAAACGGTACTATACAGTTTGAATAACGGTACAGTGAGGCAACAATAGAAGCCATTTGGGTCGATAACAAATCTAATTAGATTAGATATAATTCTGTTAGCAGCTGAGCTAGGCGTCAGCAAAGGCTAAAGAATTAATGGTCTCATCAACGATCCAGATATATACTTCGATATTCATCTGATTCGTTCGGATCATACATCGTGGCGATGTGATGATCGAATAAATCGCATCAGATGATAATCATGCAAATCTGCTGACAAAACCTTTCCTCAGGAATTTGAGCCAACCGTACATAGTTCGGGTGTCAGACACTCGAGTGACTGGCTATAGGCCAAGTGGGAGATTGTTGGACAATTATGACCCATAGCGTCACTATTTGTACAGATCATGGTGTTGTTGTACAAATTAACTATGTGACAAAAGAGATTGCACTCTTATCATTTGTGATTAGATCACCAAGATATATAAATGATAGGAGTTCCCTGTGATTTGTTCCTGGATTGAGAATGATATGAGACAGTATCAGTCCACGAAGGATAAATCATTAAATATCCATAGTCAGAGTATTATCGAGATTAGACATCGATAAATACGTAAAAGACATGTGCTCGTTGTGAGGGCACAACGGCATAGTTCTCATATGTTTGGGTATAGGATACTCATGCAAGTGTAATAGGAGGTTGTATTTTACCGATGGTATGGGAAACAGCTTCGCTCTGGATAGACCCCCTCGGAATTCCATTGGTAGTATGACTATGTGTCTATGGAAGTCCGAAATCAGGGTAGGTGTATTTGGTCTTAACCTGAGACTTGCACCGCTAATACTTGCGACAATCAATATACTTTGGTTGCGGTCGTCCAGGGCTTTAACAGGTTCTCTGTACACCTATACTGGGTATATTGAGAATCGTAGTGTGTTGGTTGTGATGTCAAGACGGAAGTATCACTTCAGTCATATGGAGATGATGGTCACTTAGGATTCAGTACTAGTACTTTTAAGTACTGCAGTAATCGGGATAAAATGACAAGGTCAGGTTTATCCGATTATAGAGACTAGTTACTAGACATCCGACATGTGCTTCGTACGGGGCAGACACAATTCCAACCCCAGGCCTAGCACGTGATCATCTGATACTGGATCGACATACACAATACTATGTATACTACGCCTGATATAGATCCTTTATTCCTGTAAGGATATTTCTGGAGAATTGGGTAGGCATGGCGCTTTACTAGAAGCCAACCTTGTCTTGTAAATCGGTATAAACGTAGTACTAGGTACTTACGTGTTCGGATAGTCCGACGACCGAATTTACTGCCAACATATCTGGGGATCTCATGGGTCGCTTCCCGAATATTCACCGATGACGTATGACTCGCACTCTAAATTAATCTGGGATTAATTAGAAGAGAGAGAAAATTAATCTGGGATTAATAGCGGAGATATTTTATCTGGGATAAAATATCAATTAAAGAGAGATATCGATTAATTTGGAATTAATCGATTAATTAATATATTCGATATATTAAACGAAATTGGATTTCGACGCGGATTTAAAATTAGATTTTAATTCGGGCGAACGAATTAATTTAGAATTAATTCGTTAGCGACGTGAATAGTGATTTTGCTAGGCATAATCATTTAATTACGTCGCAACGGAAAATTCGTTAATTTGGAATTAGCGAACCTGAGCCCGCGAGTGTTTGTGAGCGCATTCGTATTTCGAATTCGAGTGCGGCACGCAAGTCACATCAAGCGTCAAATCACTTGTCACTTTGAGTGATGTGACTTGACAACTGGATTGATTGATGGGAAGTGATGTGAGTGGTTGGATCATTAAATGCTTGACTTTTTGAAAGCCAAATTCATTGTAAATGAATTTGAGATTCACATTTGAGTATTAGATACACAAATTTTAAACAAAACAACACAACACTTCCATCTCCCTCTCTATCTTTTCACGCTTTGGAACCTCTCTCTCCCTCTCTCATTCACTCCCAAGGGGCTGTGTTCTTCACTGGTTTTATGGCCAAAATGCCGAGAGCCATAGGGAAGCAAGAGTGATGATTTTGTTGCAAAATCAAGAGATCTAGCACTCAACGGGATCATGCGAATGTGATAGGGAAGTCCACCCATGAGCCGGGAATCATTTAAAGAAGCTTGGAGCTTGATTCTTGAAGCTTGAAACCGAAAATGGAGGAAGGCAGGACTGCCAGTGCCGAGCAGCCCATGGAGGCAGAAAATCAGTTTTTTTACCTCGCGCGTCGCTTAACCGATCGATGTGAGTATTCCGCAACTTCGTTGATTTGTATTCGCACTTGTTTCATGCTTGTTTAATGATCTTGGGACCTTAGCAAACACCAAAAATTTATTGGATAAATATTGTAGTCACTGGAAAATTCCTAATAAATGGTACACTAACGTCAATAGAAATCTTCTCGAGTTGAGTAGCATATTAGCTCCTTCAATTTGAGATACCACTGTGGATATATAAGTTATCATCCACACTTTGATGATGGTCTGTCAACTATCTTTTTAAGATCAGACATATGTGTTAGTGTCCTACACATGCCACAAGATCTCTAAACAATGATTTGTGTGTGAATATAACAAGTAAGTTGCGGAAATAGTTACATTGATCGGTTGCGAATTTTCAAAAAATCCTTTGAAAGGATGAAACTCCAAGCTTTAAGATGAGTTCCAAACCCTTGGGTGAATTTCCATATCACCTTGATTGACCCCAAAAGTGCTAGCTTTGTGAAAAATTTTGAAACAAAATTTTCCCTTGAGAGAGCAAGGTTCACGGTTTTGGAGAGAAATGAGAGAAGATGAATAGTGTTTTTGTTTTCCAAAAACTTGATATGTTGTGTAGTAAATGCAACATTTTATATTAGCCAACTACTTCCATCACTTGTCAAACAATTGATGTAAGTCAAGTGGGTCCCATCACTTTAATTTCCAAATTTAAGTTGGCTTACACAACACACAACTAGTACTTGGGTCCGGGTTCGTTTAATTCCGAATTGAGTCAAATGTCATTGGTGAATCTTTGGGAAGCGACCCAAGAGATTCATGGATATGTTGGCAGTAAATATGGTCATCAGACTATCCGAACACGTGCGTATCCCGTACCACATTCTCACCGATTTACAAGACATGGTTGGCTTGTAACAAAGCACCGTTCCTACCCAATTCTCTAGAAATATTCAACGAGGAATATATAATATGTATCAGGCGTAGTTATACAAAGTATTGCATAATACGATCCAGTATCGGATGTCACATGCTAGGCCTAGGGCTGGCTCTGTGTCTGCCATGTACGAAGTATATATCGGATCCCGCGAAACTAGTCTCTATAATCGGATAATCATGACCTAGTCATACTAGCCCGATAGCTGCAGCATTTAAGAGTACTAGTATCGTATCATGTGTGACCATCATCTTCATATGACTGAAGTGATACTCTCATATTGACATCACACCCAATACACTACGATTCTCAGTAAACCCAGCATGGGCATACATGGAACCTGTTAAAGCTCCGGACGACCAATACCAAAGCAAACGGATTGTCGCAAGTAATAGCGATGCAAGTCTCAGGTTAAAGATCACATACACCTACCCTGATTCGGATTCCCATAGACACATAGTCATAATACCAATGGGATTATGAAGGGTTTATCCAGAGCAAAGCTGTTCCCGGTTCAATGGCTAACAGAACCTCTTATCACACTTGCATAAGTATCCAATACTTAAATATATGAGAACTATGCCGTTAAGCTTCCATAACGCGTACAAGTGTAATACTAGTTTATTCCGTATTATTGATGTCCAGTCTAAATAATACTACGACTAGGAATATTTAATGATTAAACTGTTCGTGGATTAATACTGTCTCATATCTTATTAATCTAATTTAATCATATGGACTTTTATCATTAAAAATCCAAGTAATCCAATTACATAATGATAAAATAGCAATTTCCTTTGTCACATAGTTAATTTGTACAAAAACACAATGTCTTTTACAAATAGTGATGCTATAGGTCATTATTGTCCAACAATCTCCCACTTGGCCTATAGCCAATCACTCAAGTATCTAATACCTGAACTATGTAAATGTCGCTCAAACTTTTGCTGAGAAATAGCTTTCGTCAGCGGATCTACAATGTTGTCATCTAATGAGATCTTCTCGATCTTCACAACGCCACGATGTATGATCTCACGAATCAGATGAAACCGTCGAAGTACATGCTTGGATCGTTGATGAGACCGTGGTTCCTTAGCCTGTGCTATAGCCCCGTTATTGTCATAATATAAAGGTACGGGCTCAGCTGCTAATGGAACTATTTCTAATCTAATTAGGAATTTACGGATCCAAACTGCTTCTTTTGCTGCCTCAGCTGCTGTAATATATTCCGCTTCTATTGTTGAATTGACAACAGTATCTTGCTTGGAAGATTTCCAGCTCACTGCTCCGTTGTTCAAACAAAATATGTACCCCGATTGCAACTTACAGTCGTCTTTATCGGTTTGGAAACTTGCATCGGTGAACCTAGTCACCTCAAGTTCTCCATCCACATAGACTAAGAAAGCATCCTTAGTTCGTCTAAGATACTTAAGGATGTTCTTTACAGCAATCCAGTGACCATCACTTGGATCGGCCTGATAGCGATTGCACATGCTCAAAGCATACGAGATATCAGTTCATGTACACATCATGGCGTACATGATCGATCCGAATGTGGAAGCATACGGGATACGATTCACTGCATCTCTCTCATCTTGAGTTTTAGGACACATATCCTTAGATAGAGAGACGCCATGTGACAGTGGAAGCAGCCCCCTCTTGGACTGATCTATGTTGAATCTCTTCAACACTTTGTCAATGTACTAGCTCTGGGAGAGTCCAAGTAGCTTTCTAGATCTAACCTGGTAGATCCTTATTCCCAGAATAAAGGCCGTCTCTCCCAGGTCATTCATGGAGAATTTTAATGAAAGCCAAGCTTTCACCGATTGTAGCATGGGAATGTCATTGCCAAGAAGCAATACATCATCAACATATAGAATAATGAATGTCACTGCACTCCCACTAACCTTCTTATATACACAAGAATCATCTTCGTTTTGAATGAAACCATATTCTTTTATGATCTCATCAAAACGTTGGTTATAAGAACGAGATGCTTGCTTTAATCCATAAATGGATCGGTTTAACTTGCAAACCTTGTTTGCATGTTTTGGCACGACAAAACCATCAGGTTGTTGCATATAAACATCCTCCAAAAGGTTTCCGTTAAGGAAAGCATTTTTGATGTCCATCTGCCATATTTCATAATCGAAATATGCAGCAATGACAAGCATTATCTGAATGGATTTCATCATGGCAACGGATGAAAAAGTTTTGTCGTAATCGACACCATGTCATTGACGATACCCTTTCGCTACAAGCCTAGCTTTGTACGTTTGTATGTTGCCTTCCATGTTCGTCTTCCTTTTGAAGACCCATTTACAACTAATAGGCTTAATGCCTTCTAGTGCATCAACCAGTGTCTAAACTTGGTTGGTATACATGGAATCCATCTCGGACTTCATGGCTTCTTGCCATAAAGTGAAGTTGATACCTTGTATCGCTTCCTCATACGTAGCCGGTTTATCTTCCTCTATAAAATTAATGTCTACATGAGGTGAGATAAGAAACCCATATCTCTCAGGTTATTTTCTGACTCTCTCCGACCTATGTGGTTCTTGTGTATTAGAAGATAATGGAATAGTCACATCCCTGATGGACTGTTCGTGTTCCGTGATGGGGTCGGTGCCAGGAACAGTATCACTCCAATTTTCATCGAGTTCTATTTTCCTCTCACTCATCACTGCATCTATTTTCCTTTTCGATGAAAACTGCAAGAAGAGCAACAAATATTTTGTTCTCTTGTGGGTTGTAGAAGTAATATCCTTTGGTTTCCCTAGGATAACCTACAAATAGGCACTTATCCGATTTGGGTTCTAGTTTGGTACCATCCAAATGTTTAACATATGCCCAGCATCCCCAAATCTTCAGGAATGAGAAACCCTGTTTCTTTGTCAATATTTCATATGGGGTCTGTCCAACAGACTTTGACGGAACCTTATTCAAAATAAGTATTGCACTGTTCAATGCGTATCCTAAGAAGGAAATTGGTAGCACAGTGCGACTCATCATTGACCTTACCATGTCCAACACAGTTCGGTTTCTCCGTTCGGACACACCATTCAATTGAGGTGTTCCGGGAGGAGTCCACTGTGAAAGAATACCATATTCTTTCAAGTAATCTTAAAACCCATTGCTTAAGTATTCTCCACCACGGTCCGACAGTAATGTTTTAATACTTTTGCCGGTCTGTTTTTCTACTTCGTGTCGAAACTCTTTGAATTTCTCAAAAGTTTCCGACTTGTGTTTCAAAAGATACACATAACCATAACGCGATGCATCATCTGTAAAGGTTACAAAGTATTCATATCCACCTCTAGCCTGGCTAGACATGGGCCCGCATACGTCACTATGAATTGTTGGACAATTATGACCCATAGCATCACTATTTTGTAAAGGACATGGTATTCTTGTACAAAATTAACAATGTGACAAACGAAAATGCTCTTTTATCATATGTAATTGGATTACCTGGATATATAAATGATAAAAGTCCATATGATTAGTACTAGAGTAATAAGATATGAGACAGTATTAATCCACGTATGGTTTAATCCTTAAATATCCCTAGTCGTAGTATTATCAAGACTGTACATCGATAGTGCGGAATAGGCTAGTATTACACTTGTGCGCATTATGGAAGATTAACGGCATAGTTCTGTTATATTTGGGTATTGGATACTCATGCAAGTGTGATATGAGGTTCTGTTTGCCGATGGTACGAGAACAGTTTCGCTCTGGATAGACCCCTCGGAATCCCATTGGTAGTATTACTATGTGTCTATGGGAATCCGAATCAGGGTAGGTGTATATGGTTTTAACCTGAGACTTGCATCGCTAATACTTGCAACAATCAGTATACTTTGGTTTTGGTCGTTCGGGACTTTAACAGGTTCTGTGTACGCCTCTTCTGGGTATATTGAGAATTGTAGTGTATTGGGTGTGATGTCATGATGGAAGTATCACTTCAGTCATATGGAGATGATGATCACACATGGATACATAACTGGTACTCTATAGTGCTATAGCCATCGGGAAAGTATGACTAGGTCATGACTTTCTGATCGTAAAGAGACTAGTTGCTAGTGATCCGATATATGCTTCGTACGGGGCAGACACAACTCCATCTCTAGGCCTAGCATGTGACATTCGATACTGGATCGTAATACGCAATACTATGTATACTACGCCTGACATAGATTATATATTCCTTAAAAGAATATTTCTGGAGAATTGGGTAGGCACGATGCTTTGCTAGAAGCCAACCATGTCTTGTAAATCGGTAAGAACGTGGTACTGGGTACGCACGTATTCGGATAGTCCGATGACCGTATTTACTGCCAACATATCCATGGATCTCTTGGGTCACCTCCCAAAGATTCACCGATGACAATTGACTCGAACAGAATTCATCTGTGATTAATTATGAGAGAGATAAAATTAATCTGGGATTAATTACGGCAAGAATTTATCTAGGATAAAATTCGAATATAAGAGAGAGAGAGAGCGATTAATTTTGAATTAATCGATTAAATAATATATTCAATATATTAAATGAAATCGGATTTCAAATCGAAAATAAAATTGGATTTTAATTCGGGCGAACGAATTAATTTAGAATTAATTCGTAAGCGACTTTCGTAATAATTTTGCTAGGCATTATTATTTAATTAAATTGGATTTAATTACGTCGCAACGAAAAATTTGTTTATTCGGAATTAAACGAACCCGGGCCCGAGCGAAATTGCGTGTTGAGTTAGCCGACTTAAATTTCGAATTTAGAAGTGGTGGGACCCATTTCACTTATATCAACATGTTAGACATGTTATGGAAGTGGTTAGGCTTATTTCATGGATTTGATTTATTGAAAGAAAGCTTGGCTTTACTTATAATACACTCAAACCAAATTCAATACTCAACTTTAATATTTAAACCAAGTCAACTTTGGAAGTAAGACATGGGTTACTATTCACAACAACATATTCTCTCTTCTTCCTTGTCAAAAACGTGAGCTTCTCTTCTCTCCCATGGATTTTTGTTGTAAAATTCTACAAAACTAGCACTTTAAGGAGTCAAATGAAGGTGATAGGGAGACTCACACATGAGTTTGGAACAACAAAGAGGGCTTGGAGCTTCCATCATCCATGAAATAGTTTTTGAACTTCTACCAATCTTTGTAAGTAATTTCCGCAACTTACTTTAGATTATTCACACACAAATCATTCCTTAGAGATCTTTGGCATGTCTAGGACACTAACAATTGTATCAGAGCGGTTTCTAAGCATGATTCGATTCTAGGGTTCTTAAACTTTAATTTGGGTATTTTTGCTTGAAGCATGAAAATGAAAAATTGGATGTTTGCTTGATGTTAGATGATGATAACTTAGAGTTCTGCATCATAGGATTGTGAAAAATTGATTGGATCAAAGTTTCCCTAAAATCCTTATGTTGGCCGAATGTAACCGTAGATGAACTCATGATGGAATTTTAGAATTTTGACAATTGGATGTGTTAAATAGCATGAAGAAATATTGAATGTTGATTTAATTTAATTGAAATCAAATTGAATGATTTTTATTGCTATTGCCGTGAGTTATGCATGTCATTGGAGGATTGATTTTGCTTCAATTTGTGTTGGACATGAATTGAATGATTAGACATGATTAATTGGATTAAATTGATGTTTTGGAAACATTAGATTAGTTGATTATTTATGTTAATTACACTTGAATTGGATTAATATGTAATTTGGAATAATGTATTAATTTAATTGTTGTAATTGGGCTAATGGGCTTGGTTGGGCCAAATTTTGGTCTTGGATCATATTTGGGCTTAAACCATTTCCATAAAGTCCAAAATATGACATTGGGCCTTTAATAATTTAATTGGGCCTAATGGGCCTAAATTGATTTTATGGCATATGGTGATTCCTAACTTGGGCCTTGGCATTTTGGGTTTGATCCATAATGGCCAAAGCCCATGCCTAAAGAATCAATTGAAAGCCCATTGGACTTTAAATGAATAGTTTTGGATGCTAATTGGGCCTTTGAGACCCAATTGGATTGGATTTGGAATCCAAGTCCTTAAAGGCACTATTGAAAGTGTAATTTTTTAATTTGGAATTAAATATGAATTAGTATTGGATACAATTTAAATTCGATTTGAAATTGTAGTTCGATATAATTCAAAAATACGTACTTTGAGTATTTATTCTTAAACGAGTTGGACTCGCGCAAATCAAATCGTTGTTTGAACATTGGATGGTCATTAATTCAAAGACTAATTAATTGGATTAGATTGATTGAATAACATGCTTTGTGTGAATACTTGGATGTATTGTATGAATAATGTATATCGGATGGATATTAGATGGGTGGGGGAAATTTTGGAAATTATTGTAATAAATTTAGAATTTATTTAAATTGGACCTGCATGTCCAACCTATTATCTCAATTCTCTTTGTATTTCTCTTCTCACCAATTCCCCTCAATGCAAATGAGGTTTCTTATTAGTGTTATGTAATTGGGTAGAAGTATGAATAGTGCTAGCGGGAGAGAGGAAATGTGAGAAATTTGTTCTAGGAACAAGTAGTATTATATATCCATCCGCGTATAATTATTATTTATTTCGCGCCTTTTTATGCTTTTAGAATGAATGCTTAAGGGTGTATGATGAGACCTAATCAAAGATAATAAATTGGTTGCCAATTTACGCGAAAAACCCTCAAACAATATTAAGTGTTTTTCCTTCCATTGAGTGGTTATATCTCAAGATCCAAGATTGGCATTGGTTTGTTGGCCAAAGTCAAGACCTTTATCCATCGCGGATGTGTTTGAACTGCGTAAGCTTTGTTCCATATCGTATGTCTTGGGCGGTTGTGACTTGTTGGCCAAAGTCAAGGTCATTTCTTGTTCATCAACTTCGATTACGAAGCTTTCCCAATGTCACTGGGTCACGCTTAACTAGAATCATTAAGCTTGTTGAGCCAAAACCAAGGCTTAGTTGATTTAGAGGAAAAGATTATGAAATATATTGGATATATTTACATATATTGGATATATGTTTCGGACTTGGAGGTCCACCTACTTGATCTAGGAATTGGATGGGATCCAATTGATCTTAGAGATCTACCTAGTTAAGTTTCATACAACTTGTTGTCCAAAGTCAAGGTTGTGTGTTATTTAATGGGATCCTAGCCCACTAGGAAACTAGGTTTCCCGAGTACTCTACAGAGGGTTAGAGGCTCGCCAAAAAATAGTGGGAGGCAAGTATTAAATTTGCAATTTCGTTTAGATACTTGCCAATACGCACTCATTTTATTTTTCGTCATTAATTATATATACATATATTAGTTGGACTAATATTTCATTGTTGTTTTAATTGAACAATTGGACTGTATTCAAACTACTTCATTTGTAGTTGGTTATATAGTTGGACTATAATAATCAATACATTTGAAAGTAACCAATCAAATTATAGTTAATTATATAGTTAGACTATAGTAATCATTACATTAGATTGGTCTATAGCAATCAAGATGACTTGAAAGATTAGCGTCAAATGACATAATTCTTGGTGAAAATTTCTTTAACGGCTTTAATTTTCCAGATTGGGAAAAGAATCTCAGGATAGTCCTGGGAGCTGAGAAGTTACTCTATTTGATAGAGAAACCTCTCAGGCCTGAGCCCGGAGTTGAGCAAATAGTGGAGCATGAGCTTTGGAAGACTCATAACTTTAGTGCTCAATCTGTTATGCTTGCTGCAATGACTCTTTAATTTCGTCGTCAGAACTGAAGATTAGATCCTTATACCATGATTTTGAAATTAAAGGATCTTCATAGATCTATTCTTAGATCTTAGAAGTACGAATTGCAAAGGAAGCTCTTTCGCTCACGTATGTCAGAGGGTACATCTATCGAGAATTATGTGTCGCAGATGATTGCTGACATCGAACAGCTAGGTTAGCTGGGCATTACCTATGAGGCCGAGACTTCCATAGATTTGATCTTACAGTCTCTGCCCGAATGCTGGGGCGGGTTCATCATGAACCAAGAGAAAAACTCTTGGAGAGTTAATGACTTTACTCAATGAGGAAGAGCCAGAGCTTCTAAAAAGGCAAGAAGCGCGAGGTGCATCCTACTTCGACATTCCAGAAGGCCAAGACTTGGGCGAAGGCTTCTGAGGGTGTGAAGAAAAAGGCAAGGCTAAATCGTCACAGTCTTCTGGGAAGACAAATGACATATCCCAAGATTTCTGCCTAAATTGTGGCAAACATGGTCACTGGAAGCATGACTGCCATATGGACAAGGCATACATGAAGGAAGTGAATGTGGTGCAAGGCTCCGGCTTCAGGTATGTTTGTTATAAATATGTCCACTGCCAGTTTTAAAATTGGATTTTTTGATACTGGAGATGGTACATACATATAAACTGATGTTCGGGATCTGCTGATTAGCAGGAGACTAGCTTCAGATGAGATCGACCTGCGAGTCGGAAACGGGACGAGAGTCACTGTTTTGCCCGTAGAAACCTAAGTTTTGGAACTGCCCTTGGGGCATGTACTTAAATTAACAAACTGTTATAATGTACCTAGTTTGACTAAGAACATTATCTCTGTATCTAGTTTAACCCGTTTGGGGTATACCTTTATGTTCCGAAACACCATGTGTTTTGTCTATAAAGATGATATTGAGATATACATATTAGATGTGAATAACCGTCTTTATATTTTGAATATAAATGAATCTCAAAGATATAACATGACAAACAAAAGGCTCAAACTGAGTAAATCAGATGAGACTTATTTATGGCATTGTTGTCTGGGACACATTAACAAGACTTGTACATCCACACTTTCAAAGAGTATATACTAGGACGGATTTGATCCTAATTCAAATGATGTCTACGAATCTTGTTTATTAGGCAAAGTGCCTAAAACACCTTTTAATGGTAAATATGCAAGTGCCACCGATCTGTTAGACCTCGTTCATAGTGACGTAAATGGGCCCATGTCTAGCTAGGCTAGAGGTGGATATGAATACTTCGTAACCTTTACAGATGTGGCATCGCATTACGGTTATATGTATCTTATGAAACACAAGTCAGAAACGTTTGAGTAATTCAAAGAGTTTCGACACGAAGTAGAACAATAGACGGGCATAAGTATTAAGATATTACGGTTGGACCTTAATGGAAAATACATGAGCAATAAGTTTCTCAAATACTCGAAAGATTATGGTATTCTTTCACAGTGGACTCCTCCCGGAACACCTCAATTGAGCGGTATGTCTGAACGGAGAAACCGAACTTTGTTGGACATGGTAAGGTTAATGATGAGTGGCTCTGAGCTACCAATTTCCTTCTGAGGATACGCATTAAATAGTGAAATACGTATTTTGAATAAGGTTCCATGAAAATATGTTAGACAGACTTCATATGAGATATGAACAGGAAAGAAACTGGGTTTCTCATTCCTGAAGATTTGGGAATGCTGGTCATACTCTAAACGTTTGGATGATACCAAACTAGAACCCAAATTGGATAAATTCATATTTGTAGGTTATCCTAGGGAAACCAAAGTATAGTACTTATACAATTCACAAGAGAACAATGTATTTGTTGCTCTCCATGCGGTTTTCCTCGAAAATGAATTCCTATATGCAGTGGTAAATGAGAGGAAAGTAAAACTCGATGAAAATCAGAGTAATATTGTTTCTGACACCGACTCCTTTACGGAACATGAATAGTTCATCAGGGATGAGACTGTACCATAATCTTCTAATACACAAGAACCGCGTAGGTCGGAGAGAGTCAGAAAACAACCTAGGAGGTATGGGTTTCTGATCTCACCTCATGTAGATATTAATCTTATTAAGGATAATGGACCGACTACGTATGAGGAAATGATACAGGGTATCGACTCCTTTTATGGCAAAGTGCCATGAAGTCCGAAATGGATTCCATGTATACCAACCAAGTTTGGACATTGGTTGATGTACCATAAGGCATTGTGCGTATTAGTACTAAATAGGTCTTCAAAGAAGACAAACATGGATGGAAACATACAAATGTCCGCAGCTAGGCTTGTATAGAAAAGGTATCGTCAACGACATGGTGTCGATTACGATGAAACTTTTTCACTTGTTGCCATGATTAAATCCATTCGGATAATGCTTGCTATTGCTGCATATTTCGTTTATGAAATATGACAGCTGGACTCCAAAACCGCTTTCCTTAACGGAAACCTTTTGGAGGATGCTTTTATGCAACATCCTGATTGTTTTGTCGTGCCAAAACATGTAAACAAGGCTTGTAAGTTAAATCGATCCATTTATGGATTGAAGCAAGCATTATGTTCTTGGAACCAATATTTTGATGAGATCATAATGGTATATGGTTTCATTCAAAACGAAAATGATTCATGTGTATATAAGAAGGTTAGTGGGAGCGCACTGACAATGATTCTCATGTACGTTGATGATGTATTGCTTCTTAGCAATGACATTCCCATACTAAAATCGCTGAAAGCTTGGCTTTCATTAAAATTCTCCATGAAATTCTTAGGAGAGGCAACATTTATTCTAGGAATAAGTATCTACTGGGATAGATCTAAAAGTTGTTGGGACTCTCTGAGAGTCCGTACTATGTTAGACATGAGCTGGGCTGCAGAATATTGATGCAGCTGAGGCAGTAAAAGAAGTATTTTGGATCTATAAAATTCTTTATTGGATTAGGAGTAATTCTGTTAACACCTGAGCTGGGCTGCAGCGCAGGCTAAGGAATTACGGTCTCATCAATGATCCAAGTTTGTACTTCGAATGGTTTCATCTGATTTGTGAGATCATACATCGTGGCGATGTCAAGATCAAGAGATCGTTTCAGATTATAACCTTGGATATCCGCTAACGAAAGCGATATCTCAGCATAAGCATGAACGACCCGTACATAGTTCAGGTGTTGGACACTTGAGTGATTGGATATAGGCCAAGTGGGAGATTATTGGACAATTATGACCTATAGCATCACTATTTTGTAAAAGACATGGTATTCTTATACAAAATTAACTATGTGACAAAGGAAATTGCTCTTTTATCATTTGTAATTGGATTACCTGGATATATAAATGATAAAAGTCCATATGATTAGTACCAGATTAATAAGATATGAGACAGTACTAATCCACGTAAGGTTTAATCATTAAATGTCCATAGTCGTAGTATTATCGAGACTGGACATCGATATTACGGAATAGGCTAGTATTACACTTGTGCGCATTATGGAAGCTTAACAGCATAGTTCTCATATATTTGGGTATTGGATACTCATGCAAGTGTGAAAGGAGGTTCTGTTTGCCGATGGTACGGGAACAGCTTCACTCTGGATAGATCATTCGGAATCTCATTGGTAGTATGACTATGTCTATGGGAATCCGAATCAGGGTAGGTGTATATGGTCTTAACCTGAGACTTGCATCGCTAATACTTGCGACAATCGGTATACTTTGGTTTTGGTCGTCCGGGACTTTAACAGGTTCTGTGTACGCCTCTTATGGGTATATTGAGAATCATATTGTATTGGGTGTGATGTCAAGATGAAAGTATCACTTCAGTCATATGGATATGATGATCACGCAGGGATACAGAACTGGTACTCTATAGTGATATAGCCATCTTGAAAGTATGACTAGATCATGACTTTCCGATCATAAAGAGATTAGTTGCTAGTGATCTGATTTATACTTCGTACGGGGCAGACACAACTCCAGCTCAGGCCTAGCATGTGATATCAGATACTGGATCGTAATACGCAATACTATGTATACTACGCCTGTTATAGATCATATATTCCTTAAAAGAATATTTCTGGAGAATTGGGTAGGCACGGTGTTTTGCTATAAGCTAACCATGTCTTGTAAATCGGTAAGAACGTGGTACTGGGTACGCACGTATTCGGATAGTCCGATGATCGTATTTACTGCCAACATATCCAGGGATCTCTTGGGTCGCCTCTCAAAGATTCACCGATGACAATTGACTCGAACAGAATTAATCTGGGATTAATTATGATAGAGAGAAAATTAATCTGGGATTAATTGCGGAAATAATTTATCTCGGATAAAATTCGAATAGAAGAGAGAGAGAGCGATTAATTTTGAATTAATCGATTAAATAATATATTCGATATATTAAATGAAATCAGATTTCAAAGCGGAATTAAAATTGGATTTTAATTCGGGCGAACGAATTAATTTAGAATTAATTCGTAAGCGACTTTCATAATAATTTTGCTATGTATTATTATTTAATTAAATTGGATTTAATTGCATCGCAATGGAAAATTTGTTTATTCGGAATTAAACGAACCCGGGCCCGAGCGAAATTACGTGTTGAGTTAGCCGACTTAAATTTCGAATTTAAAAGTGGTGGGACCCACTTCACTTACATCAACATGTTAGACATGTGATGGAAGTGGTTAGGCTTATTTCATGGATTTGATTTATTGAAAGAAAGCTTGGCTTTACTTATAATACACTCAAACCAAATTCAACACTCAACTTTAATATTTAAACCAAGTCAACTTTGGAAGTAAGACATGGGTTACTATTCACAGCAACCTATTCTCTATTCTTCCTTGTCAAAAGCGTGAGCTTCTCTTCTCTCCCATGGATTTTTGTTGCAAAATTCTACAAAGCTAGCACTTTAAGGAGTCAAAAGAAGGTGATAAGGAGACTCACCCATGAGTTTGGAACAACAAAGAGGGCTTGGAGCTTCCATCATCCATGAAAAAGTTTTGAACTTCTACCAATCTTTGTAAGTAATTACCGCAACTTACTTTAGATTATTCAAACACAAATTATTCTTTAGAGATCTTTGGCATGTCTAGGACACTAACATGAACGAGGGCTAACAGCTCAGTGGCACGTACACCCTTACCACTAAAAGGTGTTTTAGGCATTTTGCCTAACAAACAAGATTCACAAACATCATATGAATTAGGATCAAATCTGTCCAACCATTCTTCGAAAGAGTGGATATACGAGTCTTGTTAATGTGTCCCAGACGAAAATGCCACAAATAAGTCTCATCTGATTTACTCAATTTGAGCCTTTTGTTTGTCATGTTATATGTTTGAGATTCGTTTATATTCAAAATATAAAGACCATTATTAACATTTGCCGTACATATCAAAATATCATATTTATATACAAAACACCCAGTGTTCCTGAATAAAAAGGTATACCCACATCGAGTAAAACTAGATACAGAGATGATGTTCCTAGTCAAACTAGGTACAAAATAACAGTCACGTAATGTAATTACATGCCCCGAGGGTAAATTCAAAACATAGGTGCCAAAAGCCAAAATAGCGACTCTCGTCCCGTTTCCGACTCATAGGTCAATCTCACCTGAAGCCAGTCTCCTGCTAATCTGCAGATCCTGCACATCAGTACATATGTGAGTACCACATCCATAATCAAAATTCCAATTTTTAAAACAAGTAGTGGACATGTTTATTTCAATAACAAACATACCTGAAGCCGGAGCCTTGCCCGCCTTCACTTCCTTCAAGTCTGTCTTATACTCACTGCAGTCACGCTTCTAGTGACCCCGTTTGTTATAGTGTAGGAAGAGGTCTTCGGATTTGTCCTTAGTTTTCCCAGAAGACTTTGACGATTTAGCCTTGCTCTTTTTCTTCTTTTTCTTCACACCCCCAGAAGCCTTCGGCCAAGCCTTAGCTTTCTGGTATTTCGAAGTCAGATGCGTCTCACGCTTCTTGCCCTTCAGAAGCTGTGGCTCTGCCTCTTTCAGAATTGTCATTAACTCTCTAAAAGTCTTTTCTTGGTTCATCATATTGTAGTTCATGACGAACCCGCCCCAACAATCGGGCAGAGACTGTAAGATCAAATCTATGGAAGTCTCGGCCTCGAAAGTAATGCCCAGCTGACCTAGCTGTTCGATGTCAGCAATCATCTGCGACATATAGTGTTCGACAGATGCACCCTCTAACATACGTGAGCGAAAGATCTTCTTTTGCAAATCGTACTTCTGAGATCTAAGATTAGATCTATGAAGATCTTTCAATTTCAACATCATGTTGTAAGGATCAAATTCTTTGTTTTGACGACGAAATTGAGGAGTCATTGCAGCAAGCATGACAGATTGAGCAGTAAAGTTATCATCACGATGAGTCTTCTAAAGCTCATGCTCTACTGACTGCTCAGGTTCGGGCTCAGGCCTGAGAGGTCTCTCTATGACATAGAGTAACTTCTTGGCTCCCAGGACTATCCTAAGATTCATTTCCCAATCTGGAAAATTGGAGCCGTTAAAGACATTCTCGCCCATGATTATGTCACTAATGCTAATCTTTCCAGCCATCTTGATTGCTATAGTCCAACTATCCAATCAACGATTTCGGGTACACTCAAAATGCAATGGTTACTATAGTCCAACTATATAACCAAATACAAGTGGAGTATTGTCTTGTACAGTCTAACTGTTCAAAGAAAGCAATAAAAGATATTAGTCCAACTAATATATATATAACGTGATATAATAATAAAACAGCGCATATTAGCAAGTATTAAAAGAAATTGAAAATTTAATACTAGCCTCCCACTATTTTTCGGCGAGCCTCTAACCCTATGTTGAGTACTCGGGAAACCTAGTTTCCTAGTGGGCTAGGATCTCGTTAAATAACACACAACCTTGACTTTGGCCAACAAGCTGTATGAAACTTAAATAGGTAGATCTCTAAGATCAATTTGATCCCATCCAATTCCTAGATCCTGTAGGTGGACATCCAAGTCCAAAACATATATCCAATATATTTCCTAACATTTTCCTCTGACTCAACTAAGCCTTGGATTTGGCTCAACAAACTTAATGATTCCAGTTAAGCGCACTTTGTAATCCACGTCGATGTACAAAAGTGACTTTGACTTTGGCCAACAAGTCACAACTACCCAAGACATGCGATATATAACAAAGCTTTCATGGTTCAAACACATCCGCGATGGACAATGATCTTGACTTTGGCCAACAAATCAAAGCCAATCTTGGATCTTGAGAGAGAACCACTCAATGGAAGGAAAACGCTTACTATTAAAGTGAAGGTGTTTTTCGTAAATTGGCAACCAATTTATTATCTTGGATTAGGTCTCATCATACACCCTTAAACATGCATTCTAAAAGCATAATAAGGCGCGATAGAATAATAATGATATGCGGATAGATATATAATACAATTTGTTCATAGAACAAATCTCTCTCTCTTTCTTCTCTCCTGCTATCACTTTAAATTCTTCTACCCAATTACATAACACAATAAGAAACCTAGTTTTCATTGAGGGGAATTGGTGAGAAGAGAAATATAAAGAGAATAGGAGGTGAAAGGCTGGACACGCAGGTCCAATTTAAATAAATAACATATTTACAACAATTTCAAAAATTACCCCACCCATCTAATATCCATCCGATATACATTATTCATACAAATACATCCAAGTATTCACACAAAGCATGTTGTCAATCAATCTAATCCAATTAATTAATCTTCAATTAATGACCATCCAATGTTCATGCAACGATTTGATTTGCGCGAGTCCAACTCATTTAAGAATAAATACTCAAAGTAAGTATTCTTGAATTATATTGAACTATAATTTTAAATCAAATTTAAATTGTATCCAATACTAATTCATGTTTAATTCCAAATTAAATAATTACACCTATTATAGTGCCTTTTAGACTTGGATTCCAAGTCCAATCCAAATGGGTCCCAAAGGCCCAAATAGCATCCAATGCCAATTCAATTAAGTCCAATGGACTTTCAATTGATTCTTTAGGCATGGACTTTGGTCATTATGGATCCAATCCATAATGCCTTGGCCCATTTAGGAATCACCCTATGCCAAAAATAAATTTTGGCCCATTAGGCCCAATTAAATTATTAAAGGCCCAAAGTCATATTTTGGACTTTATGGAAATGGTTTTAGGCCCAATTGGATCCAACCCAATTGTCCAAAACCAAACTTGGCCCAACCAAGCCCATTAGCCCAAATACAAAAAATTAGATTAATACATTATTCTAAATATCACATTAATCTAATATAAAGTGTAATAAACACAACTAATTATTTAATCTAATATTTCCAAAATATTAATTAATCTAATTAATCATGCTTAATTATTTCAATTCATTTCCAATACAAATTGAAGCAAAATCAATTCACCAACATGCTTACATACTCACGGTAATATCAAGAAATAACATTCAATTTTGATTTCAATCGAATTAAATCAACAATTAACATTCATTTCATGCTTAAAACACATCCAACTGTCAAATTTCAAAAAATCACCCTGAGTAAACTAGGGCATAGTATTCGGCCATGACAAGGATTTGGGGAAATTTTGATCTAATCAATTTTTCACAATCCAATAATGCACAACTCTTAGTTATCATCATATAATCATAACCAAACAATCAATTTCGAATTTACATGCTCCAAGCACAAAATACCCAAATTAAAGTTATGAACCATAAAATTCCAAATCAAGTTTAGATGGCTCTAGATACCGTTGTTAGTGTCCTATATATGCCACAAGATCTCTAGACAATGATTTGTGTGTGAATAAAACAAGTAAGTTGCGGAAATACTTACATTGATCGGTTGAGAATTTTCAAAAAATCCTTTGAAAGGATGAAGCTCTAAGCTTTAAGATGAGTTCCAAACCCTTGGGTGAGTTTTCCTATCACCTTGATTAACCCCAAAAGTGCTAGCTTTGTGAAAAATTTTGAAACAAAATTTTCCCTTGAGAGAGCAAGGTTCACAGTTTTGGAGAGAAATGAGAGAAGATAAATAGTGTTTTTGTTTTCCAAAAACTTGATGTGTTGTGTAGTAAATGCAACATTTTATATTAGCCAACTACTTCCATCACTTGTCAAACAATTGATGTAAGTCAAGTGGGTCCCACCATTTTAAATTCCAAATTTAAGTTGGCTTACAAAACACACAACTAGTACTTGGGCCCATGTTCGTTTAATTCCGAATTAAACGAATTTCCCGTCGCGACATAATTAAATCCAATTTAATTAAATAATAATGCCTAGCAAATTTATTACGAAAGTTGTTTACGAATTAATTCCAAATTAATTCGTTTGCCCGAATTAAGATCCAATTTTAATTTCGCATTGAAATTCAATTTCAATTAATATATCTGATATATTATTTAATCGATTAATACTAAATTAATCGCGTTCTCTCTTCTAGATGAATTTAATCCCAGATAATTTTTTACCACAATTAATCCCAGATTAATTTTCTCTCTCATCATTAATCCCAGATTAATTATATTCGAGTCAAATGTCATTGGTGAATCTTTGGGAAGAGACCCAAGAGATTCATGGATATGTTGGCAGTAAATACGGTCATCAGACTATCTGAACACGTGCGTATCCCATACCACCTTCTCACCGATTTACAAGACATGGTTGGCTTCTAGCAAAGCACTGTGCCAACACAATTCTCCAGAAATATTTAACGAGGAATATATAATTTTTATCAGGCATAGTTATACAAAGTATTGCGTAATACGATCCAGTATCGGATGTCACATGCTAGGCCTAGGGCTGGCTGTGTGTCTGTCCCGTACAAAGCATATATCAGATCCCGCGTAACTAGTCTCTATAATCGAATAATCATGACCTAGTCATATTATCCCGATAGATGCAGCATTTAAGAGTACTAGTACCGTATCATGTGTGACCATCATCTCCATATGACTAAAGTGATACTCTCATCTTGACATCACACCCAATACACTACGATTCTCAGTAAGCCTAGCATAGGCGTACACATAACCTTTTAAAGCTCCGGATGACCAATACTAAAGCAAATTGATTGTCGCAAGTAATAGGGATGCAAGTCTCAGGTTAAAGATCACATACACCTACCCTGATTCGGATTCCCATATACACATAGTCATAATACCAATGTGATTATGAGGGGTTTATCCAGAGCGAAGCTGTTCCCGGTCAAACGGCTAACATAACCTCTTAGCACACTTACATAAGTATCCAATACTTAAATATATGAGAACTATGATGTTAAGCTTCCATAACGTACACAAGTGTAATACTAGTCTATTCCACATTATTGATGTCCAGTCTCAATAATACTACGACTAAAGATATTTAATGATTAAATCGTTCATGGATTAATATTGTCTCATATCTTATTAATTCGATTTAATCGTATGGACTTTTATAATTAATAATCTAAGTAATCCAATTACATAATGATAAAAATAGCAATTTCCTTTGTCACATAGTTAATTTGTAAAAAAACACAATGTCTTTTACAAATAGTGATGTCATGGGTCATTATTGTCCAACAATATGTATGTCCGTTGAGTGTGGATTGATACTAATGACATCATGTGATGTATCCAGAGAGGATCTATCAATCCCATGTACGGGATTTAGGTATCTATTCTTTGATTCTTTAAATCATTGGCCAAGATATACTATGAAAATGAGTTTCGCGTATTAATCTAGAGAATTACATATATGTCATGATATATATGAATTGTACATAGCAGAGGGTTGATGTATTTTCCATATCTCTGGTACAATTCGGATAGCCTATAACAGGGGATTATATATATGTAATGATCTCGACTTGTATGGTTCAACACGATTATCAGTGGTCGTCATAATTTGTGAGTGGGCAAATTACGTACGCGGAAATGATTTCTGTGATAGATAAACTTGAATCTACAAAGCCTCATAACATGAAGTGTACTCCTTGAACATTTGACTAATAAATTATAGATAATTCAAATTATTCATAATTTTCACATGCGCGTAAAAATTAATGTGTATATTTATACGATATATTATTTTAATTAGTTACACATTGATGGCTAAATGGAAATTGATATTTATCTTAAATATAATAAATTAAATGTTAATTAATTACTAATTATATTAAGATGTAATATTCTTGAAACATTTTTTCAATGTCATTATATTTATTATTTATGGATTAATCAAAATTAATTAATTGTTAATTAAATTTGATTTCTAGAAATAAAATATTATAATAATATTTTATTTAGTTGGTCAATTTTAATTGGCTAAACCATATGGTTTATACACATTGATTCCATTAAAATAAATTAATTAATTAATCACTTTTGATAAGATTAAAATATGTAACATTCTTGATCATATATTTGGTTGTAAAAAATGACTAAAATAGCCTTCAAGAATTCTTCCAAGGCAAATATAAAATGAAGAATTGTTTTTCATTTTTGTTTTGGCTTCTCTTGTGTTGATAAAATTATTAGGGTTAGGTTTGCTCAAATTTGAATACCAAAAGGAGAAAATTTAGAAATTTCAAATTAGATGTAAGGATATCATCTTGATTGGATTAAGGTATAAGCTTTGTTTTTAATTGGAGAAATTATTTTTCTTATACATGTTAATATGTATTTGATATATATGTTACATGTTTCCTAATTTTATTTGGTGCTTAAAATTTATTGAGACTATGTTGAATCTTAATGTTTAAACATGTGTTGTTTTTGAATTAATAGTTGACTTAATTCAAAATTATGATTTTCCATTGTAGAGTGTAATAACCACTTTTTTTATCCTTAGAATTGTTCATAGGTATTTCTATTGTGGTGACTCTAATTTGGTGTAAATTAATTTGATTAATTTGGTGAGAAATTAGAAATTATACGAAAATTTGAATTAATTTTATAAATCAATTTAGATGTGAAATTAATTCATTTAAGGCTAATAATATGATATTTGGATGTGTTTGGATATATGTTGGGTGTTAAAATTATTTCTGAAAATTATTTCAAGGAGAATACATGAAAATAATGAAATTACATGAAAAACGATGTTATCGTGAAAAACTTATCCAAACAGTGAACTACTCACTGGTCGGTCAGGTCATGGACTGAATGGTTACTGTTTCAGTGACCGGGTCAGCCCATCTCGGTATTCGATTGACTGGTTTGACTGGTTACTTGTTTTCATAGTATTTTTTCGAAAAATATTTTCACAAATGTTTTATCATTTTTGTATTTTATATTATCGTTACTTGATAACGAATAATATGTTTAGATGAAATACAAAAGAATTAAAGGTATATGATACCAGATAATTTATTCGGAAATATGTTTAAAATATTTAAAAATTAATTTCGCCTGAAATCTTGCTTCCGTAGGGAGTAACCATATGTGCATGATGTTGGGGTTGGTGCTCAGAGCGCCAATCCGCATCGTATTTATGTCTGATTCATGAATACGATCAATTCCTTTTTCCATAATATTACTTATTTATGGTTGCACCTCTTTTTTTTATATACGTATTCGATCTGATTACGATTAGATTGAAACTAAATGTGGTTCAGTGATATGTATATATTAGACAAAGGCCTGATAATATATATTGCAGTACATAGTTACAAAGGTAGTTTGTAATTGACATTGGGACGTGTCACTGCTAAATGTATATTATCAAATATTGTTCCTGGTCAAGATTTACTAACACGGGTCGGTTAGTCAAATCCGTTGAGACTAATACATATCGTATATCAAGACTTGGTCTGATGGTTTATCCCAATGAACCATGAGTCTGGGGAGACTCGTATAGATGTGTAGGTGTTTATAATGGATAAACACTGAACGACTCACCGAAGATTCTTAATGGATGGTACACCAACGTCAATAAGAATATTCTCGGGTTGAGTAGCATAGTAGTCATTCGACTTGAGAAACCACTGATGATATATGAGACATCCTCCACACTTAGATAGCAGTCACGTCACCGATCTATTTAGATCAGACCTCCACCTATTCGTTGGGTGTGGATCGATCCTCAGGATATCCTGTGAGTATCAAGATAGGATCCGTCAGATCTGTGTACAGAGCATAGGTAGTCCATATGTGATTAGCAATCTGTTAAATCTGTGGCCATAATAAACTTCGGAAGTAAGTTCCGAGTGTTATTTAGAGATTGCTAATAGAAACATCGACGGGATAATACCTATAGATATTTGACGTTTACATCTATATCTATGAGATTATTCGGATACCTGTGACGAAGGGATTATACGTATGCAATGACCTCGACCTGTATGATTCAGCTAGTTTATCTGTGGTCATCATAATTTACGGATGGGTAAATTATGGACACGGAATTGGATTTTGTGACGGATATACCTGAATCTAGAGAGTCTCACTAATGAAATATACTCGTAGAGCACTAGGGCGACTTTTATAAATAATGATGATTATTTATAAATGGTTTAAACGTTAAACGAAAAATACATGCAAACGGGTTGAACCGTCATTTCCTAATTAATGTGTATTTGTATTTAATATATGATATTATTAAATACACATTAATAAATTGTCAAATAAAGGTAGTTGACATTTATCATTTATATATGTATTTGAGATATTTAAAGTAAATATAATACATATATTTGAGATATTTGTATTTAATTAATTAATTAATTATTTAATTGTTAAATAATTAATATAATTAAAATATAAATATCTTACCAAATGATAAAGTTATGAAATGATTATAAGTGTAAATGTTTGACTTTACATTAAAGGAAAATGTTGACAAATTGGATTTGACTTCCTTGGATATTTATTTTGAATTGTTTAAAATTGAAATATCAATTTTCCTTTATTTGCTTTAATTTTCGGCCATGCCCTTAATTAAATTTAATTGTTATATTTTTAAGTTGCAATTGTTGACTTGGTTGAATAATTCATTAAAGTGTAATGATTTAGAAAACAAGTTGATAAGTTGTAAATTAAATGAAATAAAAAACTAAATATCTAGATATTTATACTACCTAATTTCGGCCAAGGCCCTAATAGAGGATGTATAAATTGTTTGTTTCATTTTTAGGGTTCAATAAGTTCATTTGAAACCAAAAATAACATAAAAGAGAATTGAGAGCAAAGTTTGAAGGCTAAAGGGAAAAGGCTTGAAAAATCTAATTTTTGTAAGTCTTTCTTTAATGTCTTCAACATGAAATATGTTTCTAAGATGCTTAGCTTCATTTTGTGATGCTTTGATTTTATCTCTACTCTTATACTTTGCGTTTATATGGTTGTGAACTTGAATGAAAGATTGATGTATGTAAGTAACCTTGAAATGGTTTCAAAGGCTTACTTTTGATTTTTGGAAACTCAAGTTGCCATTCTAGAGTTGTTTAGCCACTCCTTGGTGACCTAGAATTTTTCTAGAGTTATTTCAAAGTGGTGAGACTTGTTTGGTGAAGTATTGAATGGATTAAAGTGTTGGATTTTAAAGATTTGGTCAAATTGATCAATTTGATAAAATTGAAAAATTAGGGTTCATAACCCTCTCCAAATTTGGGGTTTTTCATATATGTGATATATTATGGAGTGTATATGATGCATATAAAATTTTGGGTTGATTGGATTTGATCTTGGCATGTTTAGAACACAAAAAGACCAAATTGTAATAAACCGAAAATGTGGGGTGCTCTCGACAATTTCAGAAAAGTTTGGGGATTTATTGAAAATCTGATTTTAATGTATTGGATATGTTGGAAATCATTTTAGAAGTGATTTAGAATCATCCAAAATTGTATTTGACAATTTATGGACTAAAATGATCAATTTGTAAAGTTATGGGGTAATTCGGTAATTACCAAGAAATTTGATCTCTTGTGTAATTTTTCAGAATTTGACAATTGGGTAACTAAATAAATAAGTTTATTTAATTGATCCAAGAAAAATGTTGAAATCGAAAAATTTTGAATTTCCACGTTTCCGCTGCGTTACCGATATTCCGCCATAAAACCTCATCACATGATTGGTTATATGAATATGTAAATGACTTGTCTAATTCTTGAAATTTTGATAATGGTTACTGAGTGTATTGATATGCTTTATGTATCTAATCGGATGAATCATTATGTTATGCCTTGCGTTTAATACTTGATGTATTGCATATACACCACATGTATTCTTTTTCCTACATATCCATTATGGTGGGGATTCTCTTTGGGCCCGTCCGGTTGAGTTGGTTCCCGGACCTTATGTGTATATACATATATACATATATAATCTGATGTTGTGCGCGTATACGCATCCTTACATGAAATGATTTGGACCTGCCGATATTATCTAATATTATGATTTGGATTCTGATTTCTGTCGAGTTATTTGATGAAATTATTTTAATTCTGAAATTTGTCGATGTTATCTGATGAAATGATTTGTATTATGATTTTATTGATGTTATTTGATGAAATGATTAGGATTTCGATTTTTGTCAATGTTATCTAATGAAATGTTATGGATTTTGATTTTTATCAATGATTTTGATTTCTGTCAATGTTAGCTAATGAAGTATTTTGAAAACAATGTTCCAAAGTTATAACGATGGTTTCTATGCTGACTTTTATTTTCAATTTTTCCTAATTTTGATAAGTGATAGTAATGACCAAAATCTGTTTTTTATATTTTGCTTAATAGGCTAATTTTATTGTAGTTCTGAAATAGGTTGTGATATATTTATTACATGTTTGAATTGATTTATAATTTCTCAATAACTGGATATATTATGATGATGATATGGGATAAAATAAGTATATTTATTTGTTATTGGTACGCATTCATTATAGAGGTATTGGTTAGGAATTTCGTTTAGACGGTGTTCATCTTATACCTATTTTAAAATAGATAGTGAGTTTCGTACGAGCATTGTATACATAAACCAGTACATATGTCACTTTATGACTTAATCTTGTATTTTTTGAACATTATGACTTTCAATCTCGTTATTTGATGACTTTTGATCTCTAAAAGTTATGTATGTCTTTGTTGTCGATTATAGAATGTTTTAAAGATCTAAATTCTAAACTGAGTTAAGATCTTAGATTTGTACATGTATGCATTTCTCGAAGGTTTGTACGTGGAAGGTATATATGAACACTGTGATGTTTGAAATGTTTTCCATATTTTTATGAGTACAAGTAAGATTTCTGAAGTTGTGTGTGTATGATTATCATGTAGAGGATTTGAGGTTCTATATTAGTCGTGTCTCTGAATTTGTATATGTAATTATATGTTATTTGGATTTTAAATGTTCGAAAGGTTTTCCATATACAGATTAATACTTGAATTATTACTAAAGAAAATTTTAAACTTTCCAATTTGATGATATTTCAAATATGTTTCATTTTCTGATATATTATAAAAGAGTTTTACTTCAAAATCCAAATGATTTTGATATTATAGATCTCGATTACAGTTTTTTTAAAGTTTCGATTTTGTGTTATGTATGACTTATGAATTCAGTTTCTAGATCAGTATATGTGAGTATTTTCCGAGGACTTTGTATATAAATGGTGTAAATAATAGTACAATGTTAGAAAGATTTTTAGTTTAAGTTCAAGTACATTTTTTGATGTTCTAAATTTATATATCTATGTCGTTTTCCAATGACTATATAATATGTTGGGAAGCTGCCGCGAGTGCGCAGGGGAAAATTAAAATTATTATGCCGCTATCTCTTTGCCCAAGACCCATTTTTTTTAGTTATTATACAAGCCTAGGCATGTTACTATATATTCTAAGCATAAAACTCATAAAACATGCAAAGAACATAAACCTAAACATGCTAACTATCATAAGAACTCTAATTAAAATAAAGAAAGAAAAAGACTTACTTGAACTGTAGACTCCTCCAGTCCTCCCTCCAATCTACAATCTTTTCTCGAACTCAGCAAGCTCTTCTACGTTCCAAAGAGCCACCCAAGTGTGTGGCCTTCAAAGATGCACACACCAAAGCCAAAACTCAACGGCAAGACTACGCCTTGAGTGCAAGGGTATTTTGCCATTGGTGCTAGCCTAGGCAAATACCTCAAAACTTTTAACTCAATGTTCCTCTAGTCAATTAGACTTAAGGATCCTCAAAATCAATGGCTTACTCTTAAAACTTTAGAGTTGCTCACTTATATAAACCCAAGATTTGAAAAGTTTGGTGTAAAAATTTGTGAAGAATTCTTTGGGTTTATATAGTGCTCCAAAGACAATAAAATTAATTAAGAATCCGATGTGGGATAAAAGCCAATTTAATCTTAGTCATTGGATATTAATGTAGTGGTTTAATGAGATTATAAAACCCTAATAAGAGTTTGGGCCGAATTTGAATTCAAAACAAATATAAAAAATAAATATAAAATTTTTTACTATTCACGCAGTATTATTCATGTGAATAGTATTTCTTTTTATCTATTTATTCCAATTCCCAAAGTGCCTCTATCGTCATTCTCCAATCCCTAAGCCATTATGGAACCTCATAAATGATGTATTGTGCAATGTTAACCATTGATTTCGACTTTGTTGTGTGTGACCTTTTGGGTTCCCTTCAAGTTGGACATGAAATGAATCGTGATAATTTAATCGAACATAAATTATCCTCCGATCAGATGGTCATTCGATTTCAATGACCAAGGTTGACATCTAGCAACATGCCAATGCCCCCAAATGAGAAGGAAAGATATATATACCCATTCTGTATGCGATTTACATATGATACGGTCCCTCGCCTAACTGTATCCCCACCTATTGACCTAGGGTACAGAAAGTGTCTACCCATATAGTCAAAGGTATGATATTGATAGTGTCATGAATCGTGCTAACCCAAGAATCTCACATGATTCTTCCGTTGTGGCCACAGTCTCAAGCACTGATCACACATATCAACCCGCGAACTGGAATACTACTCTTATAAGAAAATATTATCCGAGAGAGTGGCGATTTTTCTGTTGTATCCTTATAAACTTCATGTGTTTCAACAAATGACTCAATCATACCCTTATGACCGGATCTTTTGAACCGGAGAAGGAGAATGTCAAAGTTATTTGATCCACACATAAGATTGTAAAGACCTCAAGTCTAAGGACTAGTCATATAATCGATGCATGAAAGTTCTCACAGACACATGGGATAAACACTCCATATGAAAACTTTCGGAAGTCAGTACGATGGACACGAGCAACTCATGCGTCCATGTGATACACCAAGCGGACGGATCTCTGCTAGTAGCCTATGAGATCGGCTACCCCACTTAAGGGCAGATCATATCATCATGCTAGTCTCTCCGTTTTGTGAATGCCCAGATTATTCACAAAATTATGACTAGGAACATTTAAAAGTAATGATTCTCATAAGGCGTGGAAGCCATCGTCTTATTACTCCAAGGGCTTTATTACAGTGTTGATGATTTATATAAGTTATGTAAGACACGTATAATAAAGATTGCCATTTTATTAATTAATGAAAATATTACAAATACATGTACATATAGCTCATCCACAAGTTGGGTATAGGGCATATCCCTAACAATCTCCCATTTACACTATAGCCAACTAGTATGAATCTGGACACCATACTCTCGGGTTTGCCTATCATGCTTTTGTTGAGTCAGCCATTTAGTCAGAGAATCTGCAAGATTATCTTATGTGGGTATTTTCTCTATAATAACTTCTTTTCTCTCAACAATCTTCCTGATGAGATGAAATCGCTTGAGTACATGCTTGGATTTCTGGTGGGACCTTGGTTCCTTTGATTGAGTAATGGCGCCTGTGTTGTCACAGTACATCGTGACGCCATTCTTTATCACGGGAAGCACTTCCAGTTTCGTGATGAACTTCTTTATCCAGACTGCTTCTTTAGCTGCCTCAGATACTGTAATATATTCGGCTTCAGTGGTGGAGTCCGATGTAGTTGACTGCTTTGAGCTTTTCCAACTGACAGCACAACCATTCAAAGTAAACAGATATCCTGTTTGCGATCTGTTGTTATCCCTGTCGGTTTGAAAGATCGCATCACAGTAACCAATGACTTTCATCTCAGAACAATCTCCGTATGTCAAAAACACATCATTAGTTCTTCTCAGATACTTGAGGATTGTTTTGACAGCTACCCACTGTTGCTCACCAGGATTTGTCTGATATCTGCTCGTTATGCTAAGAGCATAAGAGACATCAGGTCTTGTACATAGCATGGCGTACATGATCGATCATATTGCTGAAGCATAAGGGATCCTACTCATACGCTCTCTATCTGAAGGAGTATGTGGATATTGCTCCTTAGATAATTTGATTCCATGATAAGTAGGTAAATTACCTCTTTTGGAATCTTCCAATTTTGAATCTTTTCAAAACTTTATCTGTGTACGTAGATTGAGAAAGTCCTAACAACCTCTTAGATCTATCACGGTAGATCTTAATGCCGAGGATGTAGGCTGCTTCTCCCAAATCTTTCATGGAGAAATTATGAGATAACCATTGCTTGGTGGCTTGCATCATAGGAATATCATTCCCGATGATTAATATGCCATCGACATATAATACAAGAAATACCATAGCACTCCCACTACTTTTCCTATAAACACAAGGCTCGTCTACATTTTTGATGAAGTCAAATTCTTTGATTGTCTCATCAAATCGTATATTCCAACTTCTGGAGGCTTGCTTGAGTCTATAAATGGATCGTTTAAGCTTGCATACTTTATTATGATCATCCTTAGATGCAAACCCTTAGGTTATATCATATAGACTTCCTCTAGGAGGTTCCCATTAAGGAAAGCTGTTTTGACGTCCATCTGCCAAATCTCATAATCAAAGTATGCAACTAGTGCTAGTAAAATTCGAATGGACTTTATCATTGCAATAGGCGAAAAGGTTTCCTCATAGTTAATTCCTTGGATTTGTCTATAACCTTTCGTCACCAACCTAGCCTTATAGGTTTGGATGTTGCCTTCTGCATCAGTTTTACGCTTGTAAATCCACTTGCAGCCTATGGGTTTTATCCCTTCAGGTGCATCTACCAAGTCCCATACTTGATTCTGATACATAGAGTCTATTTCGGATTTCATGGCCTCAAGCCACTTGACTGAATCAATGTCACACATTGTTTTGTCATAACTGGTGGGATCGTCATTATCAATGACCTGATCATGTTCCTCATCAAATTGGAAACCATATCTTTCAGGCTTATCTCTTTCCCTACCAGAGCTTCTGAGTTCATAACCTTGTGGTTGTTCCGTCGCTGCCCTTTTGAGGGGCCTGGGGTTTAGTTCTATGTTAGTTTGTTCTTCTCATACCTCATCGAGGTCAAGTCTACTCCCACTAAATTTCTTGAGAAGGAATTCATTCTCTAGAAATTTATCATTTTGTGAGACAAATGTTATTTGTTCATTTTGGACCTAGAACACGTATGTGTTGGCGACTTGATCACATAAAAGGATTTTGATGACGTCAACGTGAATGAAGACTTCGACGTGCAAACACGAAGCAATACAAAAAGTGTCGAAGCATATGTGGTGAAGAGCGAGAATGTGAAGACTTGCGCAAAATGGAAGAAATCATGTGAAGTCTTAGCTTAGTGTTCTAATTGTAAGTGAGTTTACTCAAGTGATCTAAAGCTCTTAGGAATCATACATTTTGCATCACTTGCATTTAAAATGGCTTAAAATGTTAAAAGAATCATTTGCATTTTATTTGCACCAAAATGAACTTCATGCACAAATGCATCGGTAAATGATCTTCTAAAAACTAGCAAACGGTTGAATTAAACTTCAAATGATATACCGTTAGATATATATGTGTCTCTAGTTTGCTACGGTTCAAACGGAACACAATTCCGATGCATAGAACTTTTGCTAGAGCCACTTTAGTACAACATGCTCATATGTGCGTTTTCTGCATACATGTCACATTAGAAAAATTCCATAAAATTCATATTAATGTTTTTGGAGCTGAATTTTTTACAGAAGCTAGATCTATGTGTCTAGTTTATGTAGAAATTTACGGATCATGATTTGGAATTTTCTAGAGAAAGTTATGGCCAAAATACCGAGTGCCGTCAGTCTTGACTGATCATCAGAACAGGCATACCGGTCTCAAAACCGGCATACCGGTCCCAAAACCGGCATACCGGTCTCTGTAACCGGCATACCGGTTCCAGAGGTGCCAACGGTCATATTTTGAGCCGTTAGACCGGCATACCGGTCCCATACCGGTTCCAGAACCCTATAACGGCTATAAACGGCTAGTTTTGTGCAAAATCTATAAATTCATCATTTCCCTCACTTCTAACACACCTCTTGCACATATATTCATCATATAATCATGTCAAAACATTCTTGAGAGTTTATAACCATCTTCAAATCATTTTACACTCTCTACATTTGAAAAAGCTCATATTTCATCTTCATATTCATATTAGTGAGCTTAGATCACTTGGGTTTGCATCTCACACAATCTTCATTATATTTGTGAGTGCCCAAGTGTGTTTTACAATTTCTTTATCAAAAACACTTGCGGTTTGTGAAATCCCATAGTTTGGGTAAGTTGTAAAGGTTGTGAGTGCACCTACGAACAAAACTCAAAGTTGTAAAGGTTGTGAGTACGCCTACGAACAAAACTCAAAGTTGTAAAAGGTTTGGAGTGCACCTTTGCGGAAAACTCTTGGTTACGAGTGAGCCACGACAAAACTCGGATTTTAGTGGAAATCGTCAAGCGAGGCTTGGGGGAGTGGACGTAGGCACGTTTGGCCGAACCACTATAAATCTCGGTGTCGAATTTCTCTTTCTCTTAACTTTTACTTATTTGCAAGTTTTAATTACATTTATATTATTGAATTGAAAACTTGCATATAGGTTATTATTTACAATAGAGAAAATTAACCTAAGAGCCTATTTGGTAATAAGAGCTTAAAATCGGCAAAGATTTTATAATTCCGCATTTGTAGCGATAACCCAATTCACCCCCCCTCTTGGGTATAGAGAGAGTTTGTCGCTATTGCTTGTAGGTACTTTCAGTTGGTATCAGAGCGAGGTATTCTCAAGAAAGACTTAACCGTCTGAGAATAGACTATGGGATCTACGAGCCACTCTTCAAATTTTGCCGAGGGATATTCAACAACTAGACCTCCATTTTACACCGGAACCGACTACAACTATTGGAAGTCAAGAATGTTAACTTATCTCCTAGCCAATGATCCGCCATCCTATTTGGTCATCACACGGGGTGCCAGTATGCCAATGACAAAGGATAGAAATGGGGTTGAAATTCCGAAGCCAAGTTCAGAATGGGATAGTGAGGATTTAAAGCAAGCCTCACAAAATGCTAAAGCTCTCAACCAACTTCAATGTGGCATTGATCGGGAGCAAATAAACAAACTTCCAGAGTATGGCAACGCATATGATTTATGGAAGTCATTGGAAATGGTCAATGAGGGCACAAGTCAAGTGAAGGAATCGAAGATCAACCGGTTCATGTGCGAATTGGACAATTTCAAGATGGAATCCGGGGAAGAAATCGATCACATGATTTCGAGGTTTACGGTCATCATCAATCATTTGGGAGCATTGGGAAAAGTCATCGGGACATCGGATCAAGTGAAGAAAATCTTGAGATCACTCCCAAAGGAATTTAGAAGCTATACCTCCTCCATTAAAGAAGCAAATGACATAAACACATTGAAGATGGATGATTTAGTTGGAAAATTACTTGAGTACGAAATGGAGATCAAAATGGACAAAAAGGAGGAAGATGAGAAAAGGACAAGGAAATCATTGGCCTTAAAAGCAAGAAGAAAAGATGAGTCAAGCTCAAGTGAAGAAGAAGAAGATAGTGATGATGAGTTGGCTCAAATAAACAAGAACTTGAAGAAGCTCCTTAAGTCCGTAAATCGAAAGGGAAAATCAAAGACGGACGAAAAGAAAGAAGAAAAATGGCCGCGGAAGAACAAGAAAATTGTGTGTTATGAATGCAACAAACCGGGTCACATAGCTACCGATTGCCCATTGAGGAAAATGAAAGGAAAATCAAAGAAAAAGGCAATGAAAGCAACTTCAACTTGGAGCGATAGCGATTCAAGCTCATCCGAGGAGGAAGAAGTTGAAGTCAAAGAAAATCAATAGCATTATGGCTATCACGGATGAAGACATCCGATTTGAAATTGAAGAAGAAAGCGAAGAAGAAGAGGTACACAATTCTGAATTACTTGATGCTTTTAATGGTTTAAAAGAATTATGTGATATGCTTAAAAAGAAATTAAAATTGGTCAAAAATGAGCATGCTACACTTAAAATTGAACATGCAACTAGTATGGATAAAATTCATGTTTTAGATAATGATGTGATATGCTTAAAAGCTAAACATGAAAAAGAAATTGCATGCTTGAATGATGAAAATGCATGTTTAAAGATTAAAATGTTAGAACTTGAAAATGTCATATCAAATATGCCATCTAGCTCTAAGACATGCGATTGCGAATCTATATTGAATGAAAATGTCTTATTAAATACTAAGATTTTAGATTTGCAAAATATACTTAGTAAATTCACATTGGGACATAAAAATTTTAATATGCTAATTGGATCCCAAAAATGTGCATTTAAAAGAGAAGGATTAGGATATAGGCCTTACATTAAGAGAAAATTTTTGAAAAATTATTTTGTTAAGGCATCCGACTCCCATGCTAAAAATGCCATCAATGAAAATGTCACATGTCATGCATGTAATAAAAATGGACATAAAATTTTTGAATGCATGAACAATAATGTGATTAAGAATGCATGGATTCCTCAAGGAATCAAAATTAACCCCAATGGACCCAAGAAAGTTTGGGTACCAAAGTGTAATTGATAAATTTGTAGGGGGAGCTTTGGGAATGGATCTTTAAAGAGAATTGCAAAATTGATCCCAAAGGCTCAAAGAGATGAGGATTCGCAACGGTAAAGGTAAAACTCCGTACTCACGGAAACATTGGTACCGTTTCCTCTAAATTGCCAAAATGTGCATATTTTTTAAATTTTGGTATCTTTATAGCACATATGTAATTGGTATCTCATTTTGATTTTGATTTTAATATTTACTTCTCCACTTTTTGATAATGTCAAAGGGGGAGAAATCATTAGAAATGAGATTAAAACTTGTTTAACCCTCACCCTTGGTTTAAGGGGGAGTAAATGTACTAATGTGTTTGTCAAGTTGTTATAGAGCTATATTCAAGACAATCACACATTGAGGGGGAGCTTATGTTGAGGGGGAGCAAAATTGTCAAATTTGGACTCCAAGAAGCTCACAAGTATCAACAAGTTTTAAGAGGTTGCCATCATCAAAAAGGGGGAGATTGTTGGCGACTTGATCACATAAAAGGATTTTGATGACGTCAACGTGAATGAAGACTTCGACGTGCAAACACGAAGCAATACAAAAAGTGTCGAAGCATATGTGGTGAAGAGCGAGAATGTGAAGACTTGCGCAAAATGGAAGAAATCATGTGAAGTCTTAGCTTAGTGTTCTAATTGTAAGTGAGTTTACTCAAGTGATCTAAAGCTCTTAGGAATCATACATTTTGCATCACTTGCATTTAAAATGGCTTAAAATGCTAAAAGAATCATTTGCATTTTATTTGCACCAAAATGAACTTCATGCACAAATGCATCGGTAAATGATCTTCTAAAAACTAGCAAACGGTTGAATTAAACTTCAAATGATATACCGTTAGATATATATGTGTCTCTAGTTTGCTACGGTTCAAACGGAACACAATTCCGATGCATAGAACTTTTGCTAGAGCCACTTTAGTACAACATGCTCATATGTGCGTTTTCTGCATACATGTCACATTAGAAAAATTCCATAAAATTAATATTAATGTTTTTGGAGCTGAATTTTTTACAGAAGCTAGATCTATGTGTCTAGTGTATGTAGAAATTTACGGATCATGATTTGGAATTTTCTAGAGAAAGTTATGGCCAAAATACCGAGTGCCGTCAGTCTTGACTGATCATCAGAACAGGCATACCGGTCTCAAAACCGGCATACCGGTCCCAAAACCGGCATACCGGTCTCTGTAACCGGCATACCGGTTCCAGAGGTGCCAACGGTCATATTTTGAGCCGTTAGACCGGCATACCGGTCCCATACCGGTTCCAGAACCCTATAACGGCTATAAACGGCTAGTTTTGTGCAAAATCTATAAATTCATCATTTCCCTCACTTCTAACACACCTCTTGCACATATATTCATCATATAATCATGTCAAAACATTCTTGAGAGTTTATAACCATCTTCAAATCATTTTAACTCTCTACATTTGAAAAAGCTCATATTTCATCTTCATATTCATATTAGTGAGCTTAGATCACTTGGGTTTGCATCTCACACAATCTTCATTATATTTGTGAGTGCCCAAGTGTGTTTTACAATTTCTTTATCAAAAACACTTGCGGTTTGTGAAATCCCATAGTTGGGTAAGTTGTAAAGGTTGTGAGTGCACCTACGAACAAAACTCAAAGTTGTAAAGGTTGTGAGTACGCCTACGAACAAAACTCAAAGTTGTAAAAGGTTTGGAGTGCACCTTTGCGGAAAACTCTTGGTTACGAGTGAGCCACGACAAAACTCGGATTTTAGTGGAAATCTTCAAGCGAGGCTTGGGGGAGTGGACGTAGGCACGTTTGGCCGAACCACTATAAATCTCGGTGTCGAATTTCTCTTTCTCTTAACTTTTACTTATTTGCAAGTTTTATTTACATTTATATTATTGAATTGAAAACTTGCATATAGGTTATTATTTACATAGAGAAAATTAACCTAAGAGCCTATTTGGTAATAAGAGCTTAAAATCGGCAAAGATTTTATAATTCCGCATTTGTAGCGATAACCCAATTCACCCCCCCTCTTGGGTATAGAGAGAGTTTGTCGCTATTGCTTGTAGGTACTTTCAGTATGCTCTTGAGTTCAAGGCATATCCTACAAACTTACATTTAACTGCCCTATCATCCAATTTGTTAGTTTGTGTGAGCTTGACATATGTGTCATATCCCCAAACTCTTAGATAACTAAGACTAGGACGTTTCCCAGACAATAACTCATATAGTGTTTGACTAACAGTCTCGGAAGGAACTTGGTTTAGTAGTAGTGTTGCAGTTTCTAAAGCAAGACCCCAAAATGAAAGAGGTAGATCCGTGTCTGGCATCATTGATCGGATCATATCTAATAATGTCTGATTTCTCCTTTCGGAAACCCCATTATGATGTGGAGTTCCCGGAGGAGTCCACTGGGAAACAATGCCATTTTCTCTCAAGTAATCTTGAAATTCGTTGCTTAAGTATTCACCACCTCGGTCAGACCTTAGTGACTTAATACTTTTATTAAGCTGGTTTTCTACTTCAGCTTTGAAGTCTTTGAAATTCTCAAAGGCTTCAGATTTGTACCGCATAAGGTACACATACCCATATCGCGAGTGATCATCGATAAAGGTAATGAAGTAGGAGACTCCACCTCTAGCGGTGACTGACATTAGTCCGCATACATCAGAATGTATGAGTTCTAATGTCTCCGTTGCACGTTGTCATTTACCTTTGAAGGGTAATTTGGTCATTTTACCAAGTAAACAAGACTCACAAGTTCCATAAGGTTAAAATTTGAAGGTATGAAATACCCATCCTTATGTAGCTTAGTTAATCTTGTTTCATTGATATGACCTAAGCGACTGCGCCATAGAAGTGATTCATTGAGATTATTCGAGTTAACATTGTATATATTAGAGGTTGAACATTCTTTTTTAGTTTGTAAGACATAGATACCATTATTCAAAATATCATCTCCATATTTTATTTCATTGAAATAAATAGAACATTCATTACAACTTATTAGGCATGAAAAGCCTTTATTACATAAAGAAGAAATTGAAATGATGTTCTTTACTAGAGAATGTACATAAACACAATCTTCTAAGTCTAAAACTAAACCATTCGGCAAAACTAATGAAAAAGTCCCCACGCACAATACAGCCAGTTTTGCTCTATTACCCATGCATAAGTCAACCTCCCCATGACGGAGTCTCCTACCGTTTCTCAGGCCATGCACATTGTTAAACAAGTGAGTCCCACAACCGGTGTCAGGCACCCAAGTAGAAGGTTCAGAGTTTTGAGAATATAGTTCAATCATATACAAGATACCTGAAGCATTGGGCTTTTTGGCCTCCTGGGCTTCCGTAGCTTCATTGGCTTTCAAAGATCTGCAGTCTTGGTTTTGCCCTTCTTTCCACAAAAGAAACATTTCCCTTTTCCCTTTTTCTTCTCCATCTTATCATTGGGCTTTAGGTGATCTGGAGCCTTGGTTTTGCCCTTATTTTTCTTTGGGCCTCGTGGCTTCAGGTCCGTACCCGTAAGCATGACGGCGGTTTTAAGCTCCGGTTTCAAGTCCTTCTCTACTTGCTTTATCAGATTGTGCAATTCTGCTAAAGTAGCTTCTTTATCAGACAGATGAAACTGCATAATAAAGTTAGAGAATTCTTTTGGTAAGGACTGAAGAATTAGATCCTGACATATCTCATGATCCATGATGAACCCAAGGTTGGCCAATTTTTCAATGTGGCCAATCATCTTAAGCACATGTCCACTAACAGATCCTTCTTTTTACCTTGTTTGGAATAAGGCACATGACACTTGGAATCTCACGGTATGAACGGAAGTTGCATACAACTCCTTCAAGTGAAAGATGATGGTTTGAGCATCCATATCTTCGTGAGCTTTCTGAAGTTCATCCGACATAGAGCCAAGCATTATGCAAACTGCTTGATCATCATCATCGACGTGTTTCTTCCAAGCATCGAATGTATTTTGGTCAGCATCTTCTGCAAGTTCAGGGGGAAACGGTCTTTCAAGAACATAGAAAATCTTTTCTTGTCGTAAGACAATTTTAAGATTTCTAAACCAGTCATTGTAGTTGTCCTCTTTGAGCTTATGCTCATCAAGGATGGAATGAAATGATACTCTGTTTTCCATTTGAATGTTTGTGAAATATTTTAACCCACCAATTAAGAGAGAATGTTAAAATTAGGAATATGTTTTCATTAATATTTCATAATAACATGGGCTTTTAATATTATGAATTTGCTCCCACTCAATTGTTTTAAAATTTTAAGCAAATCACATCAACCCCAATATGATGGATTTCTTGTGGGCAAGGATCCCATTATCATCATTTCATAACTCTGACTAGGGCCGGTCGTTATAAAATATGATAATTAGGTAGGTTTCCAACCAATTTATGATATAAATCACAATTCCTTGATCATTGGGTTGGGTAATCAAACATGCCATAGCTTATGCTAGTCCTTGTAGACACCCAATCTCTGCCACTAAGTTATAAGACCACGCCTAAGGGTCGCTACGTCTTATGACACAGAAAAGTTAAACCATTATCAATAGTACGATTTAGGGACAAATTGGTGCCCTTTGGGTCTATACTTTACAATGGGAGGCAAATTTTAGACTTAAATTATTATTGAGGATTTTAGCAAGTTTAAGTGAATAACTGTCAAATGGATTCCTCCATTGAAAATTCCCCAGAGGGAGGGTGGAGCGAACTCTCTTAAATACCCTTACCTCTTAGGCTCTGATTGCCTTGGTAACAGGAATAAACAATAGATCCTCCAAATTAGTCCAACACTTTAAATATGCTTTAAGGTAAGCTTTGAGTAAATGATTATCTAGATGTCTTCACAACTTTTCCTTTTGGCTATAAAAAGGTAGTGAGTGAAGGAAGACACCAAATCATTATCTAACTCTAGTAATACCTTTGGTTAAATTAACTTTAGTTTGGAAAGTTTTATTAACCCCTTAGTCCCAACCCACTTGTATCTTTTATAATGGCTTTCATTATAAACAAGTGATTTATATTTATTAGCCATAAAGGTAATAAATCTCTAAGTTTATCACGGAATAATTACTTAGCTAAGGGATAAGAAATACACTTTCTATTTCTTAGAAAGTCTCTAGATGCTTGCACCCTAAAATAATCATGCCAATTCTAATCATACATAGAATCATCAAGCATATGAGTTTTAATATGTTGGAATTATTTTAGGCATTAAATAACTTTGATTAATATTTAATTATGATATTTTATTTTATTTTATTCGAATAAATTTACTATTCACGTTTTTCTGCAGGCGTGTGAACTTTAAATGCAATTTCACAATTCAAATCTTAACCAAATCATGTAAAACTTGTGCCTAAAATTACTTTCAGGGTGTTAACTTTCCAACGAGCTTTTAAACACCCAATTTTGAGTTCAAATGAGAGAACTAATCAAAACAAAAATGGCACTCTGATACCACTGTTGGGAAGCGACCGCGAGTGCGCAGCGAAAAATTAAAATTATTATGCCGCTTTCCATTTGCCCAATACCCATTTGTTTTTATTATTCTACAAGCCTAAGAATGTTACTATATATTCTAAGCATAAAACTCATAAAACATACAAAGAACATAAACCTAAACATGCTAACTATCATAAGAACTCTAATTAAAATAAAGAAAGAAAAATACTTACTTGAACCGTAGACTCCTCCAGTCCTCCCTCCAATCTACAAGCTTTTCTCGAACTCAGCAATCTCTTCCACGTTCCAAAGAGCCACCCAAGTGTGTGGCCTCCAAAGATGCACACACCAAAGCCAAAACTCAACGGCAAGACTACGCCTTGAGTGCACAAGTATTTTGCCATTGGTGCTAGCCTAGGTAAATACCTCAAAACTTTTAACTCGAGGTTCCTCTAGTCAATTAGACTTAAGGATCCTCAAAATCAGTGGCTTACTCTTAAAACTTTAGAGTTGCTCACTTATATAAACCCAAGATTTGAAAGGTTTGGTGCAAAAATTTGTGAAGAATTCTTTGGGTTTATATAGTGCTCCAAAGATAACAAAATTAATTAAGAATCTGATGTGGGATAAAAGCCAATTTAATCTTAGCCATTGGATCTTAATTTAGTGGTTTAATGAGATTATAAAACCCTAATAAGAGTTTGGGCCAAATTGGAATTCAAAACAAATAACAAAATTAAATAATAAAAAAAAATTACTATTCACGCATTACTATTCATGTGAATAGTAATTTTTTTAATCTATTTATTCCAATTCCCAAAGTGCCCCTATCATCATTCACCAATCCCTAAGCCACTATGGAACCTCATAAATGATCTGTTCAATAATTAAATACATTGAACCATTTATGAGGAATTCCTACAGCAATCATATATGCTGTTAAATATGTATTGTGCACTGTTAACCATTGATTTAGACTTTATTGTGTGTGACCTTTTGGGTTCCCTTCAAGTTGGACATGAAATGAATCGTGATAATTTAATCGAACATAAATTATCCTCCAATCAGATGGTCGTTCGATTTCAATGACCAAGGTTGACATCTAGCAACATGCCAAGGCCCCCAAATGAGAAGGAAAGATATATATACCCATTCTGTATGCGATTTACATATGATACGGTCTCTCGCCTCACTGTATCCCCATCTATTGACCTAGGGTACAGAAAGTGTCTACCCATATGGTCAAAGGTATGATGTTGATAGTGTCATGAATCGTGCTAACCCAAGAATCTCACATGATTCTTCCGTTGTGGCCACAGTCTCAAGCACTGATCACACATATCAACCCGCGAACTGGAATACAACTCTTATAAGAAAATATTATCCGAGAGAGTAGCAATTCTCTGTTGTATCTTTACAAACTTCATGTGTTTTAACAAATGACCCAATCATACCCTTATGACCGGATCTTTTAAACCGGGGAAGGATAATGTCAAAGTTATTTGATTCACACATAAGATTGTAAAGACCTCAAGTCTAAGGACTAGTCATATAATCGATACATGAAAGTTCTCACAGACACATGGGATAAACACTCCATATGAAAACTTTTGGAGGTCAGTTCGATGGACACGAGCAACTCATGCATCCATGTGATACACCAAGCGGACGGATCTCCGCTAGTAGCCTATGAGATCGGCTACCCCACTTAAGGGCGGATCATATCATCATGCTAGTCTCTCCGCTTTGTGAACGTCCAGATTATTCACAAAACTATGACTATGAACATTTAAGAGTAATGATTCTGATAAGGCATGGAAGCCATCGTCTTATTACTCCAAGGGCTTTATTACAGTGTTGATGATTCATATAATTTATGTAAGACATGTATAATAAAGTTTTCCATTTTATTAATTAATGAAAATATTACAAATACATGTACATATAGCCCATCCACAAGTTGGGTATAGGGCATATCCCTAACATTATATGCTTCCACACATATCAACACAATATTTTAAAGGTTTTCTGACAAACATATATATATATATATATATATATATATATATATATATATATATATAATATATATATACTATTTTCAAGATTTATTCTTGTTTTTTATGGTATGAGTATAAGTACTTACTGAGTTTTATAACTCACACAAATATTTTGCTAGTTTTGCAGGTTGGTAATCAAGTCGATCGGTCATCCAAGATTTTAAAAAGTTATGCTCGAGAAGACGGATCACCCAAGTTACAGTTAGCCACCCTAGAGTCTTGAGAAGTGTCATATAAATCTAGAAATTGTAATATCCCGAATATTTTGTGGAACGGTCCTAGAAGATTTCTGAATTGAAATTTAGAATTTGGAGTTGAATGATATTCGGAAACAAGACCTTATGTGTTGAAAAATAGGTGGAAATATTTTTAAGTGAAGTTTTATCGCGTTGAAAAAAATGTGGTTTCAAGAACCGGCTACGCGATTTCTATTTTTATCGTAATACGCGTAAAAATTTATTATTTCGGCAATAAAACTTTCAAACCAACTCTGATTGAGTTGATTCTTGAATCATCAAACTCGGTTCTTTGAGACGAACAACTTTCATGTTGAACACTTTTCGAAATTTGTATCAGAAGGGCTTCAACAATGCAAATTTCCAAGAAAGCCCTATGACATGGATCTAATTGCAATTTTCGGGGGCTTGAACATAAATTTCAAAAACTTTTCTATAAATACCCATAGTTTCCAAGAATTGCCAAAATTGCATAACTTCTCAAACTCTCAAATTCGACCTCATGTCCCTAAATTGGCGTTAAGCTTGCCATGGTCACGCCGATGGCCTTCTGGCCATCGCTTGCCTGCGCGACCAGCCAGAGGGGTGCTCCGGCCACCCCCCACCTTGTGGTGGCCGGTGGTAGCCCCCAGGTCGCCGTCAAACGACGATAAGGAGAGAGAAAATATGTGCACATTGGTTTCACGATCCCAGCTCGTCGCTCCATTTCACGACCTGAGCCATCAGCCAAATCGAAACTCTCGGAGAGTACTACAAGATGGCAGTGTCAAGTTTTCTAATCCATGCTCGATTACATGTGAAACGGGGGAGGAAGATTCGGATGAATAGTGACCCACGATGAACAGTAGCTCCGATCGGAATTATGTTGATTCCAGCGCGTTCGTGGGATCGTTTGGAGTCCGTATATGCCATTGGAATCTCAGTAAGACCTCCCGGTATAAATTCACAAATTTCAAGTTTTCCGTTAAATGTTCGGATGCATCCAGTAGTTTCGTAGAGTAGCGTAATGATATAAAATGAATTGTTTGAGTAGTAGTATATCGAATATGAGCATTCAGTAGAATATGAGTAAAAACGGAACGAGTTTGATCGATCCGATAGAATATGCAAGTTTTCGATAAAAATGGATTTTTGCGTATAAAGATGTGTTTCGATTTTGAATATAGTTGTGAATTATTTATGATATTACAAATATATTTAAATAAATCAGGGTAGGTTCGGAGGGTTCGGGACCCTTCCGTAGTGTTTGCGGAAACTTTTTCGAAAGATTTTCCAAAAACATGTAAACCGAGAATTTAAGTTAATTGATGACTTGAGTTAGTTTATAATGATGTTTTAAGACTACTAAAACTGAAAGTGTTGAAATCAAACTTGTTTGGGTCGTCCCGGAAAGATCCGGTACTTTATCAAAGTTAAGTCGAGAATCTCATAAGTTACGATTCTAACAATGTTTCGCCATTTGTTTTGGCAGACTTGACTAGGACCAGGAGTGCTCGTGAAACCCGCTAAGTAACCCCTGCAACAAGAACTTGAGTGGGTGAATTCGTGTTTTAAATATTTACATATACAAATACATATATACATAAATATAGACGACTAACTTGTTAGGATAAAAAAGAACAGTTAAGAGGTGATTTTGAGTACGGGGTACAAGATTACGTATAGTTAAGTTTATCGACCGTCATATATATGAATTTTTGTTAATGCTTTGATGTGAAGTGAAATATTTGATGAGCATAATGTATATGTGTATGTATAGATGTACGTAAGGGTATGAACCTGTAATGATATAATTACGTGTAAGTAAATGAATAAGTAAATGTACAAGTATATGAACATATATTTGTATATGCGTTTGATGATAATGTATGTATTGATTTGTTATATGGAATCAAAAAATGGGGCAAACCATGATTTTCTGATTTGAGATTAGTTATGTATGAATACAGTATATGAATAAGTAGCTATTGTTTTTATATGCGATTTATTTGTATAGAAATTGAAGAGGTTAAGCAGGATAAAGAATGAGTATAACCCAAACGCTTTTTAAATGAATATGTGTAATTAATAAGTTTTGTATCAAAGGTTTCCATATAGAAAATAGGAAACTATGGATGTTTGTTAGATAAATGAAAGATATAAGGATTGTTAAAATTATGGTATTGGCGTTCGTAATAATATGTATATTTGTATGTTTGAACATATGTATTTATGTGAGTGTTTCAATGATAGCTTATAGTGTTGTCATGGATGTGCTTGTTTATGAAAGATTGTGCAATGAGTTTGTGTTCTGTGATATGTATGTATGTTTAATTGGTCAATATTCTTGTAGTATAATAGTCGAGCTGGTTAGGGATTCATCTCATACCTATTCTAAAATATGTAATGAGTCTCGTATGAGCATTGTATGTGTAAGCCAGCTGTATGTATGTATGTGATCTTTGATGTATCGGTTGTTGTGTGTGCTTTATGGTTGGTTGCTTGATGTTCGTAAATATTTCTAAGTGTATGTGTATGATAGAACTCATGTTATGTATGGGTCATGTATGATTATGTGAAATGAATGAATGATTTGAAACCGATAATAATATCAGAGGTTATAAAGCGTGTTTGTCGAGTTGTAATGGTATGTACGTATATGTATAAGAATTATGATATTGTATTTGCATGTATATAAAATAAGTATATTTTGAATTGAAAAAGTGTTAATGTTTCATCGATTTGATGATATTTCAAAGATGTTTAATCATATTTAAGTATAATAAGTCTGACTCCACGTCACATATAATGGAAATGGATTCGATGTAAAATGACTTGTTTGTGATGTTCGGGTCGATGCTTTGTGTGGTTTGGATGTTAGCTATTATGTAGATATGTAAATGTGGAAATTTGTCATGGTAAAGTATAAAGGATAATAAAAGTTGGTAAATCTGAACTTGTAACAATTTAATAATTATGTTAATCTGTTGATATGTTTGACTTGTTTGTTTATAATAGCATAGTTACTTACTGAGTTTTTATAACTCAGACCAAATCAGTTTGTTAGTTTTGCAGGTTGGCTATCAGATGGGTGAACCATTTCAGCTTTGAAAGTCATGCTCGAGACGCGGATTACTCAAGCGGTAGTCACCTTCGCAAGTGTCCTGAAAGAAGTTATAGAGGTTTAAGAAGTCTAGGATATTTTGGTTATTATTTTGCTAGTCGTGCTGAGCACGTGGTTTGTATGTATATTAAGTAAATATTTTGATTGCTGATGATAATGATGATGTTGTGGGCACAAAGCCCTTGAGTGTTGATAGATGATATTGGCATAGAGCCCTTAAGCGTGATTTTTATGTGTCGGTGTGAACCTGAGGTCCATTTCGATATATGATGTTCATTTTAGGTTCGTTTGGTGCTGGATTGAGATTTAGATTATCTATTTTTAGAATACATCATGCCGAATTTACAGTAAATTCAAAGGCTTATGGAGATGGGTCAATCATGTCTCCTGCTGGTAGCATCCTGCCTCTGGCGGGGTGTAACAGTTGTGTATCGGATTATTGATATATGTTTGTGTACTATGAATATATGTATGTGTAAGGGTATACTAAGTTAAAAGTATGAGATTCATAGGTATATGTATAAGTAAGTAATGTGAATTTAATGTGTTTTGAGGTATGAGTTATGCTATGATATTGATTGTCTGAATTGTAAACTGATATTTTGAATCATGTTTTGAAAAACTTGATATTTGATTTTTGGTATAAAAGTGTTTTGAAAAGAAAAGGGAAAGGAAAGAAAGAAGGTTTTCAGATATTTTGATTTTGATTATAAAGATAAAGAGATGTTTCTACTATTGGAATTGTCTAAGCTGTTGGTTTATTTTTAGGTCCCAAGATCAAATCAAGACATGAAATAATGCGTGAATACACCAACGAAGATAGCGGAATACTTACATTGGTTGGTTGAGTCGAATCGGCAACAACAAAGTCCAAAAACGCACTGCCAAGGGCGCCAAACTGCAGCAGTCCACTGTCCCTGCAAAACAGAATTTCGGGTCTCAAAACGAAGCTCCAAACTCCGTCGGATGAGTCCCGCCTCATGGGTGAACCTCCCTACCACCTTCGCAAGTCTCGTAAGTGTGCTAGCACTTGAGATTTTGCCACAAAATCCCACTCCAAGCTTCCCTTATTCACGCCTATTTTGGTTCCAAAACCAGTGAGCTTTTTCAAGCTTTGGGCGTGAGCTTTGCCAAGAGAGAAAGATGAAAGAAATTCAAAGATTTTAATACGTGAGAGAGAGAGAAGTTGTAATATGAAGAATTGATTTCTAAAATCTATTTCAACAATTTTACCAAACTTTTCACCTTGTAAAAGTCAAGGTAAAAGCATTTTAATTAATTAAAATTAAATGCCATAAATGCTTTTCCTAAAAGCATTTACAAAAGTCAAGTGTAATTAACTCCATCTACTATTCACTTTAATAAAGTGAATAGTAGCAAGTCACATCACATTTAATTTTGACGCTTGATTTGACATGTGGGCCCCACACGATATTAAATGCGAGCGGGCCCCGCAAAATAATCTCGGGCTCGGTTTCGCTAATTCCGAATTAACGAATTTTCCGTTGCGTCGTAATTAAATGATTATGCCTAGCGAAATCACTATTCACGTCGCTAACGAATTAATTCCGAATTAACTCGTTTGCCCGAATTAAAATCCAATTTTATTCCGCGTCGAAATCTAATTTCATTTAATATATCGAATATATTAATTCATCGATTAATTCCAAATTAATCGTTCTCTCTCTTTAGACGACATTTTATCCCGGATAAAATATCTCCGTATTAATCCTAGATTAATTTTCTCTCTCTCTATATATAATCCCAGATTATTCAAGAGTGCGAGTTATGCGTCATCGGTGGATTATCGGGAAGCGACCCATGAGATCCCCGGATAATCTGGCAGTAAATACGGTCGTCGGAGTATCCGAATCACGTACGTACCAAGTACTACGTTCTACCCGATTTACGAGACAAGGTCGACTCCTAGCAAAGCACCAAGTCTTCCCAAGTTCTCCGGACATATTCATCAAAGAATATCTAGATCTGTATCAAGCGTAGTATACAAATGTATTGTGCATATCGGCCCAGTATCGGATGGTCACGTGCTAGGGCTGGGGCTGGATAAGTGTCTGCCCCGTCCGAAACACATATCGGATGTCTGGTAACTAGTCTCTATAATCGGATATTCATGACCTGGTCATAATATCCCGATTGGATGCGCATCACTAAAAGAGCACTAATACCGTATCCTGCGTGACATCATCTCCATTATGACTGGAGTGACACTTCCGTCTTGACATCACATCCAATACACTACGATTCCTGATAAACCCAGAAGAGGTGAACACAGAACCAGTTAAGATCCCCCACCACCAAAACCAAAGTTTACTGATTGTCGTAAGTATTAGCGATGTAAGTCTCAGGTTAAGACTATACACACCTACCTTGATTTTGGCCTCCCATAGACACCTAGTCATAATACCAATGGGATTCCGAAGGGTCTATCCAGAGCGAAGCTGTTTCCCGTACCATCGGTGAAACAACGACCTCCTATCGCACTTGCACAAGTATCCAATACTTATATATATGAGAACTATGCCGTTGTGCCCTCACAACGCGCACAAGTGCAATACTAGCCTATTCCGCATTATCGATGTCCAGTCTCGATAATACTACGGCTAGGGATATTTAATGATTAATCCTTGTGGATTGATACTGTCTCATATCATCTCAATCCAGGAACTAATCATAGGGACCTCTCTTCATTTATATATCTAAGGTGATCTAATCACAATGATGAGAGTGCAATTTCCTGTTACATAGTTAATTTGCTACAACAACACAATGATCTGTGCAAATAGTGACGCTATGGGTCATTTTGTCTAACAATCTCCCACTTGGCACATGCGAGTCACTCAAGTGTCCTACACCTGAACTATGTACGGTTCGCTCAAATTGCTGAGGAAAGGTTTTCGTCAGCGGATTTGTTTGATTATCGTTTGAAGCGATTTATACGATCATCACATCGCCACGATGTATGATCCGAACGAATCAGATGATATAGAAGTATATATCTGGATCGTCGATGAGACCTTTAATTCCTTAGCCTGTGCTGACGCCTAGCTCAGCTGCTAACAGAACTATATCTAATCTAATTAGATTTACTTTCGACCCAAAAGACTTCTATTGCTGCCTCAGCTGCAGCAATAATCCGCGTTTGTTGTTTATTCGGTAACAGTTATCTTGCTTGGAAGATTTCCAGCTCACTGTCCCGTGTTCAAACTTATAGTACCGCAGTATCTAACTGTTTGGAAACTTGCAGCAGTGATCCAGTCACTTCAAGTTCTCCTTCTCCATAGTTTAAGATAGCATCTTTAGTTCTCTGAGATACTAACAGATGTTCTTAATTTCAATCCAGTGACTGTCACTTGGATTGACCTGATTGTGACTCCATATGCTTGAAGCGTATGAGACACCAATACAAGTACATTTTAAATGTACAATTTCCCAGAGAGTGTTAACAACTCCAAATCTATCCCAGTAGATCTTTATTCCTCTAATAAAGGTTGTTATCTCTCAGAATTCCACGGAGAATTTCTATTGAAAGCCAAGCTTTCAACAATAGTTTTATGGGAATTTCACAGTCAGTGCGCTCTCCCACTAACCTCCTTATATACACAAGAATTATTTCGTTTTGAGTCAAATCATAAACCATTATGATTATTTCAAAACAACAGTTCCAAGAACCTTATGCTTGCATCAATCCAAACATGGATCGAATAACCCGCAAACCTTGTTTGTCGGTTATACAAAATCGTCAGGATGTTGTAAACATCCTCCAAAAGGTTTCCTTTTCAGGAAAGCGATTTTGATTTGTAACTAACATATTTCATAAATGAAATATATAGTTATCAATAAGCATCTTCAAAATGGATTTACCATGGCAACATGTAAAAAGGTTGAACCGTTATTAACATAATGTTGATAACGATACCTTTCCGTCAAAACCTTAGCTTTGCACGTTGGTATGTTGCCTTCCATGTATGTCTTCCTTGAAGACGTTTAACGTACCATAGGCACAATGCCTTGTGGTACAACAACTAGTATCCAAACATAGTTGTTATACATGGAATCCATTTCGGATTCATGGCACTTTGCCATAATAGGGAGTCGATACCTCGTATCACTTCCTCATAACGTAGTCGGATGGTACACCTCCATAAGATTGACATCTTTATGAGGTTAGATCAGAAACCCATACCCTAGGTTGTTTTCTGACTCTATCCAATCTACGAGTTTCTTGTGTATTTGAAGATTAATGGTATAGTTTCATCATAGATGAACTATTTGTGTTCCATTACGGACTTCGTGTCTTGAACAGTATTACTCCGATTTTCATCGAGTATCACTATCCTCCCACTGACCACTGCATATCGGTATTCCTCTCAGGAAAACCGCATGGTGAGCAACAATTATATTGTTCTCTTGTGGGGTTTATAAGTATTATACTTAAGGTTTCCCTTAAGATAACCTATATTGGCACTTATCCAATTTGGGTCCTTAGTTTGGTATCATCCAAACGCTATGCCTGGCATACCCAATTATCAGGAATGAGAAACCTCGTTTCTTCCCTGTTCATATCCTATATGATATCTGTCAAACAGATTTATATGGAACCTTATTCTAAATAAGTTTTGCACTGTTAATACATATCCTGTTGAAGGAAATAGTAGCTCAGAGCGACTCGTGATAAACCTTATCATGTCCAACAAAAATTCGGTTTTTGGTTCGGACACACCGTCTAACTGACGTGTCTCGAGAGGAGTCCTCATCTGAAAGAATACCATACTCTTTCATGTACGTATGAAACTTACTGCTTAAGTATTTTCCATTACGGTATTACCGTGGCGGAATAATACTATAGCCGATCTGTTTGTCTATTTCGTGTCGAAACTCTAAAAGTTTCCGATTTGTGTTCTTCAAAAGAAACACATAACCACAACGTGATGCTGCATCCGTTAAGGTCACGAAATATTCACGTTCACATCTAGCCTGGCTAGATATGGGCCCACTTACTTCACCATGAATAGGGCTAACAGATCGGTGGCCCTTTTACTATTACCAAGTAAATAGTATTTTAGGTATTTAACCTAATAAACTAGATTCGTAGACCTTATTTGAATAGTCAAATCAGTCCTAGTACCCACTTCTCAAAAGTACGGATATACGAGTCTTGTTTAATTGTGTCCTAGACAACAATGCCACAAATAAGTCTCCATTGATCAAATCAATTTGAGCTATTTATTTGTCATTTATATGTTTGAGATTTTATTTATATTCAAAATATAAATTATGTTATTTACATCCAATGTATTTATCTCAGTATCAACTTTATATAATGAAACACTTTAGTGTTCTAGAATATAAAGGTTTTATCCGCATTGGATTAAACACTGATATAGAGATAATGTCTCTAGTAAAACTAGTTACATAATAACATTTCCTAATTTAGGTACCTGCCCAAAGGGTAGTCCCAAACTTAGGTATTTACGGTCGAAACAGCGACTTTCGTCCCGTTTCCAATCCGCAAGAAATCTCGGCTTGAAGCCAGTATCCAGCTCACAGCGGATTCTGAACGTCAATACATATATGTATTATGTACCACACTAAGTATTAAAAATTCATTTCAATACTAGTAGTGAACATAACTTGACAAATATTTTTAAAGTTAGAGCCTCGCCCTTTCTTTAATTCCTTCGTGTCTTCCATATCCAAATGGTAGTCACTTTGGGATATGTCAATTATCCTTTTCAATATTTCACAAACCACTTGGGTTTTAGAATATCGAAATGATGTGCACCTTGTGCTACATGCCCAATTGCAAACTTTGACTTTTCTCCACTAGAATAGTCAAATCATTCTTCAAGAATTATTAATTGCAATTTTAATACTTTTAAATCTAAAGATAGATTTATTATAAGTATATTAATTAAGCACTAAAGTCATCATCACATAAATCTTCCAAAGACTTTATGCTCTACTATTTGCTTAATAATGGGCTTAGTCATAATAAGTTATTTTATCAAATAAATTAACCTATTAATAATTCCCAATTGAAAATTAAATCATTTAAAACATTTAATCCAAGGATTATATATTTTAAATATTCAACCTTTCAATTCTATCTTGATTTCAATAGTCCAACTATTTAATCAATTTTAATAAGGTACTATTTATTATAATGATTACAATAATCCAATTATTTAATCAACTATAATTTTAATATTGATTACTATAATCCATTTATAAAATCAACTATCATTTTAATTCAATTATATTGATTACTATAATCCAATTATAAAATCAACTATATATTGAATAAGTTTGTATATAGTCCAACTATATATTTAAAAAAACAACATAAAATATTAGTCCAACTAATACTTTTGATTAATACGACGAGTAAAATATAAATGAGCGTGTTTAGCGAGTAATTGAACGAATGTTGCAAATTCAATACTTGCCTCCCACTATTTTTCGTCGAGCCTCTAACCCTCGTGGTACTACTCGAAACCGTGTTTCCTAGTGGGCTAGGATCCCATTAAATAACACACAACCCTGACTTTGGCCAATAAAAAGCTGTATGCTATTTAACTAGGTAGATCTCACAGATCAATTGGATCTCATCCAATTCCTAGATCCGGTTAGGTGGACATCCAAGTCCGAAACATATATACAATATATATGTCAATATATCCAATATATTTTCCTAACCCTATCCTCTGAATCATCTAGGCCATGGCTTTGGCCAAAAACAAACCTAATGATTCCAGTTAAGCGGGACCCATTGACGAGGAAAGTTTCGTAATCAATGTCATTGGACAAAAAGTGATCTGACTTTGGCCAATAAAAATCACGATTTGGACAAGACACCGATATCTAACAAAACTCTCATGATTCAAGTACATCCTAGATTGACAAAGGTCTTGACTTTGGTCAAAAACAAACCAATGCCAACTTCGGATCTTGAACAAGAATCATTCAATGGAAGGATATTTGCTTAATATATGTTGAGGGATTTTCGCATGCAAATTGGCTACCAATTTAATTATCTTTGTTAAGGTCTCATCATCATACACCCTTAAACATGCATTCTAAATACATAATAAAGCGAGTATGAAATAAAATAATAACGATATGCGGATGGATACTTTACACATTGATCCTAGATCAAATCTCTCTCTTTCTCACTCAAGCTAGCACTTGTACTACTTCTACCCGTTACACTACACTTCTAAAGAAACCTCATATACATAGAGGGGAATAGGTGAGAAGAGAATACAAAGAGAAAGAAGGTGATAAGGCTGGACACGCAGGTCCAATTTAATAAATCGAATTTATACAAACAACAATTTCCAAAATTGCCCACCCATCTAATATCCATCCGATATGCATTATTCATTCAACACAACCACGTATTCACACACATAAGCATGCTATCAATCAATCTAATCAAATTAATTAATCTGATAATTAAGTGATCATCCAATGTTCAAACACGATTTGATTTTGTTCGAGTCAAACTCGTTTTTGCGAATAAGTACTCAAAGTACGAATTCATGAATTAAATTAAACTACATAATTAAATCCAATTTAACATGTATTTAATACTAATTCACTATTCAATTCCAAATTAAATATTGCACTTTTATTTAATAAACCTTTTACGATTTAAATTCCAAATTCAATCGCGTCGGGACTCAAAGTCCGATTAATGTCCAACGTCAATTTAATTTAAGTCTAATGGGCTTCAATTAATTTCTTTAGGCATGGGCTTCGGCAACCAAAGCCCAATAGTGGAATCACCCAAAATGCCTTAGAAATCAATTTCGGCCCATTAGGCCCAATTAAACATTAAAGGTTCATTAGTCGCATTTGGGCTTTATGGTTAAGGTTTTGGGCCCAATTGGATCCAATCCATTTGGCCTAAACCAAACTTGATAAATCAAGCCCAATAGGCCCAATTACAACTTTAAATTCTAATTCCAAATTAGGCCCAATTAATTAAATCCAAAATCCAATTTTCACAATTTAATTACCAAAAGTGCATTAATGATTAATCAACTAAATCAACATTTCCAAAACACTAATTAGTCCAATTAATCATACTTAATTCATTATTACATGTCAAACACACATAATGAAAAATCAAACCCATATTACATGCTTCTAAGTCTCGGCCAAGGAAGGTTATTTTGTCCGATTTGAATTCAATCCGATTAATTACACAATCGACAACGTATTAACTTCCCGAATGATTTCATACACATCCAATGTTCATAAAATCAAAATTACCAAGACATTAAAGGCACATCACATTCGGCCAACACATGAATTTAGGGTTTATGTTCAATTCAAAGTACAATCCAATTGACATTAAATTAACATCATCCTACATGATTTTAACTCATCCAATGAATTAAAATCAACAAAATTCCAATGATTCAAAATCAATTGACATTCGGCCACACATGAAATATTTGGGGAAAATAATTCCAAATCATTTTTCATCAAATTAGTCCAACCAAAATGAATTTAAACATGTTATAAGCATACTCAAACAAACAATTCATTCAAATCATGCTCAACAAACATTTACCCAAATTTTAAACCCTACAAATTTCATGCTTGCAACATTAGCTCATGATGCCATTGTTGGTTTATTTTTAGGTCCCAAGATCAAATCAAGACATGAAATAATGCGTGAATACACCAACGAAGATAGCGGAATACTTACATTGGTTGGTTGAGTCGAATCGGCAACAAACAAAGTCCAAAAACGCACTGCCAAGGGCGCCAAACTGCAGCAGTCCACTGTCCCTGCAAAACAGAATTTCGGGTCTCAAAACGAAGCTCCAAACTCCGTCGATGAGTCCCCCTCATGGGTGAACCTCCTACCACCTTCGCAAGTCTCGTAAGTGTGCTAGCACTTGAGATTTTGCCACAAAATCCCACTCCAAGCTTCCCTTATTCACGCCTATTTTGGTTCCAAAACCAGTGAGCTTTTTCAAGCTTGGGCGTGAGCTTTGCCAAGAGAGAAAGATGAAAGAAATTCAAAGATTTTAATACGTGAGAGAGAGAGAAGTTGTAATAATGAAGAATTGATTTCTAAAATCTATTTCAACATTTTACCAAACTTTTCACCTTGTAAAAGTCAAGGTAAAAGCATTTTAATTAATTAAAATTAAATGCCATAAATGCTTTTCCTAAAAGCATTTACAAAAGTCAAGTGTAATTAACTCCATCTACTATTCACTTTAATAAAGTGAATAGTAGCAAGTCACATCACATTTAATTTTGACGCTTGATTTGACATGTGGGCCCCACACGATATTAAATGCGAGCGGGCCCCGCAAAATAATCTCGGGCTCGGTTTCGCTAATTCCGAATTAACGAATTTTCCGTTGCGTCGTAATTAAATGATTATGCCTAGCGAAATCACTATTCACGTCGCTAACGAATTAATTCCGAATTAACTCGTTTGCCCGAATTAAAATCCAATTTTAATTCCGCGTCGAAATCTAATTTCATTTAATATATCGAATATATTAATTCATCGATTAATTCCAAATTAATCGTTCTCTCTCTTTAGACGACATTTTATCCCGGATAAAATATCTCCGTAATTAATCCTAGATTAATTTTCTCTCTCTACTATATAATCCCAGATTATTCAAGAGTGCGAGTTATGCGTCATCGGTGGATTATCGGGAAGCGACCCATGAGATCCCCGGATAATCTGGCAGTAAATACGGTCGTCGGAGTATCCGAATCACGTACGTACCAAGTACTACGTTCTACCGATTTACGAGACAAGGTCGACTCCTAGCAAAGCACCAAGTCTTCCCAAGTTCTCCGGACATATTCATCAAAGAATATCTAGATCTGTATCAAGCGTAGTATACAAATGTATTGTGCATATCGGCCCAGTATCGGATGGTCACGTGCTAGGGCTGGGGCTGGATAAGTGTCTGCCCCGTCCGAAACACATATCGGATGTCTGGTAACTAGTCTCTATAATCGGATATTCATGACCTGGTCATAATATCCCGATTGGATGCGCATCACTAAAAGAGCACTAATACCGTATCCTGCGTGACATCATCTCCATTATGACTGGAGTGACACTTCGTCTTGACATCACATCCAATAACACTACGATCCTGATAACCCAGAAGAGGTGAACACAGAACCAGTTAAGATCCCCCACCACCAAAACCAAAGTTTACCGATTGTCGTAAGTATTAGCGATGTAAGTCTCAGGTTAAGACTATACACACCTACCTTGATTTTGGCCTCCCATAGACACCTAGTCATAATACCAATGGGATTCCGAAGGGTCTATCCAGAGCGAAGCTGTTTCCCGTACCATCGGTGAAACCGACCTCCTATCGCACTTGCACAAGTATCCAATACTTATATATATGAGAACTATGCCGTTGTGCCCTCACAACGCGCACAAGTGCAATACTAGCCTATTCCGCATTATCGATGTCCAGTCTCGATAATACTACGGCTAGGGATATTTAATGATTAATCCTTCGTGGATTGATACTGTCTCATATCATCTCAATCCAGGAACTAATCATAGGGACCTCTCTTCATTTATATATCTAAGGTGATCTAATCACAAATGATGAGAGTGCAATTTCCTTGTTACATAGTTAATTTGCTACAACAACACAATGATCTGTGCAAATAGTGACGCTATGGGTCATTTTGTCTAACATAAGCATCCCAAGATCATATCAAGCAATGAAAATACAAAGTGAATACATTCAAGGAGGTGCGGAATACTCACAATGATCGGTTGAGCGACGCGGTGGACAACAAAATATTTTTGCCCTCCTCCATGAAGCTCGGCAATGGACTGGTTTTGATGTCCCAAAATCGGCTTTGGTCCTCCAAGAAATCTTCAAGCTCCAAGCTTACAAAATGGATTCCAAGCTTACGAAATTACTTCCCTATCACCTCAGGATAACTCAATGTGTGCTAGCACTCAAGAAACTTGCCACAAATTTCCTTAGCTTCTCATTTAGCTCTCGGTCAAACCAGAAGAACAGCCCAAAATGGGCGTGAGAGATAGATGAAGTTTTTGGCTCCAAACCGTGTGTCAAAGAGAGAGAGAGATGGAAGTGTGTTTGGTATTTCAACTTGTGTATCTAATACACATTATTCAATTTTCAAAAAATCAAATAATTGATTTACCAAATACAAAAAAGTCAAGCCATAAATGCCAACCACTTCCATCAACTATTCACATCACTCAATCAATCAAGTGACAAGTTGTCACATCACTCAAAGTGACTAATGATTTGACGCTTGATGCGACTAGCGATTTGACCATTGATGTGACTTGTGTGCCGCACTCGAATTCGAAATACGAATGCGCTCGCAAACAATCTCGGGCTCGGGTTCGCTAATTCCAAATTAACGAATTTTCCGTTGCGACGTAATTAAATGATTATGCCTATCGAAATCACTATTCACATCGCTAACGAATTAATTCTAAATTAATTCGTTCGCCCGAATTAAAATCTAAATTTAATTCCGCGTCGAAATCCAATTTCGATTAATATATCGAATATATTAATTTATCGATTAATTCCAAATTAATCGTTCTCTCTCTTTAATTGATATTTTATCCCAGATAAAATATCTCCGCAATTAATCCCAGATTAATTTTCTCTCTCGTCTAATTAATCCCAGATTAATAAAGTGCGAGTCATACGTCATCGGTGAATCTTCGAGAAGCGACCCATGAGATCCTCGGATATGTTGGCAGTAAATCTGGTCGTCGGACTATCCGAACACGTAAGTACCTAGTACTACGTTTATACCGATTTACAAGACAAGGTTGGCTTCTAGCAAAGCGCCATGCCTACCCAATTCTCCAGAAACATGCTTATAGGAATAAGCGATCTATATCAGACGTAATATACGTAGTATTGCGTATTTCGATCCAGTATCGGATGTCACGTGCTAGGCCTGGGGCTGGAATTTTGTCTGCCCCGTACGAAGCACATATCGGATCTCTGGTGACTAGTCTCTATAATCGGATATACATGACCTAGTCATAATATCCCGATAGCTGCAGCATTTAAGAGAACCAGTCCCGTATCATACGTGACCATCATCTCCATATGACTGGAGTGATACTTCCGTCTTGACATCACACCCAACACACTACGATTCTCAATATACCCGGCAGAGGCGTACACAGAACCTGTTAAAGTCCTGGATGACCAAAACCAAAACATATTGATTGTCGCAAGTATTAGCAGTGCAAGTCTCAGGTTAAGACCAAATACACCTACCCTGATTTCGGACTTCCATAGACACATTGTCATACTACCAATGGAATTACGAGGGGGTCTATCCAGAGCGAAGCTGTTTCCCGTACCATCGGTAAAACACAACCTCCTATTACACTTCCATGAGTATCCTATACCCATATATTAGAACTATGATGTTATGCCCTCATAACGCGCACAAATGTAATACTAGTCTTTTACGCATTATCGATGTCCAATCTCGATAATACTCTGACTAGGGATATTTAATGATTTATCCTTCGTGGATTGATAATGTCTCATATCATCTCAATCCAGGAACAAATCATAAGGACCTCCTATCATTTATACATCTTGGTGATCTAATCACAAATGATAAGAGAGCAATCTCCTTTATCACATAGTTAATTTGGACAACAACACCATGATCTGTACAAATAGTGACGCTATGGGTCATAATTGCCCAACATCTACCTCGACGCTTGATTAATGTTTTCAATTTTTGAGATTTATCGATATGTTTCCGCCGGGATGCTTGGTATTATGTTTCTGTCTCGATGCTCGAAAATGATTTTGGTGTTTATAAACTGTAAAACGTATTTCCGTCGAGACACTCGAAAATCTTTTTCCACCACGGTGCTTGATGATTTTAATTTTTGGACCCTCCGTGGTGCTTGTATATGTTTCGTTCCGACTTAACCGGGACGCTTGTTATGGGGTCCAGACCATCAGAAAATGGCTGGCCCATTACCTTGTCGGCATGGTCCGTACATTGTCCAGTCTATGTGCATGACTGCACAATCGACAATCGTTATGTATTTTGAAAAATTTGCATTAAAGATTTATTTTTGATTTACACATTTATATTTTTGGGGGGATAATGATTTCAAAAGAATTACATTTTTATTTTGATACATTTCGATATTGCTTATGATATTATACGATATGATATGTTTCTATCCCGACGCTTGTTGCATGTTTTTATATTTTTACGACTAATCATATGTTTCCGCCGGGGTGCTTGTTTAGGGTCTCGTCCATCAGAAATGGATTAACCAAATACCTTGTCGACATGGGATCGTTTCATTCATTGTCCGATCTGTGCGCGCATCGGGCCTTGGGCGCTTGTTTATGTTTCGTCCAGTTCAGTTATGCTGGATGCTCAATATGGTTTTATGATAATGGATTTTGAAACTGATTTTGTTTATAGTAAAAGAGTTTTTCAAATGTATTTTCGAAATGGTTTTTGAAAAAAGATCGTTTTACGTCTTTTATTTTGAATGATGACATATTTCAAACTATCAACATTATAAGAGCAACTATGATGAGTATTCAGGGTCACTTCTGGCAGTGACAATGGATTATTGGTTGATATAAATGAGTATGTTGTTCGTTATAAAGAGACGTATGTAAGTTTATGGTTAGACCCGATCTTTTGATATTGCGATAGCTATATATACTATTGTTAGCCATATAATTATATGTTCTATGAGATATGCGCGTATTGTTTGGGCCAAAATTGACCCCAGGGGCAAAAACGACATTACACCGCAAGACCAGAAGCCCATCAGCAGACTGGGTCCACAGACGAAGACGTCACACAAGGGTCCAAGCCCGTTAAACATAAAAAAGACCAACAGACACCCGTTACAGAAATCAAGAGAGAATCTGAATTCATGAATACCACCATGAAGTCAACAGTTTCGAAAGGAAGAGAAGATCGTCAGTTATCGAACATGAAACACCTGAATTAAACCCTCATTAATAACGACTCCAACGGGCAGAAGTGGGACTTGATACCAAGAGACCTATAAAAGAAGAAGGAAAAACAACAAAGGGACATCTTCAATCAAACGACCCCTAATACCAAGGCAAGACAAATACACACCACCCTCACGGCATACAATCGAAGGTTGAGGTACCTAAAACGCCTTGATCTATTTACTTTATACTGATCAGTGCTTAGGCTAACTTGAGCGTCGGAGTGCCTACGGTCTCCACCACACCGGTGGGCAGTAAGCTCCTTATTTGCTCTACTTGTTTTGCAGGATTCGCTCGCGCCCTACAAATTGATAATCTCGATTGTGGACCTCGACCGAATTCAGTCTCCATAATTTGGCGCCCACCGTGGGGAAAACGAGCGAATCGACCAGAAGTAGAACTTATCAACGAAATAATCAGGAATGGCCTCAAGCAACGAACAAATCCCAGATCCACTAGCCGCACAAATTGCCATGCTCCAAGAGCGACTCACAAACCTGGAAGAAGAAAATCTCACGATGCGAAATATCAACGAAAGTTTACAGCAAAAGTTAGATCACCTATCACCCGACCCTCTGCACAACCTTCAAGGCCAAACCAGCAATGGAGGTAACCGAAGCAATCCAACTGTTCCACCCATATCAGACGAACCAAATAGCAATCACCCTCCAGCTACACTACACTCAGATCCTCTTGTTGATCAGACCCATCTAATGGCCAGTTCTATCAGAAGAGAAATGGTAGAATTCAAAGAAGCAATTATGTCACGACTACCAGGAGTCAAGCTCCCAGTCAGGAAAAGCAGGGCCGGAGCAATTTCAGATACCCCTTTCGAGGAATCAATTGTAGCAGTTGAGTTGCCACGGAAATTCAACCCACCTGAAATGAAGCTATATGACGGGACCACGGATCCAGACGACCACGTCATACATTATAAATTCAAGATGATGTCGACCGGCCTGTCTCCGAGCCAGTGGGAAGCTGGAATGTGCAGGTGCTTTGGAGAAACTTTGGCGGGACCGGCCTTGACGTGGTTCATCAGTCTTCCGTACAGATCAATCAAATCCTACCAAGAACTGGCAGATAAGTTCGTGCAGCACTTTGCAAGTTCGTGCAAGTTGGAAAGGACAACAGACGACCTTAACTCTGTACAGCAGAGAAGAGGGGAATCATTACGGAGCTACGTGGCCCGGTTCAACCGTGAGAGAATAACCATCCCGGATCTCCATCAGCCTACAGCAATCGAAGCCTTCAGAAATGGACTTCTTTATGACAGCGGGCTCTACAAGAAATTGACGAAATTCAGGTGCTATACAATGGACCAGGTCATGGCACGAGCCCAGGTAGAGATAAGGTGGGAAGAAGACAAAAGAAACAAGAGAAGAGTGGATGAAACAAATGCACGAGTGGACCGAAGGCCAGCTGCTTCCAGGCGACACGAAATGGACTTCCCCTCTCAAACCGAAGGGAGGAACCAAAGTAGGGGCGAACGTCGACCCTTCTACAAGAATGTGGACAGACGACCAAGGCCATATAAAAACAGGGAGGAACTACCGGCAAGCAAGCCTCGGCTTCCGGACTACAATTTCACGATTTCTCCAGGAGAATTGGTCTCAGTGCTAAAGAAATTGGGAAATGAAGTAAAGTGGCCTCCACGGTCTAGGGATAGTTCATCCAAAAAGGACACTAGGAAATGGTGTGAGTTCCACAGGGACTACGGTCATACAACGGCGGAATGTGTTGCCTTGAGATTAGAAGTTTTGGAACTACTAAACAAGGGGTTCTTGAAAGATTTGCTTACGGACAAGGGGAAGGCTACATTGACACGAAGGGATGAAAGAGACAGACAGGGAGAAATTCCAACCCCGCCACCCCCATTGATAACACTGTTAATGTTATTTCTGGAGGATCGGGAGTTAGTGGAGCTACCTATTCAGCAGCTAAAAGGCATTCAAGGGCATTGGCCACCAACGCTTCTCACACCTTGATGTCTGTAGAGGGAATCACCACAGGTTTGGTAATCGGGTTTCCAGACGACGAGGATTCACAGGAGTTAAATCCTCACCATGACGCTCTGGTCATTTCCCTACAAGTGGCGAACTTCATGGTCAAACGTGTGTTGGTCGACACGGGCTCCTCAGCCAATATAATCTTCGCCAGTGCTCTAACAGACATGGGTACGGAGTTGGATAACATCAATAGGCGAACGACAGTATTAATCGGTTTTAGTGGAGAACAAAAATTCACTATGGGGGAAATACGGCTCCCAGTTTATGTTGCAGGAGTCAAAAATAAAATGACTACTTTCCTGGTATTGGACAGCCCTTCGGCCTACAATCTGATTATGGGCAGGCCCTGGATTCACGACATGAGGGCGGTTTCATCTACCTATCACCAAGTAATTAAATTCCCTACTAAATGGGGGGTTCAGGAGATAAAGGGAGATCGATTGGCGTCAAGAAGTTGCTACCAAACTACCTTGAAGGCTAAAGCTGATCCGGCATAGCAATTACCGTCTGGGCCTTGCGCATCAGAGCCTTCTCTACCAAATATTGAGAAGCTCGACGAGGTCCAGATTCACCCTCAATTCACAGATCACAAGGCTTTGGTTGGAGCGGGTTTAGGTCCGAAACTGCGAGCCGACCTGGTAGAGTTCTTGAAAAGACGACACGACACATTCGCATGGTCACATAAAGATATGATTGGAGTTGACCCGGAGCTCATCACTCACGAATTGCATGTGGATCCAGACCACACACCTGTCAGACAGAAAAGAAGGAAGTTCGCTCCAGAAAAAACCGGATCATTGACGAAGAGGTGCAGAAGTTACTACAGAACGGAGCGGTTAGAGAAGTGCAGTTTCCCGAGTGGCTTGCCAATGTTGTAGTAGTGAAAAAGAAGAATGGGAAGTGGAGAGTTTGCATCGACTTCACGGATTTGAACAAAGCCTGTCCAAAGGACTCGTTTCCTTTACCACATATTGATTCGATGGTGGATGCGACTGCAGGGCACGAGTTATTAAGCTTCATGGATGCGTATTCGGGCTACAATCAGATCCTCATGCATCCTCAAGATCAAGAGAAGACAGCTTTTGTCACAAGTCGAGGAATATTCTGTTACAAAGTCATGCCGTTTGGCTTGAAAAACGCAGGAGCAACATACCAGCGAATGGTCAATAGGATGTTCGACCGTCAAATAGGGAAGACAATGGAAGTCTATATTGACGACATGTTGGTGAAATCCGTCAAATCAGAACAACATCTCAGCCATTTGGAAGAAGCCTTCGACATCATGGACAGGTACGGAATGAAATTGAATCCTACTAAGTGTGCGTTTGGTGTCGCTTCAGGAAAATTCTTGGGGTACATAGTCACTCGACGAGGCATTGAAGCAAATCCAGACCAGATTCGATCAATCCTCGACATCCCTTCCCCTTCCAGCCCGAAGGATGTCATGCGACTGACTGGGAGGATCGCGGCGTTAAACAGGTTCATCTCTAAATCCACCGATAAGAGCTTTTTATTCTTCTCAGTTTTAAAAAAAGCGAGTAAATTCGAATGGACTCCTGCTTGTGAGGAAGCACTGAAGCAACTCAAACAGTATTTGACTTCACCGCCCTTGTTATCAAAACCACTCGACTGTGAGAGGCTCTACCTTTATTTGGGAGTCTCGGAGCACGCGGTCAGTGGAGTCTTAGTAAGAGAAGAATCAGGGAGTCAACAACCAGTCTACTATGTAAGCAGAGCATTGTTGGAAGCAGAGACGCGCTACCCGCTAATGCAGAAGTTGGTCTTCGCACTTGTCACGGCCGCAAGGAAACTCAGACCCTATTTCCAAGGGCATGCGATCACAGTTTACACAACGTACCCTTTGAGGAGCATTCTCTCATAACCTGAGTTATCTGGGAGATTGATGAAGTGGGCAATTGAGTTAGGGGAGCACGACATAGATTACCAACCCAGGACGGCTATCAAATCGCAAGCTTTGGCCGATTTTGTGGCCGACTTTGCTCCCGGAATGATGGCTGCAGCCGAAGCTGAAATCAATTCCATTCAGCCGACAAGTCCTTGGAAGTTGGCGGTTGACGGATCAAGTAACAAAAAAGGATGCGGACTTGGAATGGTAATCACTACCCCTCGGGCGACGTTCTGCAGCAGCAGCAGTCAAATGCGGTTTCAGAGTAACCAACAATGAAGCCGAGTACGAAGCATTGATCGCAGGATTATTATTGGCCAAGGAATTGGGAGCAAAGGAGATTGAAGTGACGTCAGACTCTCAGTTGATTGTCAACCAAATCGAGGGATCTTATCATGCTAGGGGTCAGGCAATGGCTTCTTACTTACAGAAGGTAACTGATATACGAACAGCGTTCGACAAATTTTCCATAACCCAGGTCCCAAGAAGCAAAATTCCCAAGCAGATGCATTGGCGACCCTCGGATCGACTCTGGAAGGTGACAAACCACGAGCAATACCTATAGTATATTTGAGCTGGCCGACAATCTGGAAGGAAGAGACAGCTGTGGCCGCCATCAGTTCAGTCGATAGTTGGATGACACCGATCGTTGAATATTTGCAAAAAGGCATGCTTCCAGAAGACAAAGTGCAAGCAAGGAAAATACAAAGACAATCCGTAAGGTTGGTGGTATTCGAAGGTCAGCTGTTAAGGAGATCATTCTCGGGACCATACTTGAAATGCTTAACAGACGACGAAGCTCAACATGTGTTGTCTGAATTACATGAAGGAGAATGTGGGAACCATTCAGGCGGTAGAAGTTTGGCTCTCCGAGCCCATTCGACAGGATATTACTGGCCGACAATGAGACTAGATTCCGCTAAATTCACAAAGAAATGCGATAAGTGCCAGAGATTCACACCGGTTTCTCATCTACCACCAGAAAAGTTGAACCCAATTTTATCTCCGTGGCCGTTCATGAAGTGGGGCATGGATATCGTTGGGAAACTCCCCGTCGCATCAGGCCAACGTGTCTACATGCTCGTAATGACAGATTATTATTCGAAGTGGATAGAAGCTGAAGCGTTTGCCAGAATACGCGACAAGGAGGCTCAAACGTTCTTATGGAAGAATATCATATGTCGGTTCGGCATCCCAAGAGAAATTATGACCGACAATGGATCCTAATTCATCAGCCGTCACTTTCAAAATTTCTGCAGGAACTGGGGCATCAAACTGAACTTCTCGACGCCACGCTTTCCACAAGCGAACGGACAAGCAGAGTCGTCCAATAAGACGATTTTGAACACTATGAAGAAAAGGTTGGAGAAGGCAAAGGGCGCTTGGGCGGAAGAATTACCTGGAGTCATGTGGTCGTACCGAACAACCGTGAGATCTTCAACTGGCGAAACTCCATTCTCATTGGCATTTGGGACGGAAGCAGTAATTCCATCTGAAGAAGTCATCCCTTCTCCACGATACCAGTGGCTCGACGAAGAAAGCAACCGACAACTGATAAACTTCAATCTCGACACGATTGATGAGACTAGGGATACAGCTTTCATTCGACTGGCCGCTTATCGACAGAGGATGGCCAGATATTTCGACAAAAACGTCAGGACCAGGGCTTTTCGCACTGGTGATTGGGTCATACGGAGAGTGGTCTAGAACACAAAAGAAGGTAGAGATGGGAAGTTGGGCCCTAATTGGGAAGGCCCTTATCTTATAGCTGAGGTTGTTGGGAAATGAGCCTACAAGTTAGAGACCGTGGATGGGAATCCTGTTCGCAACAGCTGGAACGCGGTGCATCTTAAAAGATTTGTCCGGTAACATTTATGTTTTGACGATTAGTTCTTTACCAATCTACTTTTTAGAGTTTTCATACTTTTAATAAAAAAAACATTTGTAGAAGTTGTTCGACAAATTGCAATAAAATTGTACAATGGACTCTTGCTCCATTCTTCACATTCAAAATAAACAAACCATTCGTCATTTCAATATAACATAACACCAATGGTTCAAAATACCTCTTTGTGCCATCCTACCAATTTTAAATACAAGCTTTACAAAGAAGTTCAAGTTAATTCTTATACAATTCGCCTTCAAAGACTAGCTCCGTCTACATCGGCCGTTGTTGGGAGGCTAACAGGAACGTCTCCTTCACTCTCCACATTCACGGGTTCGGAATGGGCAGCGGCTTGTGCGACATTTATCTCTTCTTTTTCTATATCCTTCTCGATCTCCACCGTGGCTTCTACGTTGGTTGGATCTGGCTTAGCCTCTTCCTTTCTCATCTCTACTTCTGTTCCTATTTCCACTTCATCTTCTTCCGTCGACGAAGAGATACCAGCGGCGCGCCTTTCATATTCACTAATCCATTTCTCAGGCTTCCATTCAACATGTTTTCCAGCAATAAATTCTTTCATCAAGTCATATCTATTCTTCATCATAGAGTCAATGGCGATATCCTCCATTTGGTCCAAAAGCGACTCGTTCTCCTTCTTCAAATTCTCAAAACCCGCCTTGTAACCTTCAATTGTTATTTCGGCAGTTTCCTTTTCCAGCTTCAAGGTAGCCTTCACTTCCTTCAGCTCCCTCTCAAGAACTTTTTCCTTCCTCTGCGAAGCAAGCAGTCCAGACTTCAAATCAGACGACTCTTTTTTTACCACTGATAAAGTCTTCTCCAGCTCCTTGACCCTCCTCTGGTTGGACTCAGCATTCTTCCGCAAGAACAAGCTACATTCCAGGGCCTAAAACATTCAAATCAGAACGTCATTCGACACATATAAAAAAAAAAAATGATGATACTCACTTGGTAGTTTAGAGCGATGGCTTTCTTCATGGCCTCCGCCGGCCCAATTTGTGCCAATCTCACTTCATCCCCTTGGAGTAGAAGTCCCTCAAAATGAGTCGATGCTTGAAGGGTCAGAAATTGCGGTCGACTCTTTTGGAACTTTCAAGATAAGGGTGTCAGAGTCCTCTTCAGTTTCCACCTCGGCGACAGTCTTCCTTTTCTTCCCGGTTGAAATAATCTCTGTCGACTTCACTTTTTCTGCGACACCCCCACTTGAAATTACCTCCCGAAGTTGGGTGCCAGCTTCTTTTTCAACCTCTAACTCTCTCTTCTTCAGTTTCCTTGACTTTTTGACTCTTCATTTCGTCGAGTGACGCTACTGTGAATGGACCAGACATCATCTCCTCTACGCATGAAAATTCCTCAATTTTTAAGGGCTCTCGATATTTTTTATTCACCCCATACAAATTTTGAATCGACCACCTACAGTTTATCACGGCCAAAACGTCGTTAGAGAGGGCCAGAACTTTACCTTCACGCTGATAAATTTCCTTCCACAAAGGAGTCCCCCTTAATCTCTTCTCCGCTAAAATGGCCTTACAATTCCTTACGTCGTCCGACAGAGATAGAATTGCTTCAACCTTTGAGGTGGAACGTACGGTTGAGATGAACGATCTGTTTTGGGGAGGATCTGCAATGACAAACTCTCGGTTATTCGAAAAACACAACACAGTTATAGCTTATAACTTAGAAAAGAACGTCACTCACTCGACAAACACCAAAACTCTGGGATTAGACCAGCCCCAGTCAAACCAAATATACCCTCACCCTTTGCGAAGAAATAATAGGACTGCCAATTTCCCCTATCATTAGTCGGCAATCCAATAACTAGATGCTTCTTTCTTTGTCGAAGGATCATAGTATATCTCCCTTTCTCCTTCAAGTGCTCCTTTAAATAATATGTCTCTAGAACATCATTTACCTCGAAGAGTACACCCAACTCGAAGGCTAAACACTCAATCGACAGAAGGATCCTCCACGCGTTTGGCATCAATTGAGACGGAGCAATTTCAAAGTGGTTTAACACTTCCCAGACCAGTCTCGGGATAGGAAACCTCAATCCCACCTGAAACGGACGAATGTAAAAACCCATCCACCCCGGGACCTTGTAATCAATTCTTTCAGTCGACGAAGGTACCCGAAGTTCTAGAGAATCAGGAAATCTATACATACAGCTTAGTTCCCTCAACATTTTCCCGGTCATACGACTAGCAGGATTTCTGGACAGTAAGTTGGTGGGCTCACTGGTGCAAGGAAAGTCACTCGGCTCCTCAATTGCAGGCAAAGATCTTAGTGGTATGGCCTCGGTAGGAGTCTCCCGAGAGACATGGCCAGGGTAACTACTCCACTCTCAATCAATTTCTCGTACGACCAGTCTTTGTACACTACATCCTCCTCGGTCTCACTTGATGATTCGACATAACTATCTATCTTGGCGCCTAAGCTGCCTAAAGACTCCTCACTCGACATTCTCCAAACAACAAGCATATAAACAATTAAACTCCCAAGTAATCTACCTCTTAAAGATCAAAACCCACAAACACAATTCTTAAACTAATCACACTAACCCAAAGATCAAACAGCCAAATTTACCTAAGAACAGCTTGAATTATTGCTATGAGTGCTTAAAGAAATTGAAGAACAAGAGGAAGTTAATGAAGAATACCTTGAGAAACACCTGAGAGCTCTCCTTACTCGACTTCCAAATGAGGAAAAATGAAACACCCACAGCCCTTTTATGCACGCCTACTTGATTTGGCGCCAAAATTCCCGCCAAAAACTTCTCGTAATCCGCGCTAGGGTTTGCAATTAATGACAGAAACAAACTAGATCAAAAAGTTAAAGTGTTAAGAACGTCGACCAGGGACTTCCCCTGGTGATTCTCGTCGAGTCAAAAAGAGTTGATATTCACTCGTCCCATACGACAGTGTCGAGTGAAATCACTCCTGAACCACCTCCCGGTTCAGTCGACAGGGGACATCCCCAGATGACTCTTGTCGAGTCAAATAAGTTTTGGTATTCACTCGTCCCATACGACAGTGTCGAGTGAAATCACTCCTGAACCACCTCCCGGTTCAGTCGACAGGGGACATCCCCAGATGACTCTTGTCGAGTCAAATAAGAGTTTTGGTATTCACTCGTCCCATACGACAGTGTCGAGTGAAATCACTCCTGAACCACCTCCCGGTTCAGTCGACAGGGGACATCCCCCAGATGACTCTTGTCGAGTCAAATAAGAGTTTGGTATTCACTCGTCCCATACGACAGTGTCGAGTGAAATCACTCCTGAACCACCTCCCGGTTCAGTCGACAGGGGACATCCCCAGATGACTCTTGTCGAGTCAAATAAGAGTTTTGGTATTCACTCGTCCCATACGACAGTGTCGAGTGAAATCACTCCTGAACCACCTCCCGGTTCAGTCGACAGGGGACATCCCCAGATGACTCTTGTCGAGTCAAATAAGAGTTTTGGTATTCACTCGTCCCATACGACAGTGTCGAGTGAAATCACTCCTGAACCACCTCCCGGTTCAGTCGACAGGGGACATCCCCCAGATGACTCTTGTCGAGTCAAATAAGAGTTTTGGTATTCACTCGTCCCATACGACAGTGTCGAGTGAAATCACTCCTGAACCACCTCCCGGTTCAGTCGACAGGGACACATCCCCAGATGACTCTTGTCGAGTCAAATAAGAGTTTTGGTATTCACTCGTCCCATACGACAGTGTCGAGTGAAATCACTCCTGAACCACTTCCCGGTTCAGTCGACAGGGTCATCCCCCAAGATACTCATGTCGAGTCAAAAACAAAGTATGGTATTCACTCGTCCCATACGACAGTGTCGAGTGAAATCACTCCTGAACCACTTCCCGGTTCAGTCAACCAGGGTCATTCCCCAAATTACTCGTGTCGAGTCTAAACAAAATACGGTATTCACTCGTCTCGTACAAACAGTGTCGAGTAAAGCTACTCATGAAATCCGGTCCAATCATCCAGGGACCTCCCATGGGCCATGTCTGGGCAAAGAATATTCCCAATCTACACGACATGTCAATGGTTATATATGGACTCTCACTACCTGCGCAACATGCTTAATAATGTTTCTCCCAAAGCTACCACCTAGTCTAGTCAACCGAGGATTATCCCCTGACTACTCATATCGAGTCAAGTAAAGACTACGATATTTATCTGCACTACACGACATTCAAGCGAATCTATTCCTAACCACTATCTGATTCGGACGTCCGGAGCCATCCACTGGATCCATACGACATGCCGAGTACTCTCCAAGCCTAGGATTACCAGACTTAGAGAGTAGGGGACAAACTGTTTGGGCCAAAATTGACCCCAGGGGCAAAAACGACATTACACCGCAAGACCAGAAGCCCATCAGCAGACTGGGTCCACAGACGAAGACGTCACACAAGGGTCCAAGCCCGTTAAACATAAAAAAGACCAACAGACACCCGTTACAGAAATCAAGAGAGAATCTGAATTCATGAATACCACCATGAAGTCAACAGTTTCGAAAGGAAGACAAGATCGTCAGTTATCGAACATGAAACACCTGAATTAAACCCTCATTAATAACGACTCCAACGGGCAGAAGTGGGACTTGATACCAAGAGACCTATAAAAGAAGAAGAAAAACAACAAAGGGGCATCTTCAATCAAACGACCCCTAATACCAAGGCAAGACAAATACACACACCACCCTCACGGCATACAATCGAAGGTTGAGGTACCTAAAACGCCTTGATCTATTTACTTTATACTGATCAGTGCTTAGGCTAACTTGAGCGTCGGAGTGCCTACGGTCTCCACCACACCGGTGGGCAGTAAGCTCCTTATTTGCTCTACTTGTTTTGCAGGATTCGCTCGCGCCCTACAAATTGATAATCTCGATTGTGGACCTCGACCGAAATCAGTCTCCACAATTTGGCGCCCACCGTGGGGCAAACGAGCGAATCGACCAGAAGTAGAACTTATCAACGAAATAATCAGGAATGGCCTCAAGCAACGAACAAATCCCAGATCCACTAGCCGCACAAATTGCCATGCTCCAAGAGCGACTCGCAAACCTGGAAGAAGAAAATCTCACAATGCGAAATATCAACGAAAGTTTACAGCAAAAGTTAGATCACCTATCACCCGACCCTCTGCACAACCTTCAAGGCCAAACCAGCAATGGAGGTAACCGAAGCAATCCAACTGTTCCACCCATATCAGACGAACCAAATAGCAATCACCCTCCAGCTACACTACACTCAGATCCTCTTGTTGATCAGACCCATCTAATGGCCAGTTCTATCAGAAGAGAAATGGTAGAATTCAAAGAAGCAATTATGTCACGACTACCAGGAGTCAAGCTCCCAGTCAGGAAAAGCAGGGCCGGAGCAATTTCAGATACCCCTTTCGAGGAATCAATTGTGGCAGTTGAGTTGCCACGGAAATTCAACCCACCTGAAATGAAGCTATATGACGGGACCACGGATCCAGACGACCACGTCATACATTATAAATTCAAGATGATGTCGACCGGCCTGTCTCCGAGCCAGTGGGAAGCTGGAATGTGCAGGTGCTTCGGAGAAACTTTGGCGGGAACGGCCTTGATGTGGTTCATCAGTCTTCCGTACAGATCAATCAAATCCTACCAAGAACTGGCAGATAAGTTCGTGCAGCACTTTGCAAGTTTGTGCAAGTTAGAAAGGACAACAGACGACCTTAACTCTGTACAGCAGAGAAGAGGGGAATCATTACGGAGCTACGTGGCCCGGTTCAACCGTGAGAGAATAACCATCCCGGATCTCCATCAGCCTACAGCAATCGAAGCCTTCAGAAATGGACTTCTTTATGACAGCGGGCTCTACAAGAAATTGACGAAATTCAGATGCTATACAATGGACCAGGTCATGGCACGAGCCCAGGTAGAGATAAGGTGGGAAGAAGACAAAAGAAACGAGAAGAGTGGATGAAACAAATACGAGTGGACCGAAGGCCAGCTGCTTCCAGGCGACACGAAATGGACTTCCCCTCTCAACCGAAGGGAGGAACCAAAGTAGGGGCGAACGTCGACCCTTCTACAAGAATGTGGACAGACGACCAAGGCCATATAAAAACAGGGAGGAACTACCGGCAAGCAAGCCTCGGCTTCCGGACTACAATTTCACGATTTCTCCAGGAGAATTGGTCTCAGTGCTAAAGAAATTGGGAATGAAGTAAAGTGGCCTCCACGGTCTAGGGATAGTTCATCCAAAAAGGACACTAGGAAATGGTGTGAGTTCCACAGGGACTACGGTCATACAACGGCGGAATGTGTTGCCTTGAGATTAGAAGTTTTGGAACTACTAAACAAGGGGTTCTTGAAAGATTTGCTTACGGACAAGGGGAAGGCTACATTGACATGAAGGGATGAAAGATACAGACAAGGAGAAATTCGAACCCCGCCACCCCCATTGATAACACTGTTAATGTTATTTCTGGAGGATCGGGAGTTAGTGGAGCTACCTATTCAGCAGCTAAAAGGCATTCAAGGGCATTGACCACCAACGCTTCTCACACCTTGATGTCTGTAGAGGGATTCACCACAGGTTTGGTAATCGGGTTTCCAGACGACGGGGATTCACACGATTTAAATCCTCACCATGACGCTCTGGTCATTTCCCTACAAGTGGCGAACTTCATGGTCAAACGTGTGTTGGTCGACACGGGCTCCTCAGCCAATATAATCTTCGCCAGTGCTCTAACTGACATGGGTACGGAGTTGGATAACATCAATAGGCGAACGACAGTATTAATCGGTTTTAGTGGAGAACAAAAATTCACTATGGGGAAAATACGGCTCCCAGTTTATGTTGCAGGATCAATAAAATGACTACTTTCTTGGTATTGGACAGCCCTTCGGCCTACAATCTGATTATGGGCAGGCCCTGGATTCACGACATGAGGGCGGTTTCATCTACCTATCACCAAGTAATTAAATTCCCTACTAAATGGGGGGTTCAGGAGATAAAGGGAGATCGATTGGCGTCAAGAAGTTGCTACCAAACTACCTTGAAGGCTAAAGCTGATCCGGCATAGCAATTACCGTCTGGGCCTTGCGCATCAGAGCCTTCTCTACCAAATATTGAGAAGCTCGACGAGGTCCAGATTCACCCTCAATTCACAGATCACAAGGCTTTGGTTGGAGCAGGTTTAGGTCCGAAACTGCGAGCCGACCTGGTAGAGTTCTTGAAAAGACGACACGACACATTCGCATGGTCACATAAAGATATGATTGGAGTTGACCCGAGCTCATCACTCACGAATTGCATGTGGATCCAGACCACACACCTGTCAGACAGAAAAGAAGGAAGTTCGCTCCAGAAAGAAACCGGATCATTGACGAAGAGGTGCAGAAGTTACTACAGAACGGAGCGGTTAGAGAAGTGCAGTTTCCCGAGTGGCTTGCCAATGTTGTAGTAGTGAAAAAGAAGAATGGGAAGTGGAGAGTTTGCATCGACTTCACGGATTTGAACAAAGCCTGTCCAAAGGACTCGTTTCCTTTACCACATATTGATTCGATGGTGGATGCGACTGCAGGGCACGAGTTATTAAGCTTCATGGATGCGTATTCGGGCTACAATCAGATCCTCATGCATCCTCAAGATCAAGAGAAGACAGCTTTTGTCACAAGTCGAGGAATATTCTGTTACAAAGTCATGCCGTTTGGCTTGAAAAACGCAGGAGCAACATACCAGCGAATGGTCAATAGGATGTTCGACCATCAAATAGGGAAGACAATGGAAGTCTATATTGACGACATGTTGGTGAAATCCGTCAAATCAGAACAACATCTCAGCCATTTGGAAGAAGCCTTCGACATCATGGACAGGTACGGAATGAAATTGAATCCTACTAAGTGTGCGTTTGGTGTGGCTTCAGGAAAATTCTTGGGGTACATAGTCACTCGACGAGGCATTGAAGCAAATCCAGACCAGATTCGATCAATCCTCGACATCCCTTCCCCTTCCAGCCCGAAGGATGTCATGCGACTGACTGGGAGGATCGCGACGTTAAACAGGTTCATCTCTAAATCCACCGATAAGAGCTTTTTATTCTTCTCAGTTTTAAAAAAAGCGAGTAAATTCGAATGGACTCCTGCTTGTGAGGAAACACTGAAACAACTCAAACAGTATTTGACTTCACCGCCCTTGTTATCAAAACCACTCGACTGTGAGAGGCTCTACCTTTATTTGGGAGTCTCGGAGCACGCGGTCAGTGGTGTCCTAGTAAGAGAAGAATCAGGGAGTCAACAACCAGTCTACTATGTAAGCAGAGCATTGTTGGAAGCAGAGACGCGCTACCCGCTAATGCAGAAGTTGGTCTTCGCACTTGTCACGGCCGCAAGGAAACTCAGACCCTATTTCCAAGGGCATGCGATCACTGTTTACACAACGTACCCTTTGAGGAGCATTCTTCATAAACCTGAGTTATCTGGGAGATTGATGAAGTGGGCAATTGAGTTAGGGGAGCACGACATAGATTACCAACCCAGGACGGCTATCAAATCGCAAGCTCTGGCCGATTTTGTGGCCGACTTTGCTCCCGGAATGATGGCTGCAGCCGAAGCTGAAATCAATTCCATTCAGCCGACAAGTCCGTGGAAGTTGGCGGTTGACGGATCAAGTAACAAAAAAGGATGCGGACTTGGAATGGTAATCACTACCCCTCCCTCGGGCGACTTCTGCAGCAGGCAGTCAAATGCGGTTTCAGAGTAACCAACAATGAAGCCGAGTACGAAGCATTGATCGCAGGATTATTATTGGCCAAGGAATTGGGAGCAAAGGAGATTGAAGTGACGTCAGACTCTCAGTTGATTGTCAACCAAATCGAGGGATCTTATCATGCTAGGGGTCAGGCAATGGCTTCTTACTTACAGAAGGTAACTGATATACGAACAGCGTTCGACAAATTTTCCATAACCCAGGTCCCAAGAAGCCAAAATTCCCAAGCAGATGCATTGGCGACCCTCGGATCGACTCTGGAAGGTGACAAACCACGAGCAATACCTATAGTATATTTGAGCTGGCCGGCAATCTGGAAGGAAGAGACAGCTGTGGCCGCCATCAGTTCAGTCGACAGTTGGATGACACCGATCGTTGAATATTTGCAAAAAGGCCTGCTTCCAGAAGACAAAGTGCAGGCAAGGAAAATACAGAGACAATCCGCAAGGTTCGTGGTATTCGAAGGTCAGCTGTTAAGGAGATCATTCTCGGGACCATACTTGAAATGCTTAACACATGACGAAGCTCAGCATGTGTTGTCTGAATTGCATGAAGGGGAATGTGGGAACCACTCGGGCGGCAGAAGTTTGGCTCTCCGAGCCCATTCGACAGGATATTACTGGCCGACAATGAGACTAGATTCCGCTGAATTCACAAAGAAATGCGAGAAGTGCCAGAGATTCGCACCGATTTCTCATCTACCACCAGAAAAGCTGAACCCAATTTTATCTCCGTGGCCGTTCATGAAGTGGGGGATGGATATTGTTGGGAAACTCCCAGTCGCATCAGGCCAACGTGTCTACATGCTCGTAATGACGGATTACTATTCGAAGTGGATAGAAGCTGAAGCGTTTGCCAGAATACGCGACAAGGAGGCTCAAACGTTCGTATGGAAGAATATCATATGTCGGTTCGGGATCCCAAGAGAAATCGTGACCGACAATGGATCACAATTCATCAGCCGTCACTTTCAAAATTTCTGCAGGAACTGGGGCATCAAACTGAACTTCTCGACGCCACGCTTTCCACAAGCGAACGGACAAGCAGAGTCGTCAAATAAGACGATTTTGAACACTATGAAGAAAAGGTTGGAGAAGGCAAAGGGCGCTTGGGCGGAAGAATTACCTGGAGTCATGTGGTCGTACCGAACAACCGTGAGATCTTCAACTGGCGAAACTCCATTCTCATTGGCATTTGGGACGGAAGCAGTAATTCCATCCGAAGAAGTCATCCCTTCTCCACGATACCAGTGGCTCGACGAAGAAAGCAACCGACAACTGATAAACTTCAATCTTGACACGATTGATGAGACTAGGGATACAGCTTTCATTCGACTGGCCGCTTATCGACAGAGGATGGCCAGATATTTCGACAAAAATGTCAGGACCAGGGCTTTCCGCACTGGTGATTGGGTCCTACGGAGAGTGTTCCAGAACACAAAAGAAGGTGGAGATGGGAAGTTGGGCCCTAATTGGGAAGGCCCTTATCTTATAGCTGAGGTTGTTGGGAAATGAGCCTACAAGTTAGAGACCGTGGATGGGAATCCTGTTCGCAACAGCTGGAACGCGGTGCACCTTAAAAGATTTGTCCGGTAACATTTATGTTTTAACGATTAGTTCTTTACCAATCTACTTTTTACAGTTTTCATACTTTTAATAAAAAAAAACATTTGTAGAAGTTGTTCGACAAATTGCAATAAAATTGTACAATGGACTCTTGCTCCATTCTTCACATTCAAAATAACCAAACCATTCGTCATTTCAATATAATATAACACCAATGGTTCAAAATACCTCTTTGTGCCATCCTACCAATTCTAAATACAAGCTTTACAAAGAAGTTCAAGTTAATTCTTATACAATTCGCCTTCAAAGACTAGCTCCGTCTACATCGGTCGTTGTTGGGAGGCTAACAGGAACGTCTCCTTCACTCTCCACATTCACGGGTTCGGAATGGGCAGCGGCTTGTGCGACATTTATCTCTTCTTTTTCTATATCCTTCACGATTTCCACCGTGGGTTCTACGTTGGTTGGATCTGGCTCAGCCTCTTCCTTTCTCATCTCTACTTCTGTTCCTATTTCCACTTCATCTTCTTCCGTCGACGAAGAGATACCAGCGGCGCGCCTTTCATATCACTAATCCACTAATCCATTTCTCAGGCTTCCATTCAACATGTTTTCCAGCAATAAATTCTTTCATCAAGTCATATCTATTCTTCATCATAGAGTCAATGGCGATATCCTCCTTTTGGTCCAAAAGCGACTCATTCTCCTTCTTCAAATTCTCAAAACCCGCCTTGTAACCTTCAATTGTTATTTCGGCCGTTTCCTTTTCCATTTTCAAGGTAGCCTTCACTTCCTTCAGCCCCCTCTCAAGAATTTTTTCCTTCCTCTGCGAAGCAAGCAGTCCAGACTTCAAATCAGACGACTCTTTTTTTACCACTGATAAAGTCTTCTCCAACTCCTTGACCCTCCTCTGGTTGGACTCAGCATTCTTCCGCAAGAACAAGCTACATTCCAGGGCCTAAAACATTCAAATCAGAACGTCATTCGACACATATAAAAAAAAAGTAATGATGATACTCACTTGGTAGTTTAGAGCGATGGCTTTCTTCATGGCCTCCGCCGGCCCAATTTGTGCCAATCTCACTTCATCCCCTTGGAGTAGAAGTCCCTCAACGAATGAGTCGATGCTTGAAGGGTCAGAAATTGCGGTCGACTCTTTTGAACTTTCAAGATAAGGGTGTCAGAGTCCTCTTCAGTTTCCACCTCGGCGACAGCCTTCTTTTCTTCTTCCCGGTTGAAATAATCTCTGTCGACTTCACTTTTTCTCTGCGACACCCCCACTTGAAATTACCTCCCGAAGTTGGGTGCCAGCTTCTTTTTCAACCTCTAGCTCTCTCTTCTTCAGTTCCTTGACCTTTTTCGACTCTTCATTTCGTCGAGTAAAGCTACTGTGAATGGACCAGACATCATCTCCTCTGCGCATGAAAATTCCTCAATTTTTAAGGGCTCTCGATATTTTTTATTCACCCCATACAAATTTTGAATCGACCACCTACAGTTTATCACGGCCAAAACGTCGTTAGAGAGGGCCAGAACTTTACCTTCACGCTGATAAATTTTCTTCCACAAACGAGTCGCCCTTAATCTCTTCTCCGCTAAAATGGCCTTACAATTCCTTACGTCGTCCGACAGAGATAGAATTGCTTCAACGTTTGAGGTGGAACGTACGGTTGAGATGAACGATCTGTTCTGGAGAGGATCTGCAACGACAAACTCTCAGTTATTCGAAAAACACAAAACACAATTATAACTTATAACTTATAAAAGAACGTCACTCACTCGACAAACACCAAAACTCTGGGATTCGACCAGCCCCAGTCAAACCAAATATACCCTCACCCTTTGCGAAGAAATAATAGGACTGCCAATTTCCCCTATCATTAGTCGGCAATCCAATAACTAGATGCTTCTTTCTTTGTCGAAGGATCATAGTATAATCTCCCTTTCTCCTTCAAGTGCTCCTTTAAATAATATGTCTCTAGAACATCATTTACCTCGAAGAGTACACCCAACTCGAAGGCTAAACACTCAATCGACAGAAGGATCCTCCACGCGTTTGGCATCAATTGAGACGGAGCAATTTCAAAGTGGTTTAACACTTCCCAGACCAGTCTCGGGATAGGAAACCTCAATCCCACCTGAAACGGACGAATGTAAAAACCCATCCACCCCGGGACCTTGTAATCAATTCTTTCAGTCGACGAAGGTACACGAAGTTCTAGAGAATCAGGAAATCTATACATACAGCTTAGTTCCCTCAATATTTTCCCGGTCATACGACTAGCAGGATTTCTGGACAGTAAGTTGGTGGGCTCACTGGTGCAAGGAAAATCACTCGGCTCCTCAATTGCAGGCAAAGATCTTAGTGGTATGGCCTCGGTAGGAGTCTCCCGAGGAGACATGGCCAGGGTAACTACTCCACTCTCAATCAATTTCTCGTACGATCAGTCTTTGTACACTACATCCTCCTCGGTCTCACTTGATGATTCGACATAACTATCTATCTTGGCGCCTAAGCTGCCTAAGACTCCTCACTCGACATTCTCCAAACAACAAGCATATAAACAATTAAACTCCCAAGTAATCTACCTCTTAAAGATCAAAACCCACAAACACAATTCTTAAACTAATCACACTAACCCAAAGATCAAACAGCCAAATTTACCTAAGAATAGCTTGAATTATTGCTATGAGTGCTTAAAGAAATTGAAGAACAAGAGGAAGTTAATGAAGAATACCTTAAGAAACATCTGAGAGCTCTCCTTACTCGACTTCCAAATGAGGAAAAATGAAACACCCACAGCCCTTTTATGCACGCCTACTTGATTTGGCGCCAAAATTCCCGCCAAAAACTTCTCGTAATCCGCGCTAGGGTTTGCAATTAATGACAGAAACAAACTAGATCAAAAAGTAAAAGTGTTAAGAACGTCGACCAGGGACTTCCCCTGGTGATTCTCGTCGAGTCAAAAAGAGTTGATATTCACTCGTCCCATACGACAGTGTCGAGTGACATCACTCCTGAACCACCTCCCGGTTCAATCGACAGGGGACATCCCCCAGATGACTCTTGTTGAGTCAAATAAGAGTTTTGGTATTCACTCGTCCCATACGACAGTGTCGAGTGAAATCACTCCTGAACCACCTCCCGGTTCAGTCGACAGGGGACATCCCCAGATGACTCTTGTCGAGTCAAATAAGAGTTTTGGTATTCACTCGTCCCATACGACAGTGTCGAGTGAAAACACTCCTGAACCACCTCTCGGTTCAGTCGACAGGGGACATCCCCCAGATGACTCTTGTCGAGTCAAATAAGAGTTTTGGTATTCACTCGTCCCATACGACAGTGTCGAGTGAAATCACTCCTGAACCACCTCCCGGTTCAGTCGACAGGGGACATCCCCAGATGACTCTTGTCGAGTCAAATAAGAGTTTTGGTATTCACTCGTCCCATACGACAGTGTCGAGTGAAATCACTCCTGAACCACCTCCCGGTTCAGTCGACAGGGGACATCCCCAGATGACTCTTGTCGAGTCAAATAAGAGCTTTGGTATTCACTCGTCCCATACGACAGTGTCGAGTGAATTCACTCCTGAACCACCTCCCGGTTCAATCGACAGGGGACATCCCCCAGATGACTCTTGTTGAGTCAAATAAGAGTTTTGGTATTCACTCGTCCCATACGACAGTGTCGAGTGAAATCACTCCTGAACCACCTCCCGGTTCAGTCGACAGGGGACATCCCCAGATGACTCTTGTCGAGTCAAATAAGAGTTTTGGTATTCACTCGTCCCATACGACAGTGTCGAGTGAAATCACTCCTGAACCACTTCCCGGTTCAGTCAACCAGGGTCATTCCCTAAGTTACTCGTGTCGAGTCTAAACAAAATACGGTATTCACTCGTCCCATATGATAGTGTCGAGTGAAATCACTCCTGAACCACTTCCCGGTTCAGTCAACCGGGGTCATTCCCCAAGTTACTCGTGTCGAGTCTAAACAAAATACGGTATTCACTCGTCTCGTACAAACAGTGTCGAGTAAAGCCACTCATGAAATCCGGACCAATTATCCAGGGACCTCTCATGGGCCATGTCTGGGCAAAGAATATTCCCAATCTACACGACATGTCAATGGTTATATATAGACTCTCACTACCTGCACAACATGGTTAGTACTGTTTCTCCCGAAGCTACCACCTAGCCTAGTCAACCGAGGATTATCCCCTGACTACTCATATCGAGTCAAGTAAAGACTACGATATTTATCTGCACTACACGACATTCAAGCGAATCTATTCCTAACCACTATCTGATTCGGACGTCCGGAGCCATCCACTGGATTCACAAGACATGCCGAGTACTCTCCAAGCCTAGGATTACCAGACTTAGAGAGTAGGGGACAAACTGTTTGGGCCAAAATTGACCCCAGGGGTAAAACGACATGACAAAGACATTACACCGCAAGACCAGAAGCCCATCAGCAGACTGGGTCCATAGACGAAGACGTCACACAAGGGTCCTAAGCCCGTTAACATAAAAAAGACCAACAGACATCCGTTACAGAAATCAAGAGAGAATCTGAATTCATGAATACCACCATGAAGTCAACAGTTTCGAAAGGAAGACAAGATCGTCAGTTATCGAACATGAAACACCTGAATTAAACCCTCATTAATAACGACTCCAACGGGCAGAAGTGGGACTTGATACCAAGAGACCTATAAAAGAAGAAGGAAAAACAACAAAGGGACATCTTCAATCAAACGACCCCTAATACCAACGCAAGACATATACACACCGCCCTCACGGTATACAATCGAAGTTTGAGGTACCTAAAACGCCTTGATCTATTTACTTTATACTGATCAGTGCTTAGGCTAACTTGAGCGTCGAATTGCTTACGGTCTCCACCACACCGGTGGGCAGTAAGCTCCTTATTTGCTCTACTTGTTTTGCAGGATTCGCTCGCGCCCTACAAATTGATAATCTCGATTGTGGACCTCGACCGAAATCAGTCTCCACACGTATATAAATTTTGATATTGATATCCTTTACATATATGATATGGAATGACCTGATGTGAAATGAATAAGTTCCATTTTGTAATATGGACGAAATAGATAGTATAAAATTTGTGTTAAGTTTCTGTTTTGATACTGTATTTGATTACGTGCAAAGAAAATGTGTTATGTTCCTCGTTTCGGATGATGTATGTGATTGGCTATATAGAATCCATATTCAACTTTCTTTTTCTGTTGATGGATGAGTAGGAAATGGTTTGAGTGTGTTTTTATGAATGCGTGTGAATTGAAATGATAAGTTTGATGTGTTATTAGTATAAAATGTATGATTCGATGCGTTTTGTTTTGGAAATAGTATAGTTTGTATTGGTGTATGGAATATGTAACTTTTGAAAGGGTGTAAAGTAAGGTGACTTCTGAATACGGATAAGATGGTAATGTATGTATGATCGGTTATGAATGATCAGACGTAAGCACGGAGAAATTTCAAGGATGAAATTTTTATAAGGGAGAATGTAATATCTCGAATATTTTTACATTAGAAGGGCTTCAAAAATATAAATATCCGAGAAAGCCATATGACAGGGATCTAATTACAATTTTCGGGGGCCTGAACGTAAATTTCAAACACTTTTCTATAAATACCCATAGTTTCCAAGAATTGCCAAAATTGCATAACTTCTCAAACTCTCAAATTGACCCCATATCCCTAAATTGGCGTTAAGCTTGCCCTGGTCGCGCCGGCCACCGCCAACCGACGCGACCAGCCAAGGGGTGCGCCGGCCACCCCCCCACCTTGTGGTGGCTGGCGGCTGCCCTCAGGTCCCTGGCAAACGGCGATAAGGAGAGAGAAAATACGCGCATATGGGTTTCAAAATCGTGACTCGTCGCTCTGTTTCACGGCCCGAGCCACGCGCAAAATCAAAGCTCTCGGAGAGTACTACAAGATGGCAGTAACAATTTTTGAGATCTGTGCTCGCTTGCACGTGAAACGAGGGAGGAAGATTTGGATGAATACTGACCTACGATGAACAGTAGCTCCGATCGGAATTCCTTCGATTCCATCACGTTTGTGGGATCGTTTGGAGTCCGTATATGCTCTCGAAATCTCGGTAAGGCCTCCCGGTATAAATTCACAAATTTCAAGTTTTTCGTTAAAAATTCGGATGCATCCAGTAGTTTTCGTAGAGTAGCGTAACGATATAAAATGTATTGTTTTAGTATTAGTATATTAAATATGATCATTCGGTAGAATTCGAGTGAAAACGAAATGAGTTTGATCGATCCGATAGAATATGCAAGTTTCCAATAAAAATGGGTTTTTGCGTATAAAGATGTGTTTCAGTTTTGATGATAATTATGAATTATTTATGATATTACGAATATGTTTAGATAAATCCGAGTAGGTTCGGAGGGTTCGGGACCCTTTCGTAGCGTTTGCGGAAACCTTTTCGGAAGATTTTCCAAAAACATGTAAACCGAGAATTTAAGTTAACTGAAGACTTGAGTTAGTTTATAATGAGGTTTTAAGACTACTGAAACTGAAAATGTTGAAATCAAACTTGTTTAGGTCGTCCCGGAAAGATCCAGCACTTTGTCAAAGTTAAGTCGAGAATTTCATAAGTTACGATTCTAACAATATTTCGCCATTTATTTTGCAAGACTTGACTAGGACCTGGAGTGCTCATGAAGCCAGGTAAGTAACCCATGCGAGGATAACTTGAGTGGGTGAATTCGTGTTTTAAATATTTATATATACACATATATATATATATATATATATATATATATATATATATATATATACGACTAACGTGTTAGGATAACATAGAACAGTTAATAGGCTTCAATTTCAATCACTTTAAAACCATAAGTAAAACATTAGAGGTAAAACTCTCACTATCTCCAATTTATCATTGGAGGTCGAGCCCCCACTATTTCTTAATTAAAAGATTTTTTTCCATAGAAACAATATGTTCATATAAATCATAAAATTTATATGTTTAACTATTAATGTTATACCCAAAGTTTTAGGTTCTCAAACCTTCCATATTTCATAAAATTTAAATTTCACTTCACCAATTTCTGCCGCTATAGTGGTTTAGGATACCATTCATCGCATTATCTTATTTACAGGTTGTACATAGAACTGGAACCGAGCATAATCGTAGCAGACATGACGGAAAACGACAGTGCCTACCCACCATCCCTCGAATCCACCAAACATGTTGATCTCAAAGATCGTAGTAACAAGTTGGTCTTCGGTAAGGTTCACTTTTGGAGCAGAATTCTTTAATCGGCAGTCCCGGGCAAGGTGCCCTGGTTTGCTACAGTTGTAGCATTTGGACTAACTATTGTTATTTCTTGAGGGAGGTTAGTGCCCGTTTCGGTTATTCCAATTTTTAGGTGATTATGGTTTTTGTTGTTCCTAGGATCATGATCATTCATATTGAATCAAAGATCATTTATGCATATATGATATTATTAATATTACATACCCGAACATGCATATTCAAATCCATCTTTTTTATTTTTTGTTCTCTCTCTTATCACATGAAGAAGCTAATGTCACAATCGAGCAACAAAAAAAATACTCATCGGCACCCATCACATGCTCACTTCCCATCCCATGTGATAGGAAGAAACTGAGTTTTTGAAATTTATTATGAAGTGTATGCATCATATCTAAATTTCAAAACCTTTTATATTTAGCTTCATATATCTACGTTTGAAATATTTCCTAGTTTTCCATGCAAATAACTGGTTCCAATATTCAAATGTTGTAGAGACATTGACAAAACAAAGTAAGTCATGCAACATAATCACCAAATATTTTCTAAAAAAAAAACATCAATTCTAAAATATCAGCATGATTGTTAGCACATGAAAGTTTTTACTTCATGAATGTTCTTCTGAAACTGCAGCAAAAGAGCTAACTATCTAAACATAAGGAACATCATAAGCATACCAACAGAGAATTTATTAAAAACATGCAATCCCACATAGTTGAACATCTAAACCAATAACCCTGTATAATTTGTCATGTAAAAGCTCAATTCAAAACAACATTCTGCAGGATGCAAACATCGAATATACCCATTTCGAGAAGTATGGATATTTGTCAAGACTCAAGACACACAATCTGTTAAAGCAAACTTCCTCACAAGCCTATCAATTCCCTTAAAATTCATGTCATGCATAATTTACTTATAATTGCACCATAAGAGCTGTAAGTGTTCCTAGAACATGCCAAGATCGTCTAAGAGTGATTTGTGTGTGAATAAAATCAAATGAGTTGTGGAAAATACTCACATTGATCGGATGAGTTCAAAACTTTTTATGCATTTCAGTGGAAGCTCCAAGTCCTTCTTGAGTGTTTCCAACACTTGGGTGAGTTTCCCTATCACCTTGATTCACTCCTTTAAGTGCTAGCTAAAAAAAAATTTCCTCCAAGGAAGCATGGTTCACGGTTTTGAGAGAGAAGAGGGAACAATGTTTTTGCATTTTTGATTTCTAAAATCAATTACCAAAAACAAATCCAAAAAAGTTGTATATACTTTTTCCAAAAATGTAAAGTCAAAAGTGTGTTGTGTAAGATTCAATAAATGCTTTCAACTACCACCATCAATCTTGTGTAGACATTTGATGTAAGTTGGTGAGCCCCACTTTAAATTTAAAATTCAAGTGGGCTTGCTCAACACACTTCGGGCTCGGGTTCGCTTAATCCGATTAAACGAATTTTCCGTTGCGACGTAATTAAATCTAATTTAATTAAATAATAATGCCTAGTAAAATTATTATGGAAGTCGCTCGCGAATTAATTCTAAATTAATTCGTTCGCTTGAATTAAAATCCAATTTTAATTCCGCGTTGAAATCTAATTTCAATTAATATATCTAATATATTATTTTAGCTCAATTAAATAAATTAAATAGTAAAAATCTAATTTCACTATTAAATTTACTTTACCGATTAATTCTAAATTAATCGCGTTCTCTCTTCTCGACGAATTTAATCTCAGATAAATTCTCGTCGCAATTAATCCCAGATTAATTCTTTCTCTGTTAATTAATCCCAGATTAATTCTTGCCGTAATAAATCCCAGATTAATTTTTTTCTCTCATAATTAATCCTAGATTAATTTTCTGTTCGAGTCAAATCTCAACGGTGAATCTTCGGGAAGTGACCCAAGAGATCCCTGGATATGTTGGCAGTAAATACGGTCATCGGGCTATTCAAATACGTGCGTACCCAGTACCACGTTCTTACCGATTTACAAGACATGGTTGGCTTCTAGCAAAGCACTGTGCCTACCCAATTCTCCAGAAATATTCTTCTGTTGAATACAAGATCTTTTTCAGGCGTAGTATACGTAGTATTGCGTATTGCGATCCAGTATCAGAATGTCACATACTAGGCCTGGGGCTGGAATTGTGTCTGCCCTGTACGAAGCATATATCGGATCACAGGTAACTAGTCTCTATAATCGGATAATCATGACCTTGTCATATTATCCCGATAGCTGCAGCATACAAGAGTACCAGTTCCGTATCCTGCGTGATCATCATCTCCATATGACTGAAGTGATATTTCCATCTTGACATCACATCCAATACACTACGATACCCAGTATACCAATAAGAGGCGTACACAGAACCTGTTGAAGCCCCGGACGACCAAAACCAAAGTATACTGATTGTCCCAAGTATTAGCGATGCAAGTCTCAGGTTAAGACCAAATACACCTACCCTGATTCAGATTCCCATAGACACATAGTCATACTACCAATGGGTTTCCGAGGGGTTTATCCAGAGCGAAGCTGTTTCTGTACCATCGGTAAATAGAACCTCCTATTACACTTGCATGATTATCCAATACCCAAATATATGAGAACTATGTCATTATGCCTCCATAATGCGCACAAGTGCAATACTAGTCTATTCCGCATTATCGATGTCCAGTCTCGATAATACTATGGCTAGGGATATTTAATGATTAAACCTTAGTAGATTAATATTGTCACATATCTTATCAATCTGGTACTAATCATATGGACTTTTAGCATTTATATATCCCGGTAATCCAATTACAAATGATAAAAGTGCAATTTCCTTTGTCACATAGTTAATTTGTACAACAATGCCCTGTTCTGTACAAATAGCGATGATATGGGTCATAATTGTCCAACAATCTCCCACTTTGCCTATATCCAATCACTCAAGTGTCTAACACCTGACTATGTACGGGTTGCTCAAATTTCTGCTGAGAAACAACTTTCGTCAGTGGATTTACAATGTTATCATCTGATGCGTTTTATTCGATCATCACATCGCCACGATGTATGATCCGACAAATCAGATGAAATAGTCGAAGTATATACTTTGATCATTGATGAGACCACGGTTCTTTAGCCTGCGCTGTAGCCCAGCTCTGCTGCTAACAGAACTACTCCTAATCCAATTAGGATTATATATATCCAAAATGCTTCTTTTGCCACATCAGCTGCAACAATCTTCCGCTTTTGTTATTTATTCGGCAACAATATCTTGCTTCGAATATTTCCATCTCACTGTTCCATTATTCAAACTAAATATGTACCCTTATTGCGACTTAAGTCGTCTTTGTCGGTTTGGAAACTTACAGCGGTGATCCTAGTCACTTCAAGTTCTCCTCCTCCATAGCTTAAGAAAGCATCCTTAGTTCGTCTAAGATACTCAATGATGTTCTTTATATCAATCAAGTGACCATCACCTGGATTGGCCTTATAGCGTCTACATATGCTCAAAGCATATGAGACATCAGGTCACAAACATATCAAAAACGTACGAACTCTGTGAGGGTTGTCAGCAGCTTTCTAGATCTATCCCAGTAGATCTTTATTCCTAGAATAAAGCCTGCTTCTCTCAGGTATTCCATGGAGAATTTTAATGAAAGCCAAGCTTTCACCGATTACATTATGGGAATGTTATTGCTAAAAAGCAATATATCATCATCTTCTAGGACATTCACTGTCAGTGCGCTCCCACTAACCTTCTTATATACACAATAATCATATTCGTTTTGAATTAAATCGTATACCATTATGATTACATCAAAACGCTAGTTCCAAGAACGCAATGCTTGCTTTAATCCATAAATGGATCGATTTAACTTGCAAACCTTGTTTGCATGTTATGGTATGACAAAACCGTTAGGATGTTCTAAACATCCTCCAAAAGGTTTCCGTTAAGGAAAGCGGTTTGAACGTCCATTTTCCATATTTCATAAATGAAATATGCAGCATTAGCAAGCATTATCCAAATGGATTTAATCATGGCAACATGTGAAAAATTTTCTTCGTAGTCGACACTATGTCGTTGACGATATCATTTCTGTACAAGCCTAGCTGTGTACATTTGTATGTTGCCATCCATGTATGTCTTCCTTGAAGACTCAAATAGTACCAACAGACACAATGGCTTCTAGTATATCAACCAGTGTCCAAACTTAGTTGTATACATGGAATCCATTTCGGACTTCATGGCACTTTGCCATAAAAGGAGTCGATACCTTGTATCACTTCCTCATACGTAGCTGGTTCATCTTCCTCAATAAGATTGACATCTATATGAGGTAAGATCAGAAACCCATACCCCCCAGGTTATTTTCTGACTCTCTCCGACCTACGCGGTTCTTGTGTATTCGAAGATTATTGGTGCAGTTTCATCCCTGATGAACTGGTTATGTTCCATGAGGACTCGGTGCCTAGAACAGTATTACTCTGATTTTCATCGAGTTTTACTTTCCTCCCACTTACCACTGCATATAGGAATTACTCTTAGGAAAACTGCATGGAGTGCAACAATTACATTGTTCTCTAGTGAGTTGTATAAGTACTATACTTTGGTTTCCTTAGGACAACCTACAAATGGGCACTTATCCGATTTGGGTTCTAGTTTGGTATCATCCAAACATTTAGCGTATGCCCAGCATTCCAAAATCTTCAGGAATGAGAAACCCGGTTTCTTTCCTGTTTATATCCAATATGAAGTCTGTCTAATAGATTTATATGGAACCTTATTCAAAATAAGTGTAGCACTGTTTAATGTGTATCCTCAGAAGGAAATTGGTAGTTTAGAGCGACTCATCATTAACCTTACCATGTCCAACAAAGTTCGGTTTCTCTTATCGGACACACCGTCAAATTGAGGTATCCCGGGAGGAGTCCACTGTGTTGGAGATTATCTAGGTCCCATGGATCATAAAACAAGCATGAACATGTGTGAATACATTCGAGGAAGTCGAGGAATACTTACATTGAGCGGTTGAGCGACGCTTTGACGAACAAAAATTCTGATTTTGCTCACTGGTTTGTGCGGCAGTGGGCTGCATTTTGCTCACTGGTTTCGGCCTTGGGAGGTCATCTTCTAAGCTCCAAGCTTTACGAAACGATTCCCGACTCATGGGTGGACTTCTCTATCACCTTCGCATGATCCCGGAGTGTGCTAGCACTCTTATTCTTGCCACAAAAACACACTTTGCTTCCCTTCTTGTTCGGTTTTCTGCCCAGAAAAAACAGAACAAAAATAGCCCAAATGGGCGTGAGAGAAAAGAGAAATTAGAGAGAGATAGATGTGTAAATGTATTATTTATTTTGATTTCCAAAATCCAATAAATAACATATACCAAAATTTGTTAAATGGCTTTCAAAAGTCAACAATTTTTGGTGGGAAAAATGCATTAAATGTATTCAACAACCCACATCTATCAATCCATCTTATCAAGTGACAAGTTGTCACATCACTCAAAGTGACTAATGATTTGAAGCTTGATGCGATTATCAATTTGATGCTTGATTTGACTTGCGTGCCGCACTCGAATTCGAAATACAAATGCGCTCACAAACAATCTCGGGCTCGGGTTCGCTAATTCCAAATTAACGAATTTTTCATTGCGACGCAATTAAATGATTACGCCTAGCGAATTCACTATTCACGTCGCTAACGAATTAATTTAAATTAATTCGTTCGCCCGAATTAAAATCTAATTTCAATTCCACATCGAAATCCAATTTCGTTTAATATATCGAATATATTAATTTACCGATTAATTCCAAAATAATCGTTATCTCTCTTTAATTGATATTTTATCCCAGATAAAATATCTCCGCAATTAATCCCATAATATTTTCTCTCTCATCTTATTAATCCCAGATTAATAAAAAGTGCGAGTCATACGTCATCGGTGAATCTTTGGGAAGCGACTCATGAGATCCCCTGATATGTTGGCAGTAAATTCGGTCGTCAGACTATCCAAACACGTAAGTACCTCGTACTACGTTTATACCGAATTACAAGACAAGGTTGGCTTCTAGCAAAGCGCCACGCCTCCCCAATTCTCCGGAAATATCCTTACAGGAATAAAGGATCTATATCAGGCGTATTATACGTAGTATTGCGTATTTCTGTCCAGTATCGGATGATCACATGCGAGGCCTGGGGCTGGTACAGTGTCTGCCCCGTAGGAAGCATATATCGGATAACGAGCAACTAGTCTCTTTAAAATCGGATAATCATGACCAAGTCATATTATCCCGACGATTGCAACCTTATATAGAGATCTAGTTCTGTATCCATGCGCGATCATCAACTCCATATGACTGGAGTGACACTTCATTCTTGACATCACACCCAACACACTACGATTCTCAATATACCCACCATCGGAGTACACAGAACCTGTTAAAGCCCTGGACGACCTCAACCAAAGTATATTGATTGTCGCAAGTATTAGTGGTGCAAGTCTCAGGTTAAGACCAAATACACCTCCCCTGATTTCGGACTTCCATAGACACATAGTGATACTACCATTGGAATTCCGAGGGGGTCTTCTCCATAGCGAAGCTGTTTCCTGTACCATCGGTGAAACTAGACCCGGCCGGCGGTTCGGTTCCGGTTCGGAACCGAACCGAACCGGCCGGTTACCGGTTCCACAAGTGTGGAACCGGAACCGAAAACCGAACGGTTCGGTTAAATTTTTTTTTTTTTTTTGATAATTTAAATAAAAAAAAATGAGATTAAATTTAAAAAAAAAAATTTTATTACATTGAAGAGCTTGAGCTTAAATTTTTAAATATTTAAGTTGCCTACGTATCCTCCAAGGGTGAGAGGAATCAAAGCTCACGTAGTTCCATTACAAGTTTTAGTCTTTTAGACATATCCCCTTTTGTAAATTATAATTTTACAATTATCAATCATCATTATCGGTTGATCCTTCGGCTCCGGTTCCGCTTGCACTTGTTGCAGAAGCATTATCGAACAAATCTTCACAATCATCGGGGGCATCTTCTTGTTGTCTCAGATCAGCTCGAGTCCAATCATCCACACAAGCTGTTGCTTCTAGAGTGCTTGGATGTAATGAAGATCGCCTAGCTTCCAATATATTACCTCCCAAGCTGAAGGCCAATGATCACTCCAAATATCAGAACATACAGAAATACGACCTTTCATCTCTTTAAATATTTCATTTAAAATAATTTTACCATCTTTGTATAATTTAAAAATATGACGTTTTGTTGTGTTTCGAGTCATTCTACATGCAGGAGGGTTTAAAGCATTATGCACGTAATTAGTAAAATGAAGTTTTTCACCAAAGCTTAAAGAAAGATGTGCCATACAAGTTAATTTCGCAAATTCCTCTCTATTTTTTGCATCAGAATATTTAAATAAATCTAAAGCACTCGTACCTCTACTTGATGATGCGTACCTGGCCATTTGAGTTTGCGTCGTATCAATGCCAAATTCAACCGGATGATGTTTTTCCATGTGCTTGATCATATTGCCATATCCACCTGAAAATTTGTAGATAACCCCACAATAGTTGCAAACTGCTCGTTGTGAATCATCTTCTAGGCGTTCCAAATTAAAATGAATTTTGAAAATATCCGAGGACCGAGCCTTAACTTCTCTTCTCCGTGATTGTGCACTGACACTAGGGCCGCTCTCTTGGGTTGGCATATTTGACATTATGTTCTCGGATGAGCTTGCCATTTGAATAATTGCGATGCGAATGCCGAATGTGATAACAAATTAATTAACAACTAAAATAAGAGAATTGTATTGAAGTAAGATTGAGAATAAGAGATTTATAGAAAATGAGAGAGTTGAGAAATTGGTGTGATGAAATTATGAAAAATGAATCCTATTTATAGAATTTTAGAATTTTTTGATACCAAAAATGCCGCTAAATATAACCGTTTTATTACCGTTATTAGGGGTACATTAGTAATTTTTATTTTATATAATAAAAAAATTTTATAATTTTATTTAATTTTATTTTTTTTGGCAGGGAGCCGTTTGGCAGGGAGCCAAACGGCTCCCTGCATCCCCCAACGGCAGTAGCCGTTGGGGGAATAACTAATAAGGCCCCCAACGGCTACTAGCCGTTGGGGGCCTTAGGGTTCCTGTTGGAACCCTACGGTTCCAACAGGAACCCGACGGTTCCAACCGGAACCGAACGGTTCCGGTTGGAACCGTCCGAACCGGTGGAACCGTACGGTTCCACCGGTTCGGACCGGTTCGAGTTGGGGTGGAACCCCAACCGAACCGGTCCCATTCCGGTTCGGTTCCGGAACCGGAACCGGAACCGGTTGGAACCGGAACCTTCCGGTTCCAACCAGTTCGGTTCCGGTTCGGTTCCGGTTCCGAACCGGAACCGTGGCCGGGTCTAGGTGAAACACAACCTCCTATTACACTTGCATGAGTATCCTATACCCAAATATATGAGAACTATGATGTTGTGCCCTCACAACGCGCACAAGTGTAATACTAGTCTTTTACGCATTCATCGATGTCCAATCTCGATAATGCTCTGACTATGGATATTTAATGATTTATCCTTCGTGGACTGATATTGTCTCATATCATTCTCAATCCAGGAACAAATCACAAGGACCTCTCATCATTTATACATCTAGGTGATCTAATCACAAATGATAAGAGTGCAATCTCTTTTGTCACATAGTTAATTTGTACAACAACACCATGATCTGTACAAATAGTGACGCTATGGGTCATAATTGTCCAACACACTGTGAAAGAATACCATACTCTTTTAAGTAATCTTGAAACTTATATGTTTAAGTATTTTACACTATGGTCCGACCGTAATGTTTTTAATACTTTTACCGGTCTATTTTCTTACTTCGTTTCGAAACTCTTTGAATTACTCAAAAGTTTCTGACTTGTGTTTCATAAGATACACATAACCGTAACGCGATGCCACATCCGTAACGGTTACGAAGTATTTATATCCACCTCTAGCCTAGCTAGATATGGGCCCACTTACGTCACTATGAACGAGGGCTAACAGATCGGTGGCACTTGCACTTTTACCAAGTAAAAGGTGTTTTCCGCACTTTGCCTAATATACTATATTCGTACACATCATTTGAATTAGAATCAAGTCTGTCTTAGTATCCACTCTTCGAAAGTGTGGATATACGAGTCTTGTTAATGTGTCCCAAACAACAATGCCACTTTTAAGTCTCAACAGATTTATTCAGTTTGAGCTTTTCTTTGTCATATCATATGTTTGAGATTCATTTATATTCTAATTATAAATTTTGTTATTCACATCTAATGTGCTTATCTCAATATCATCTTTATAAACTAAACACTTAGTGTTTTAGAATATAAAGGTATACCCGCAACGGGTTAAACTAGATACAGAGATAATGTTCCTAGTCAAACTAGATACATTATAACAATCACCTAATTTAAGTACATGCCCATAGGGCAGTTATTAAACTTAGGTTTCTATGGTCAAAACAGTGACTCATGTCATGTTTCCGACTCATAGGTCGATCTCAACTAAAGTCAGTATCCTGCTAATCAGCAGATCCCACATATCAGTACATATATTTATGTACCACTTCCAGTATCTAAAATCCAATTTTAAAACCAGCAGTGGACATGTTTATAACAAACATACCTGAAGCCGGAGCCTTGCCCGTATTCACTTCCTTTATGTCTGCCTTGTCCATACGGCAGTCACGCTTCCAGTGACCCCGTTTGCCACAGTTTAGGCAGACATCTTGGGATATGTCCTTTGTCTTCCTAGAAGACTGTGGCGATTTAGCCTTTGCCCCATTTTCTTCATATCCCCAGAAGCCTTCGGCCAAGCCTTGGCTTTCTGAGATGTCGAAGTAAGATGCGCCTTGCGCTTCTTGCCCCTTTTGCAAGCTTTGGCTCTGTCTCCTTGAGCATAGCCATTAACTCTTCAAGAGTCTTCTTTTGCAATTAGTACTTCTAAGATCTAAGAATATATCTATGAAGATCCTTCAATTTCAATATCATACTATAAGGATCTAATCCTTAATTCTGATGAAGAAATTAAGGAGTCTTTGCGGCAAGCATAAAGGATTGAGCACTAAAGTTTTCATCACCATGAGTCTTCCAAAGCTCATGATCCACTATTTACTCAATTCTGGGCTCAGGCCCGAGATGTCACTCTATCAAATAAAGTAACTTCTTGGCTCCCAGGACTATCATGAGGTTCTATTCCCAATTTGAAAATTGAAGTCGCTTAAAGACATTTTCACCCAGGATTATGTTTTAAACGCTAATCTTTCAGTTATCTTGATTCCAATAGTCCAACTATCCAATCAACGATTTCAGGTATAATCGAATATAATGATTTCTATAGTCTAACTATATAATCAATTAATATTGATTGGTTATTTTCAAATGTATTGATTATTATAATCCAATTATATAACCAACTATAAATGATCGGTAATATTAAAATATATTGATTACTATAATCCAATTATATAATCAACTATAAATGAAATAGTTTGAATACAGTCCAACTGTTTAATTAAAACAACAATTGAATATTAGTCCAACTAATATATTTAAATTTTTTAATGACGAAAAAATGAAACGAGCGCGTATTGGCAAGTATCTAAACGAAATTGCAAATTTAATACTTGCCTCCCACTATTTTTCGGGCGAGCCTCTAATCCTCTGTGGAGTACTCGGGAAACCTAGTTTCCTAGTGGGCTAGGATCCCGTTAAATAACACACAACCTTGACTTTGGCCAACAAGTTGTATGAAACTTAACTATGTAGATCTCTAAGATCAATTGGATCTCATCCAATTCCTAGATCCAGTAGGTGGACATCCAAGTCTGAAACATATATCCAATATATACCAATATATCTTATATATTCCCTAACATTTTTCCTCTGAATCAACTAAGCATTGGCTTTGGCTCAACAAGCTTAATGAAACCAGTCAAACGTGACCCATTGACAGTGGGAAAGCTTCGTAATCGAGGCCGATAAACAAGAAGTGACATTGACTTTGGCCAACAAATCACAACTTGAACAAGACGTACGATATAGAATAAAACTTTCGTGATTCAAACACATCCACGATGGACAAAGGTCTTGACTTTGGCCAACAAACCAATGCCAATCTTGGATCTTGAGAGAGAATCACTCAATGGAAGGAAAAATGCTTAATATAAAATGAGAGTTTTTTGCGTAAATTGGCAACCAATTTATTATATTTAATTAGGTCTCATCATACACCCTTAAGCATGCATTCAAAAAGCATAATAAGGCGCGAATAAAATAATGATGATATTCGGATTGATATACAACAAACTTGTTCCTAGAACAAATCTCTCAATTTCCTCTCTCCCGCTAGCACTATTCATACTTCTACCCAATTACATAATAATTCTAAAGAAACATCATTTACATTGAGGGGAATAGGTGAGAAGAGAAATACAATGAGAAAATAGGTAATAGGCTGGACACGCAGGTCCAATTTAATAAATTCTAAATTTATTATAACAATTTCCAAAATTGCCCTCACCCATCTAATATCCATCTGATATACATTATTCATACATACATCCAAGTATTCACACAAAGCATGTTATCAATCAATCTAATCCAATTAATTAATCTTTGATTAATGACCATCCAATGTTCAAACAACGATTTGACTTACGCGAGTCCAACTCATTTAAGAATAAATACTCAAAGTACGTATTCTTGAATTATATCGAACTATAATTTTAAATCCAATTTAAATTATATTCAATACTAATTCATATTTAATTCTAAATTAAATAATTACACTTTCAATAGTGCCTTTTAGACTTGGATTCCAAATCCAATCTTTACGGGTCTCAAAGGCCCAATTAGTATCCAAACTATTCAATTAAAGTCCAATGGGCTTTTAATTAATTCTTTAGGCATGGGCTTTGGCAATTATGGGTCAAACCCAAGATGCCAAGGCCCAATTAGGAATCACCATATGCCATAAATCAATTTAGGCCCATTAGGCCCAATTAAAATTTTAATGGCCTAATTATCATATTTGGACTTTATAGAAATGGTTTTAGGCCCAATTGGATCCAACCAATTATCCTAAACCAAACTTGGCCCAACCAAGCCCATTAAGCCCAAATACAATAAATTAAATTAACTTACTATTCCAAATTACAAATTAATTCAATTCAAGTGTAATTACCATAATTAATTAATTAATCTACTGTTTCCAAAACATTAATTAATCTAATTAATCATGCTCTACATTTCCAATTCATGTCAACACAAATTGAAGCAAAATCAATCCTATAACATGCTTACATCCCACGGCAATTACATTAAATAACATCCAATTTTTGATTTCAATCTAATTAAAACAACAATCAATATTCATTTCATGCTTTTAACATATCCAATTTGTCAAAATTCAAAAAACACCAGGAGCATTTTCAAGGGTTATATTCGGCCATGGCTCAAGAATTGGAGATTCTTTATCCAATCAATTTTTCTCAATTCTATTGATGCATAAATCCAATTCTTCATCATCCAACCACAACCTAACATCCAATTTAGGAAAATCAAGTTCCAAACACAAAATCCCAAATTAAAGTCATGAACCCTAGAATTCAAAATCAAACTTAGATCGCTCTGATACCATTGTAAGTGTTCCTAGAACATGCCAAGATCGTCTAAGAGTGATTTGTGTGTGAATAAAATCAAATGAGTTGCGGAAAATACTCACATTGATCGGATGAGTTCAAAACTTTTTATGCATTTCGGTGGAAGCTCCAAGTCCTTCTTGAGTGTTTCCAACACTTGGGTGAGTTTCCCTATCACCTTGATTCACTCCTTTAAGTGCTAGCTAGAACAAAAGTTGAAAGAAAAATTTTCCTCCAAGGAAGCATGGTTCACGGTTTTGAGAGAGAAGAGGGAACAGTGTTTTTGCATTTTTGATTTCTAAAATCAATTACCAAAAATAAATCCAAAAAAGTTGTATATACTTTTTCAAAAAAGGTAAAGTCAAAAGTGTGTTGTGTAAGATTCAATAAATGCTTTCAACTACCACCATCAATCTTGTGTAGACATTTGACGTAAGTTGGTGGGCCCCACTTTAAATTTAAAATTCAAGTGGGCTTGCTCAACACACTTCGGGCTCGGGTTCGCTTAATCCGATTAAACAAATTTTTCGTCGCGACGTAATTAAATCTAATTTAATTAAATAATAATGCCTAGCAAAATTATTACGGAAGTCGCTCGCGAATTAATCCTAAATTAATTCGTTCGCTTGAATTAAAATTCAATTTTAATTCCTCTTTGAAATCTAATTTCAATTAATATATCTAATATATTATTTTAGCCCAATTAAATAAATTAAATAGTAAAAATCTAATTTCACTATTAAATTTACTTTACCGATTAATTCTAAATTAATCGCGTTCTCTCTTCTCGACGAATTTAATCCCAGATAAATTCTCGTCGCAATTAATCCCAGATTAATTCTTTCTCTGTTAATTAATCTCAGATTAATTCTTGTCGTAATTAATCTCAGATTAATTTTTCTCTCTTATAATTAATCCTAGATTAATTTTCTGTTCGAGTCAAATCTCAACGGTGAATCTTCGGGAAGCGACCCAAGAGATCCCTGGATATGTTGGCAGTAAATACGGTCATTGGACTATCCGAATACGTGCGTACCCAGTACCACGTTCTTACCGATTTACAAGACATAGTTTGCTTCTAGCAAAGCACCATGCCTACCCAATTCTCCAGAAATATTCTTCTGCTGAATACAAGATCTTTGTCAGACGTAGTATACGTAGTATTGCGTATTGCGATCCAGTATCAGAATGTCACATGCTAGGCCTGGGGCTGGAATTGTGTATGCCTTGTACGAAGCATATATCGGATCACAGGTAACTAGTCTCTATAATCGGATAATCATGACCTTGTCATATTATCCCGATAGCTACAACATACAAGAGTATCAGTTCCGTATCCTGCGTGATCATCATCTCCATATGAGTGAAGTGATACTTCCATCTTGACATCACATCCAATACACTACGATTCTCAGTATAACCAGAAGAGGCGTACACAGAACGTGTTAAAGCCTCGGACGACCAAAACCAAAGTATATTGATTGTCGTAAGTATTAGCGATGCAAGTCTCAGGTTAAGACCAAATACACCTACCCTGATTCGGATTCCCATAGACACATAGTCATACTACCAATGGGTTTCCGAGGGGTCTATCCAGAGCGAAGCTGTTTCCGTACCATCGGTAAACAGAACCTCCTATTACACTTGCATAAGTATCCAATACTCAAATATATGAGAACTATGTCATTATGCCTCCATAATGTGCACAAGTGCAATACTAGTCTATTCCGCATTATCGATGTCCAGTCTCGATAATACTACGACTAGGGATATTTAATGATTAAACCTTAGTGGATTAATATTGTCTCATATCTTATTAATCTGGTACTAATCATATGGACTTTTATCATTTATATATCCCGGTAATCTAATTACAAATGATAAAAGAGCAATTTCCTTTGTCACATAGTTAATTTGTACAAGAACGCCATGTTCTGTACAAATAGCGATGCTATAGTTCATAATTATCCAACAAGAACAGTAACAAATATAACATAAGCAAATATGGCAGATCGATAACGTCTTAAAATTGTCAGAATAATTTGCACAAATAAGAAAAATATTATCATTCACCAGGAATATAAAATTGAAGTTGGCTTGAGTCGCAGACTAGATATCTCTCTTTAAGACGTTTCGTTTCTCTGTCCAAAATTTATGCTAGCAGTATGTCAGCCACACCGTCCTCAGGATAAAACAAGCCCAGAAAAACCATGTCTCAATCGATTTTGCACAAAACCGATTGGTATATTAACACCCAAAAATTATTTGCTCAGGAACATCAAAAAACAAAATTATGGGGTTTTTTGAACTATATCGTTTCAGTAATTTCCACATACGGAGTTTTCAAAAAAGAACCGATACATTCAACATACCCAAAATGCAAGTCCTTGCACCCAACAACACCCCATTTCCAATTTTCAGATGTCTGTCACCAGACAATCCGATCTTGGCTCCGGGATGAATATCAACAGAAAAAACCCCAAAAACTCTATTTTGTTACAACAGAGCCAATACTTTTCTCCTTTATGACCAAAACCTATGTGCTATCTTATGTGCGTTTTTGGTTTTAGTTCTTTGGCAGTGCACAAACTGTTTCTTACTTGTTTCACTGCTCCACTGCAACCATGGACTGTAATGCTCTCTCTGATGTTTCTGATGATGATATTGTTGTGATTCACCGATCACTTTAGAGTGTATTTGAGGAAAAACCGAATTGATCTATTACTACCAAGAATAGATTTACAAGTTTACAAAAGAAACTATACACAAAAAAACCTCACTAACACTCTCTAAGCTCTCTACACATGGAGCTTACTCACATTTGGGGTGCTTTGAACTCATTACAAAGCACTGAATTTATAGTACTCATCCAGTACCAAAATGTCAAACCATGAACAGTAACCCACCAAAAGTGTATTGTCTTCACTTTTCAAATTTCAACCCTCATTGATTCTTGGCAATCACCACCTTAATGTTCCATGGCATTTTCTTCATGGTGTATGGCAGTTGGCTGAACATGGTGGGTAAGTGGAAGATTCATGGTAGCTTCATGCATGGGACATGCACTGTAGTTTCCTTCATGCAAGCTGGACTCTACAATTATCCCCCTCCAGCTGCATCTGAAGCGATCTCCATCTAACAGTTATCATAGATATGTCTTTGCACAGCTCTAGCTTGTCCCGATCACTGTTCCTTTATTGACATGTCGGCTGTGTCTCTACACAGCACAATTCACTGCATCTCTGTACAGTATTATTCTGATCTGTCTCTGCATAGTACAATCCATTGTGTCTCTGCACAATAATCTTCTATTATGTCTCTGCACAGTTCTGCTGCTATGTTTCTTCACCCATTTATTCCTCAGTGCCTTATTGCCTTGTGGGAAACTCTCTGGCTCCCCCTCATCAGTAAGCAGAATATATTCGGATCCCGGATATCTGGTTGATGGAATCCTGCCTCGTTCAGATTTTCTTGTCTGAGGTCCACTGGTTTCAAGAGATCTGTCATCATCCATCTCTGTGAATGATCTTGTAGCTTCTAGTGGAGTGGGTTGCGACTCTCCCTGCTCAACACTCTCTTCTGTAATCTCTGATGGAACAGATTGTGTCTCCCCCTACTCAACATCTCTATCTACCTCATCTTGTTCTGCTTCTGGAATTTCCTTGTGCACCCTATCTGTGGCCAATTGTGTTGGTGCTGGGTCTAGATTTCTGTCGGCATTGGAATTGGAAGACATCATGGGTATTTCAATGTCTTCAATTGTTCGGTCTTCAAGAAACTCTACTTCATGGCTTCTGATGACCATCTTCACCTTCTGATCCCATAGTCTGCATCCAAATTTTTCATCTCCATGGCCTAGGAATATACATGGATTTTTCCTTACATCGAGCTTCTCCCTGAGCTCATTGGGTACATGTACAACGGCTAAACAACCGAATACTCTAGGGTGAGTGTATGAGGGATTCTTAACAGACCACATTTTCTCTGGAATCTCCATGTTCAACGGTAAAGATGGTGATCTGTTGATCAGGTAACATGCAGCACGAACATCTTCTCCCTAGAATGGCTTTGGCAGTTTAGCCAGACTGATCATTCCTCTGACTTTCTCCATAATGGTGCAGTTCATTCTCGCAGCGACACCATTATGTTGTGGTGTGTGTGTAACAGTTCTATCATGTCGAATCCATATCTCCTGCAGTAGGCTTCGAACTCTCTGGAACTGTACTTCCCTCCATCATCTATGCGAAGGCACTTCAGCTTTTTCCCTGTTTCATGCTCTACCATGGCGTGGAACAGCTTGAACTGATCTAGGACCTGATCCTTCGTCTTGAGGAAATACACCCAAATTTTCCGAGAATCATCATCGATGAAAGTCAGAAAATACTTGTTACCACCCAATGAATCAACCTCCAAGGGACCACAGACATCAGAGTGCACCAGAATGAGCAACTCTGATCTTCTCTCTGAAGAGAAATTAAATGAGACTCTGTGTTGCTTACCAATCATGTAGTGGTTGTAAGGACCTCATGCAGCATCCTTGGTAAGCTCCTTCTTGTTCAGGGTAGACAACCCTCTCCCACTCATGTGTCCGAGTCTCCGGTTCCACAGATTTTGAAAAGCCTTTTTTTCAGCTACACTGAGGCTGTCTGCACAAATATTCACATGACTCTTGTATAGTGCGCCGCAAGCATGTCCTCGGGCGACAACCATGACACCTTTCGTCATTCTCCATGTGCCATTTCTGAAGTGATTGTCATATCCCTGTTTGTCAAGAGCTATCCCCGAGAGTACATTCAGCCGAAGTTCTGGAACATGCAGGACATCCTTCAAGGTCAATGTACACCCGACATTTGTCCGCAACTGAATATCACTCATTCCTATTATCCCAGAGGAACTGATATTTCTCATCTTCACTGATCCAAAGTCCCCCGCTTTGTAGGTTGTGAAGAAATCTCTGTGAGGCGTGACGTGGTAGGATGCTGCAGTATCTACCACCCACTCAACATCTTGGGTTGCGTTGTGAAGGCATGTCTCTTCTTGCATGGAGCATAATGCTACATCTGTTTGGAAAACGACCAGTGTCTCTCATTCGTCATTCTTTTGCTGGTAATTGCCTTCTCTCTGCTCTCATTGCAGTTTTCGGTAATTCTTCTTTAGGTGGCCTACAATGCCACAATTATAGCACTTATAGGTAGGCTTCCTTCCATCTGAGGATCTACCCCTGGTTGTGCTTCTGCCACTCTCTCTGTCTCTTCCTTGATGTCTTCCTCGAGTCTCTGTGATGAAGGCTTCTGTCTGATCTGAACCAACATCTTTTCTCCTGGACTCCTCATTTGATATAGCATCTTTTACCATAGGCATGGTAACTTTACCTCCTGGAGCAGAATTGTTGAGAGTAACCACCAGTGTCTCCCAACTATCAGGAAGGGAACTGAGTAGTAAGAGGGCTTGTACTTCATCTCCCAGCTGCATGTCTACTGCAGACAACTGGTTCACCAGGCTCTGGAACTCGTTGGTGTGTTCCGCAATGGAAGTCCACTCCGTAGCTTCAGGTTCACCAAACGCCTCATGATTAAGGTCTTATTCCGAGCTGTTTTGGCCTGGAACATGTCTTCCAATTTCCTCCACATTTCATAAGCATTTGTGTCTTGTGCTACGTGGTGGAAGACGCTGTGACCGATCCACTTCCTAATCTGACCCAAAGTTCTGTTGTTAAGTTTATTTCAGTCATACTCCTTAACAGACTCTGGTTTCACTCCCTTCAACTCGTTGACATCAAACAAATCTTTGCAATGCAAAAAATCTATCATCTGAGGTCTCGAGAGGGAGTAATTAGTTGCAGCCAGTTTAATCATTGCACTAGAATGGGAATCTTCCATTTTCATTTTAAGTTTTAAAGTTTAAAATGAAAATAGGTTAAAATCGGGGCTGAATTTCACAAATCGGAGGTCACTGTTGCGTCTGGAACGGTCGAAAATGGTGGAATAGACACTTCGTTGGTCTAAATCCGACGCAGGGGCTGATTTGTAAATTCCTAAAAGTTCTAGGGCAAAATTGTAAATTTCAAAACTTCAGAGGGATAAATGAAATTTACCAGGATGCTGACGTGGCGTTGACGTGACAGTGCTGACGTGGCAAAGTGGAACCGGTTTGGCTGATGCGGCGGACACGTGGCGGCTGACGTGTCTGCTGACTGGGCGTTGACTAGGTGCTGACTGGGGCTGACGTGGCGGCCACGTGTATCATCTTCTACCTCTGGAGCGTGTGCGGCGCGTGGCGCGCGTGGGAGTGCGTGAAGAAGCCTCTGGTCGGCACGTGCGGCTCATCTAGACGTCCGTTTGATCGCCAGAAAATACCACTGTGCTCGTCTCTCCGTGAACTAGCTGATGATACCCTCAAATTGGATTTTTGACAAATTTCGAAGGAACCGGTTTTCCGATTGGAAGCTCTGTTAATCGGTTTTATGACCCCAAAGAACAACTGAAGCTCATGATACCACTTGTTGTGATTCACCGATCACTTTAGAGTGTATTTGAGGAAAAACCGAATTGATCTATTACTACCAAGAATAGATTTACAAGTTTACAAAAGAAACTAAACTCAAAGAACCTCACTAACACTCTCTAAGCTCTCTACACATGGAGCTTGCTCACATTTGGGGTGCTTTGAACTCATTACAAAGCACTGAATTTATAGTACTCATCCAGTACCAAAATATCAAACCTTGAACAGTAACCCACCAAAAGTGTATTGTCTTCACTCTTCAAATTTCAACCCTCATTGATTCTTGGCAATCACCACCTCAATGTTCCATGGCATTTTCTTCATGGTGTATGGCAGTTGGCTGAACATGGTGGGTAAGTGGAAGCTTCATTGTAGGTTCCTGCATAGGACATGCACTGTAGTTTCCTTCATGCAAGCTGGACTCTACAGATATTGCTATTCAACGACTCCTAATTTATCCTATTGATGGGCAAACTGTTGTTACTGCTACTGTTGCTGAGGCAAAATCGCTTTTCCTCGGAAACAATGTTCGGTGATGATGCCTTTCCGCTGGATATGGCGATAGCTAAAGTAATGGGCATGAGGCATAGGCATTTGTTCTGAAGATATTGCATTGCCATGGTCACATCGGATTCCATCAGCTTCACTACCTCTTCTTCAAAAGCAATTTGATCAGGATTTAGAGAAACATCAACTCCTTGATCAGCTTGTGGCAATCGAGATAAACCAATAGATGCCTCGGCTTGACCATCTGTGATTAGAGGAAGAACTGGCCCTGCAGCCCCCAACCTGCTCATGCTCAATACTTTTTTTTTCTGGAAAAGGTAAAGTATATATTGAAAAGAAAGAAAAAAATTACAAGATTACAAAGGGCATCCCCCTTGAAATACAAGAAACGAAGGCCAAGGCCTTAAAGATACAACTCTCGGATGAAAGCCAAAAAAAAAAAAAGAAAAAAAAAAAAAAAGAAAAAACGGCCTAAAAGCCCAAAACAAAACCACAAAAAAGGCTTAGATAGAAACAACATAAATGGAAAATAAGATAAAAAAACTAGGAATAATGATCCAGTGATGCCCTTGCTGAAGCTTACTTTCCGGAGTAGTGCACCCCAAAACCCACAGATCCAAGGCCCAAAAGAAAGGCACTCCTCCATGCAGATTGCGAAGCCATGCAAATTACGTGGTTTTCAGACTCCAAGTATTCTAAACATGGGCGGGTATCTTCACCGCATGCTCAGAGCATATGAAAAGCAGTCTTTCACGAATGGTATTGACAATGCTTCTAGCAACTTCATAACTTGGTCTAGCTTTTTGATCAAAAGTTCGACTATTTCTTTCATGCCAAATTGCGTATGTTGTGGCTGACAGCGCTAATCTCCTTATAGTGTCTTCAATATTGCCTTTCCTGTTAGCGTACTTGGCAGTCCAATTGGTGAGGTGCCAAATGGAGTGATGAGGCCATTCTGTAAAGGTTTTAGCTCTGACAATCATCCAAACTTCAATACATTGACCTGGAGTTGAAGAAATTTCACATAGTCTATGTTCTCATCAAGCATGGATGCCTTATCAGTCTTGTTGGAATTAGGTACAAGCTCTTGCAAATTCTTCATCCTTTCAGTAATTTTCTCTCTCCGAAGCCGCTCAGCAATACTGTGTGTATATATTTTACTGAATTTGGAGTCTATTTATGTCTTCATGGTGAGGCTTTTTATTTGCTAACCCCCAATTGTAACTTAAACACTAAATAACAATTAGTGTGCAAAATAAATGTTTTTGTATTTAATGTATTTCAATTACAAATTATTAATTTTTTAAATTCATCATCAATGTTTATCATTAGGCCTGAGAGTGACGTCTACAGGGAGATTTGAGATGATTTTATTTATCAAATGGGAACAGAAGATTACAACACTAATTACTTACACAAAAGAATTCTCAATAATTTGTTCTAACTTTCTTTTGTTAGTCCAAATCTGAATATGCCCTCTTAGTCGAGTGGAGTGACCTTTATATAAATAGTTTGTGTTATCCGAATTTCTCTTGGAATTCTCTGCCTTATTAGTGTGTATTTGGATTCCTTCCTTTACTAGGATATGCCATCCCTTGCTCTTATATAGTTAAAGGCTCTATTTGGTATTGTGATTAGAAAAGTGTGGTGAAAAAATGATAGTTCATTAACAGTGTTATGAAATTTTGATTTATATTAAAAAAATAATTGCGGTGCGCTTTTAAAATATTTTGATGGTGGGGAAAAGCTAAAATATTTAGCTTTTACAAAACTCAATTTTTGAAAGAAACTCACGATTAGTAATCACACTTTTTCATTAACCAAACATTTAAAAATTATATTAAATGTTTGGTTAATGAAAAAGAGAGGTTTTGGAGTTACTCTTTATATATACACCAAGTAATACTAAAATCTCAATAATTAATCATGGGTATTGAAAATTGCTTAATATTTAATACATGCATATGTAGTAGTATATATTGCGTGCGTCTAACATCAGGATTCAGGAGCAAGAATAAAAAACATACAAATAACATGGCTATGTAAAGCATGAATAATATAAGGAAAGTTGACAAATTTGAGTGGGGCAAGCACTGGATTCATTAGTTGCAAGGAGTGAATTTGCAGGTGACGTTGCCGGAGCCGGAATTGGCCCTCATGAACCGAAGAGCAGTAAGAAGTACATTCCGAGTAGAGCCCATCAATGCAAAGTTGATATGTGTGACAACACTTGCTGAATTGTAAGGGAATTGAAGACTATTGTATGAGTTGAGAAGAGCAGTTGTTGCTTCCCTTAGGAGTGTCCTGTAGGGATCTCCTCTCCCTTGTAACCCTTGCCATAATGTTATATCGTTCCCGTATCGCCTTCCTGCTATTGGTCCGAAGATAACTGCTACTTTTGTTTCTTGGTTCAGTATCCTCCAGTAGCATTTGTACTCTGGCATTCTCCACTTCCTGCCATTCATCGGGTTATCAGAAGAAACAATAGTCATATTATATAAGCTGCAAATTAGAAGAAACTGTTAAAATATTATAGAAGGTGTGTTTATGAGACAAGCCAGGTTCCTCTTGTGAAAACTCCAGCTTTGCCCTTGTAGCCTGTGCCTCTGCTGCCGGGTCGAGTAGAGTAGTCGTGACACACAACACTTGTATGGATTGGCCTTTTGGGTTCCTATATATTAACTCATGCCCTGATTTTCATACAGTGTGTGAATCATATGTAGAATCTGTTTTCCTAGTAACATTTTTAGAGCTCAATTATGTTGCACGTGAATCCACACATGTGGAGCAAATCCAGCTTCAGTAAGTTTGGCTAGTTGGAATTTGATAAGGAATTGTGCTATATTTGACTAGGATATAAAAAATTTAGTACTTACTTATATGGACATGCTGTTGCCTCCACAAACGGCATAGGTGGCATTGGAGGCAGGGGAGGCAATGGTGGCAAAGGTGGGAATCGAGGCATTGGTGGAAGCGTGAAAGGCGGAGGAGACCTTGGGGGTGTGGTTGGTGGAGATACCGGATTAGCTGATTTTGGGCAAAATGACACTGGCTGAGCTGGCTGAGTGAGCAAAGAATCCACAGCATACATTTCCATATCAAACATCCTAAACATTAGCCTAAGATTTTGGGCAGGACCAGCAGCTGCACCACAACCTGTAGACCCTTTTTCACTGCCTGATGATACCTGAGCAAAACAGTTACTCAAGTTTGGGGTGCCATCAAATCTCATTATATAGCTTCCTAACATATTTGTTGTCTCTTCCCTTGACATTGTTGTTTCCCCATTGCTATCAGCACAGGTGACCCTCACTTTAATTCCTGCAAAACCCAATGTGCCAAGTATTACTTATTCAAGATTGCAAAGAAATTCAAGAGCTAAAAACATTACATTACAAGTAATTGGGTAATAAGTATTGAGGGTTATAAAGGAAATATACAACAATGTTTTTTATTTTACTATGAACAAAATTGGTAAAGAAGATCTCGAGTACTAATCACATCTAGGTTGCTGGGTTAGTTTATTTGAGTTTAGACTTTGGAAAGGTTGAGAGTAAAGAGTAAAAAATAACAACATAATCTATGAGAAAATATGGACATAAACTATGAGAAAACAGAGCAATATATGATGAAAATAATGCATCTTAGTGGTAATGGATCTCACCATAAATGGGATAATCAAAAAGAGATCTCTGGCCATCTTTGCATTGGTCACAAAAGACAGTGCCAGTGACCATGGCATTTGCTTGAGCTCCATGAATGGCTGCTGCAGTTATGAGAAATGCAGCAAAGAGAAGCCTGTGTGACCAATCCATGAACCTTGAAAGTAAGTGAAAAGGAAGAACTTTTTTTTGTGTAACTGATCTTGCTCTTGACAGAGGAGCAAATTAATAATGAGTAGTGATCTTTCTTTTCAACTCTCAACTGCCTCTATTTATGAGTGTTGAAAATTTGTTCTTTACAAACTAAAATGAGCATGAATGTTATGGCACTCGGCCATTAACTCTTACTTCTTTTTTAATGTGGCATTACAAAATGAGTAGTTGGTTTCAAGTATAAACATTTGGTTATTGAAATTAAACGTCAAGGTTGAAGAAAAGAACAATGTCATGCCATTCTAATTCATACAAATTAATGGTGAAAATATTTGCATTAAATTTGGGTGGTTGCTTAACAACTACACATATGACTTGCAATTACATTATGACGACCATTTATGAATGATACTTTTTGTGTATTGGTGACAAACTGGTAGTTGTAACTTGTAATGCAATGTTTTTAACTTCGTCTGTGAGGAATGTTATGATAGGAATGGCCCTTATGGAGGCTCATAATGTGAAAGCTATTTAGGCTTCTTTACAACCATATTGGATCTATCTCTCATATTAGACTGTTAAAAGCAGTAGATTTTATGTACATAATTAATACTGGCGTGACACATAAAAGCACTATTAAAATTAACTACTTTTCTCATCTCAAGAAGTGCTTTTGTAAATTTCAATCAAATACTACCGATGGATAAAGAACACACTTCAACTATTTATGTAATAATGTTATTGTAATTTTTCACATCGCTAGTGAGGAGAATCCTTAACTAATATATAAATCATGGACTACCCGAACCTAATAGATACGTCTCATCAAAACGAAAAACAATTAAAAGAAAATGAACATGTCAATTAAATTGAGTTAGTGGGAGGCTTTTCATATGATGTAACCACCTAGTTAATTAATAGAATTAATTTAACTGTTATGGAACTTCAAAAGAACTTGGAAAAAATAAAGAGGCTTGCAAAAATTTGGTACAGCATCGTGTACGCAGGACGCGCGGGTGCACACGAGCCAGGCCTGTTTGGATTTTGATTTGCACCCCTTACGTGCGCGCGTAGAGAGAGTCTCTATCCTTATAACACTTACCTATCTACGTATGAGCAATCATATATAAACACAATTTTCCTTTATTAGCTTTCTCATGTGGGACAAGTTTATTTCTCTTTATTTTCCAACACCAATGGGTGAATTTTGAGCAACAATTTCTCATTCACCCAAGCACCATTTTAAGCATATGAATATATCATTCCGAACTACTCACGGAGGAGTATCCGAATCACTCAAAAACAACCACTAACACGAAGTGGACAATGCTTAAAATTGTATCTCAAAATGCTTACTAGTGAGCATTTTCCAACATTGGATTGTTTGGCCTGAACTCTTTACAAATGGTATCAGAACTTACTCATCAGAACCCACTCACGATGGATATTATTTCGAGTAATAACAAATCCGTGATGAATTGTGCCAAAAGCGTGGATTGTTAAGCCTCGACTGTTACAGTTATTACATCCTCCTTTATGGCTACTAGTTGGCTCAATTTGCAAAGAGGCTTGTTGTTTAGTAGTGGGCTAATGTCAATAATTTCAAATCCCCTCATGGGGGACTCATCATAAATTTCCCACCCACAAATACATTGAGAATGGATGATATATCTCCCAAAATATTAGAGTTGATACCTAGGCATGGGGTAGTCTCACTGATCTTCAAGTAATATTTGATAGATCTATAGGTTGTGCAATAAATTGATGAATTTGGACTTTAAAGAGCAAAATCTTCAGAAACGAACAGAAGGTCAACTATCAAATTAAAATCCCACAAGTATTAATATTGATTATTGAGATGGAATTTACAACTACTTGACATAATGCCAATGATAATGAATAAATGAATTAAGAAATCTCTAAATTTAAGTTTTGAAAGCATTTCAACTAGCTTATGTTTGTAACTGTTGCGTTTCTACTTAACTTTTGGAATCAAAGTGTCTAGGTCACTTGCACTTAATAGCTAATGTTTTTTGCCCCTATAATAGTGGTAGATAGAAGAAGCCACGAACACCTATATTTCAACTATAGATAAATGCTGCAAAAATTCCAAGCATTTATATGCTTTATGAGCAAAACCATGGAAAAAATTAGAGCAGCTAAAGAGTGGCAACCGTTTCATCAAGTGATAGTACAAATGATGGACAATAATTAAAGCCTACGTCTTACCTAACTTCAATTAAAGCAGAGACGTGGGCAGCTCTTCAGCCAGCCGTGTTATAGGATGAACTTTTTGCCGGTGGTTTGGTGTCAGTTGGCCGTAAAAGTTGCTACAAGCATTAGTGATTATTATTTTTTTTGAAATATTGGAAACATTGTCAATAAATCATCCAATTAAGACTTAAACGGAGAAAGTAAAATCTCTCACTGTCATATACTCTTATAAAATATACACCTCTGAACTCGAATTCAGAACCTGACAATCAAATCTGAAGTTATTTGACACCAAACCACACCTCTTATGGGCCGCATTCATAAACTTATGGAACTTATGAGTAATGATACACATACACACCAAAGACATACCTCAAGACACCCATATCTATTTTTTTTTAAAAAAATTTCTTTCCTTTTACATGAATGTGTACTTTGGGTGTATGTTTAGCATTATGTTGTAAATTCTCTAAATATTGAGTTTGGATGAAGGAGGGTCATGTCCATTGGGTGGTGCCCTATGGACAGGGTACCAAAATATTAGGACGTGTCCTCCAAATTAGAATAACATTCTCCTAGCCCCAAATGGTGCATGGAAGGGGTATAACCCTTAGGAGAGTTACACCACAAACCAAATGGTGCCCTTAAGGCACCCTTCAATTGATACACATACACACACACACACACACATATATATATATATATATATATATACTCATTGTATTGTGAAATTGGAAGTGTAATACTAAGTTTGAATTCCTAAGAGATTCTATTGATAAAGTGTTTAAAGGATATTCTGTCAAAAAGACAATAAGATCCTAAGTGATCAGAGATTTAAGTGGTTACTCCGAACCTCCCTCGTCCTCTGAGAATATTCCTTTATTTACTTATCATAAGAAACATCAGTCATAAATTCAAGGACTTGTGTTTGTTAGTACTACTGTCCAATATAACAACAAGTGGATACTTGGTATATCACTTGAACAAGATCGTTTGTTGATCGTTGTACAATTTCTCTTTTGTAGACTTATTGATCGCTGTTGATTTTTCCAGTTACATATGGCTAGCGGAAACATCTCAGTACCGGTCGCTCATGGAGAAAAACCGGAAAAATTTGGTAGAGCGAACTTTAAACAGTGGCAGAGCAAAATGTTGTTCTACCTGACAACTCTCTAGTTGGCTAAGTACCTCAAAGATCCTCCGGGTCCTGTGGAGGGAGAAACGGAAACAGCCAAGCAACTGAGAGAAGAGACATGGTCGGCTGGCGACTTCTTGTGCAAGAACTACCTTTTGGGAGGACTTGGCAATACCATGTACAATGTGTACCAATGCATGATTTCTGCGAAGATTCTCTGGGAATCTCTCGAGAAGAAATACAAAACCGAGGATGTCAGGCAAAAGAAGTTTGTCGTGGGTAGGTTCCTAGACTACAAAATGGTAGATTCAAGAACGATAATGTCTCAGTTGGGTGAACTGCAATTGATCATTCATGAAATATTGGATGAATGGATGAAACTTTGTGAGACGTTTCAAGTTGCCACCATCATTGAAATGTTACCTCCATCACGGAAGGACTTCATGAGCTATCTGAAACACAAAAAGAAGCAGATGAGCCTTGAAGACCTTGGAGTTCGATTTAGGATCGAAAAGGACAACAAGAAGTCCGAGAAGGCTAGCTACAAGACTATGGAGTCTAAGGCCAACATCGTCGAGGGTGTAAAGGGTAACAAAAAGAGAAAGAACAGTGGAGCTGATTCTTCCCAAGCTAAGAAGAAGTTCAATGGGAAGTGCTACAATAGTGGAAAAAGCGGTCATATGGCAAAAAACTGCAGAAACAAGAAGTCTCAGGACAAGGGCAAGAAAAAGAAAAATGAGGCCCATGTCACTGAAGATGAGCATCTGACTGATGAGATCTCAGAGATGAACCTCTTAGCAGTGGTAACTGAAGCCAACTTGGTTGGGAATCTGAGAGAATGGTGGGTAGACATTGGGGCTACTCATCATATATGTGCAGATAACAAGATATTTTCCTCGTATCAGAAGGTCGATGGTGGCGATCATCTGACAATGAGAAACTCGTCTATCTCTAGAGTGGTTGGACAAGACACAATGGTTTTGAAGATGACATCTAGAAATGAGCTTACATTGAAGAATGTTTTCCATGTACCTGATATTCGGAAAAACTTGGTCTCGGGCTATCTCCTTAGCAAGAATGGCTTTAAGCTTGTATTTATTTCTGACAAGTTTGTATTGACCAAAAATAATGTGTATGTAGGAAAAGGATACCTCATTGAGGGCCTTTTCAAGTTCAATGTAATGACTGTCAATTGACACAGTGCTAATAATAAAGCTATATCTTCTGCTTATATTATTGAGTCACAAAATGTATGGCAGGTGAGGTTAGGACATGTTAATTATGATACGATGCGTAAATTAATTAACATAGACCTTATACCTAAATTTGCAATTGATAACCAACATAAATGTGAGGCATGTGTTGAAGCAAAAATGAATAGAACATCATTTCATTCCATAGAACGAAGTTCTGAACCCTTGGAACTTGTACACACTGATGTGTGATATGAATATTGTGCAAACAAGAGGCGGTAAAAAGTACTTTGGTACTTTTATCGATGATAGCACAAGATTTTGTTATGTGTATTTGCTGAGGAGCAAAGATGAAGCTATTGAGAGCTTTATATACTAAAAGAACGAAATTGAAAATCATCTTGACAAGAAAATCAAAAGAATCAGGAGTGATAAAGGTGGTGAGTATATGTCACCGTTTGGTGAATATTGTTCCGATCATGGAATTATTCACGAGACTACTGCTCCTTATTCCCCTCAACAAAACGGGATTGCTGAGCGCAAAAATCGAACATTGAAGGAAATGATGAACGACATGTTGACAAGTTCTGGTTTACCCCAAAACTTGTGGGGGAAGCCTTGCTTTCCAAAAACTACGTTCTGAACAAGCTACCTCATAGAAGATTGGAAAAGACACCGTATGAATTATGGAAAGGTCACGTACCTTCCTACAAATATATAAAAGTGTGGGGGTGTCTTGCCAAAGTAATGGTTTCTAAACCTAAGAAGGTTAGAATAGGACTCAAAACTATTGATTGTATATTCATTGGATATGCTCGCAACAATAGTGCGTATCGATTCTTGGTACACAAGTCTGAGATTCCTGACATCAATCCGAATATGATAATTGAGTCAAAAAATACGACATTTTTTGAAGAGACATTTCCTTGTAAGGAAAGACAAAGAACATAGTCTCTCAAAAGAACTATTGATAGTGTCAAAGACAGTGATCAGGTTGACCAAGAGTCAGATCAACGTGAAAATGTTGAGACAATCGAACCTAGACATAGCAAAAGAGCTAGAACGTCTAAGTCGTTTGGTCCCGATTTTCTGACATACTTGTTAGAAAATGAGCTTCAAAGCTATAAAGAAGCAATGTATTCGTCGGAGGCACCTTTGTGGAAAAAGGCTATCAATAATGAGATTGATTCCATCCTACATAACCATACTTGAGAGTTAGTTGATCTTCCTCCAGGTTGTAAGCCACTGGGCTATAAATAGATATTCAAACAGAAGATGAAAATGGATGGATCAATAGATAAGTACAAGGCAAGACTTGTCATAAAAGGTTATGGACAAAAAGAAGGCCTTGATTACTTTGACACTTATTCACCAGTGACTCGTATCACGTCAATAAGAATGCGCATAGCCATAGCAGCTATATTTGGTCTTGAAATACATCAAATAGATGTAAAGACGACATTCTTGAATGGTGAACTAGATAAAGAGATTTACATGGAACAACCAGAAGGGTTCAATATTCCTGGACAAGAACAGAAAGTGTGAAAACTTGTAAAATCCTTATACGGATTAAAACAAGCACCTAAACAATGGCATGAGAAATTTGACAAAGAGATGTTGTCAAGTGGGTTCAAAACAAATGAGTGTGATAAGTGTGTATACACCAAGTCAACTCAAAAAGGATATGTCATTGTGTTTCTCTATGTATACGATATGCTGATAATTGGTAGTAATCATGAAATGATTCAGTCTACCAAGAAAGTGTTATCCAACATATTTGATATGAAAGATTCAGGAATAACTGATGTGATCCTAGGAATTAAGATTTCTAGGACATCAGAATGATATATATTATCTCAGGCTCATTATATTGAGAAGATACTTGAAAAATATAACAAAGGGGATCTAAATGTGGCTAGAACTCATGTAGACTTAACTCTTCATATATCAAAGAATACTGGCTCAAGCGTATCGCAATTAGAGTATTCAAGAATCATCGGAAGTCTGATGTATCTCACGAATTGTACACGACCTGATATCGCTCAAGTTATGAATAGGCTTAGCAGATATACGAGTAATCCAGGACATAACCATTGTAAAGCCGTAGTAAGAGTGGTTAGGTATTTGAGAGAAACTTCAAAATATGGGCTGCATTATGCGAGATATCCTGATGTTCTAGAGGGATATAGCGATGCTAACTGGATATCTGATACAATGGATTCCAAATCTACGAGTGAATTTGTTTTCACACTTGGTAGTGCAGCCGTGTCATGGAAATCCTCGAGGCAAACATGTATTGCCCGGTTTACTATGGAATCAGAGTTCATAGCATTAGACAAAACAGCGGAAGAGGCGGAATGGCTTAGAAATTTCCTGGAGGTTTTGGAGTTTCTATGGTCCCGATGATCGATTAAAGTAATGAAACACAAGTGCGAATACAACAAGGAAGTTGCGGAATACTTACATCGATCAGTTGAGGCGATGCGTCGAAGAACAAAAATCTTTTTCTCCCTCCAAGATGGCTCGTCAGTGAGCAGATTTTGGTTCCTCCATTTTCGGCCATAAATCAACCTCCAAGCTTTCGTGATGTGATTCCAAGCTCACAAGTGGGTTTCCCTATCACCTTTGTATGTCTCCATTGTGTGCTAGCACTCTTGATTTTTGCCACAAAAATCATCAATTGCTTCTCCTTCAACTCACGGTGATGACAGTGAAAAGAAGAAGAAAAATCAGCCTATGGCCGAGAGAGAGGAACAAATTGAGAGAAGAGAGTTGTGTGATGGTTGTTGGAAATGTGTATCTAATACACATTAATGAATTTCCAAATTCAATTACCCAAAAATTTGGCTTTCCAAAAGTCAAAGGTTTAATGCCAACCAACTTCATCAACTATTCACATCACTCAAGTGACAAGTTGTCACATCAATCAAATTGACAAGTGATTTGACGCTTGATGTGACTTGTGGGCCGCACTCGAATTCGAAACGTGAGTGCGCTCGCAAACACTCCCGGGCTCGGGTTCGCTAATTCCAAATTAATGAATTTTCCGTTGCGACGTAATTAAATAATTATGGCTAGCAAAATCATTATTCACGTTGCTAACGAATTAATTCTAAATTAACTCGTTCGCCCGAATTAAAATCTAATTTCAATTCCGCGTCGAAATCCAATTTCGTTTAATATATCAAATATATTATTTTATCGATTAATTCCAAATTAATCGTTATCTCTCTTTAACTAATATTTTATCCCAGATAAAATATCTCCGTAATTAATCCCAGATTAATTTTCTCTCTCTTAATTAATCCCAGATTAATAAAGTGCGAGTCATACGTCATCGGTGAATCTTCGGGAAGCGACCCATGAGATCCTCGGATATGTTGGCAGTAAATCCGGTCGTCGGACTATCCGAACACGTAAGAACCTAGTACTACGTTTATACCGATTTACAAGACAAGGTTGGCTTCTAGCAAAGCGCCATGCCTACCCAATTCTCCAGAAATATCCTTACAGGAATATGTGATATATATCAGGCGTAGTATACGTAGTATTACGTATTTCGATCCAGTATCGGATGTCACGTGCAAGGCCTGGGGCTGGAAATGTGTATGCCCCGTACGAAGCACATATCGGATCTCTGGTAACTCGTCTCTATAATCGGAGAAACATGACCTAGTCATAATATCCCGATAGTTGTAGCATATAAGAAAACGAGTTCCGTATCCTACGTGATCATCATCTCCACTATTACTGGAGTGATACTTCCATCTCGACATCACACCCAATACACTACGATTCTTAATATACCCAGAAGAGGCGTACACAGAACCTGTTAAAGCCCTGGACGACCAAAACCAAAGTACATTGATTGTCGCAAGTATTAGCGGTGCAAGTCTCAGGTTAAAACCAAATACACCTACCCTGATTCGGACTTCCATAGACATATAGTAATACTACCAATGGAATTCCGAGGGGTCTATCCAGAACGAAGTTGTTTTCCGTACCATTGGTAAAACACAACCTCCTACTACACTTGCATGAGTATCATATACCAAAATATATGAGAACTATGTCGTTATGCCCTCACAACGCGCACAAGTGTAATACTAGTATATTCCGCATTATCGATGTCCAATCTCGATAATACTACGACTAGGGATATCTAATGATTAAACCTTCGTGGATTGATACTGTCTCATATCATCTCAATCCAGGAACTAATCATATGGACCTTTCATCATTTATACATCTTGGTGATCTAATCACAAATGATAAAAGAGCAATTTCCTTTGTCACATAGTTAATTTGTACAACAACACCATGATCTGTACAAATAGTGACGCTATGGGTCATAATTATCCAACAGAAGGATATTCTAAGTTGGCCCAAATCGGTGCCAGCGATAAGCATACATTGTGATAGTCAATCGGCTATTGGGAGAGCCTAAAATACAATGTATATTGGTAAGTCTTGACACAACATCGGAGACATAATATCATACGTCAACTGCTCTCAAGTGGCATAATATCGATTATGTCATATCGAAGGAAAACCTAGCGGATCCACTTACTAAAGGTTTACCTATAGAGCAAGTTGAGAAGTCATCGAGGGGAATGGGCTTGAAGCCTATACATTAAGAACTGTCATTGTGGAAACCCAACCTAGCTGACTGGAGATCCCAAGATCTAGGTTCAAAAGGGACAACTGAAACTTTGTGCAATTCAAAACAAGCACTGTAGAGTTTTGTACTCTTTCCCATTCCGATAATGACGCAGAGTGCTGTCTGTCAAGGTTAGGATAATCTAAGGCTTTTAATGATCACTATATTATGAGATGAGTCTTAATTGGGGTAAAGGCAGATTACCTCTTCATAGTAAATCACATATTTCAAGTAAGAAGTGAGGCCGCTTCCATGGGATTTTACAGGCTGACTTCCCTAAAGTGCTTGATGAATCCAGGACCGATGTTCATGGCTGAAATGAACACAACCATAGAACGAGAAATGGTCGAAGTAAAGCTGTGTGTTGGCAATTGTCTTGGATTACACCAACGGCAGAATAGTTCAAGACTATGAGTCACTGGTTTGCTAAGTAAATCTGATTGTCACTCACTAGGAAAGGTTCAAGGCGAAAGCTACCTATTTCGATGCAGCTTTAGTTCACGGAAACTCTCTCAAGTGTTTGCATGAGTATTTAGAGAATTGTGGGGGATTGTTGTAAATTCTCTAAATATTGAGTTTGGATGAAGGAGAGTCATGTCCATTGGGTGGTGCCCTATGGGAAGGGTACCAAAATATTAGGACATGTCCTTCAAAATAAAAGAACACTCTCATATGCCTCAAATGGTGCATGGAAGAGGTATAACCTTTAGGAGGGTTACACCCCAAACCAAAGGGTGCCCTTAAGGCACCCTTCCATGTCTATTTAAGGGGCCTTAAAGTTCATTCTAAAGATCCAGAAAATTGATAAGTCTTATGTCACATCTTTACGTTTTAAGAGTCAAGAGAGAGATTCCACCATTGTCCCATTCGAGATTTTGTTAAGGAGTGCCCCTTGAACAAGAGGAATCCAAGTTATCTTGGGGAACGTTAGCCATTTTGCATCAGTAGAGCACTGAGATGGAGGCTAATAAGTTCTTAAGGACAAAAGCTTCTCGACTTGGATTTGTTTTTTAAATCATCATCTACAATTTTCCAGGTTTTTCTCATTCTATAAAGTTTTATGGTTTATGTGAAATATAGGCATATTAGTATAGATTTATTTTCTGATATTGATTTATTTATTACATATTAATTTCATTTAATAACACAAAATTTCCCCAACACATTATTCTGAACCTATACATCAAGCATCCATTTAGATATTTTGTCAAACACCTTTGAACAAAAATCCTGAGAACGAATCTTATCAGGGTCGAATCCTAGCAAATCTCTAGGGATGTTCAAAAACGCTTTTTTCGCAAGTGGGAGTGATTGATTTATCAATGGAACAGTGGCCTTTTAGTCTTTTACTATTTTCACGTTTGGTTCACAAGGCCATAATTAGTGATGTTATGCACAACCCTAATCGCCAATCAACAGTTTGCTCTAATTAAAATTATTATTCCTGTTCAATAAGTTCACAGCAAAAACATAAAACAATGCAGTAAAATGATCAATATTTACCCATCAAGTAGACCCGGCCACTGATTCGATTTAGTTCCGGAACAATCTGTGACCGGATCATATCATTCCGGTTCAATTACGATTCCACAAGATTATGAAACCAAAAATCGAAACCGGACCGGATAGTTCCGGTTCCATGTATTTTTTTAAAAAAAAAAATTTAATTTTAAAAAATGAAAAATTAATATTAAAAAAATTAGTAGTGGGATATTATTACAAATAAATATAATAAAAAATTAATAATTTTAATTTTAATTAAATTAAAAACTTAAATTAAAATTAAATTTAAGAACTTAAACTTAGATTTATAAAAACTTAAACTCTATACATATCCTCTTAGGGTAAGAGGAATCAAATATCACGTAATTTCATTACATTTTTTTAAATAATTAACCCATTAAAATTATTTAGAGATGTAACATAATAATAAAAATAAATTAATAAAATTATTGCATGAAGTCGTTGGAAGACCCGGCCACGGTTCCGGTTCATAACCGAAACCGAACCGGTTGGAACCGCAATCGAAATTTTTCGGTTCGGTTAAGGTTCACCCCTGACCAAACCGAACAGAACCACTGGAATCGGACGGTTCCGGCGGTTCTACGGTTCTGATTGGAACCGTAGAAGCCCAACGGCTAGCCGTTGGGGTAGGCCTAACGACTACTAGCCTTGTTGCTCCCTGCCCTAAGATAAAAAAAATTAAAAATAAATAAATATTAAAGATAATTACTAAATTACCCTTAACAACATTAATAAAACGGCTAGTTAAATAGGTATTTTAAATATCACATAAATATTCCACTACAAGAAAATTGACTTTTAGTGACGAAAATTTAGTGGGGAAATAAATTTCGCCACTAAATATGGCGAAATTAAAATTCGCCACTAAAAAAGTTGCTAAATTTTTACAAATCGCGCCACTTCACAGCTTCACCACCCCTCTCTTTCGTTCATAGCTTCATCATCCCTCTCTTTCGTTCATTTCAGCCATAGCCAAGCAAACTTCAAGTGATAGAGTGAGTAATCATGCTTATTTTTGTTTGATATGGGCTTTCTATTGAAACAAAAATTTGCTTCTTCCCCTACCACTAAAACTAATCCTTAATTTTTTTCTTCATAAAATGAAACCCTAGCCCTTTCAACTCTTAAATCGACGGTGATAGGCTCGTTGAAGCCTCTGCTTTCCTAAAGGAAACCCTAACTTATTTCAACTCTGATTTTAGCCATTGCAAGATTATATTTTTTGATGTGGGAATTTGAGTTTTTGATTTTGTTGAGAGATTTGCAACTGGGTATTGATTTCAATTTTCTTGTAGTGTGGATAGCATCAAGAGAGGAGCACCGATTTTCATTGGAGCTCTTTGAACTGCTGCTTTTTTTTTTTTGGCACTATTCGCAACTTATAGTGAGCTGCTCTGTCCTCTTCTTCAATAATGAAGACATTGAATAAATTTCTTGCGGATAATGAGTGAAATTTAATGGTGGTTATGGTTGATGTAGGAGCACATGCAGAAATTGAAGGATGAAATTAGTGAAAGGAAGCTTCAAATACGAGTTCTGTTGGAGCTAATTCTATTAAAGGCAAATTCGTTTTACCCATATTTTCTTATTATTCTTTTATCATTGATTGATTGATTTATTTTTTATTTTTTAGGTAGTTTAGCAAATAGATTTTACTATGTAAATATGAATTGTTATGCCATCATTGAGGTTATTGAACTGGGGGATTGAGGTGTTGTGGGGTGGAATCACTAGCTACAGAAATTTAAGCGGATGTTAAACATTAGGCATTAACTATCGAGTAGAAGTGGGTGTTTACAAAATATATTAGATGTTATGCTTTCAAAGTTAGGTTGAAACACAACAGTCTCATATGGGTAGATTTTATCTCGGTGGCTCTTACGAGATAGAGCGGAAAGAAAATGTGAGCATTTTATAGTGCGTAAGGAATGTAATGATCTGTTTGTTTGATTTTGTTTAATTGTGTGGCAGGCAACAAGGTGAATAACATTGATGTTGTTTATACTCCTTGGGCCAATTTGAAGAAAACTGCTTCCATGATGTTGGTTTCCACAATCCGAAGATTGTGAGTATGTCCCTTTGTTATGTGTCTATGACAGTTTTAAGCTTTGAGACTTGGTTGCTTTTATGGGTTGATTGTGTTAAAGGATGGATAGATGTTTGTCTGCTTTTGATGCTTAATATAGGTTCGGGCGGTGAAAGTGGATAAGAAAATAAATGAGATTGTTATTAGATGTAACTAGTTGATCATTCTTGTAAATACAAATATTTTATTTACATATATTAATGTATATGATCATTAAATTAATGTATGAAAATTTATATTTTGGATCATTTTATAATATAAAATAACATATGGTGTATTAAAAATTTGAACATTATTTATTTGATCAGATTGCACTCTTAGTGGCGAAAATTTCACCACTAAAAGTCTATTTTCATAGGCGAAAATTATTTCGCCACTAAAAATGAACATTTAGTGGCGAAAAAATATACTTTTAGTGGCGAAATTCGCCACTAAAAGTATATTTTTTAAAATACAGAAAATACCTTTTGTGTATTTTCAACATTTCCTACAATTGCATTTTTGTCAATCTCTACATTTAAATCTCTTCGGTATGTCCATTTTCTGACTTCTCTTATGTATGTCCATTCTCAGATTCATTTTCTATTCTTGAACATCAGTAGTGTTATTAAAGGCGCAAGGCGCACTAAGGCGGAAACAGCCCTGGAGCCTAGGCGTGGGACTGAAGGCGCAAGGCGCACACCTGCTGAATGTAAGGCGCAAAATGTTACAAAATGTGTAAAAATACATAGAAAAACAATGTATAAGTGTGTTTCACAGTATCAATTAGCCATAAATGATATTTAACTATTAGTTTTTGAGAGTTCTTATCCCAAATTTCATTTATAAATCACAAGTTCATATCCAAAACCAAAAGCAATATTCCAATCTTCATATAATCACATCTAAATCACAGGTCTGTTTTGAAACTTTCCCAACAAAAATTGCACTTCAAGTCATTTTTATTGTTTGGGTGTGCCCAACTTGCATACTCCATACATGATCCTTTCTTAATTTACTGGAACTAGAATCAATACTTGAATCCATAATGATAATATCCTAAATTTCATAATAAAAATGCATATCAATGTCAACATTCAACAATCCATATCAATGTAATAGCAGCAAGCAGCTGCAGCAGCCTGGTGCTGTTGTAAATTTACAGCAGCGGGCAGCTCCAGCCCAAAAAAAAATTAAAAAAGAAAATAGAGGTTTGGTGATTTGGAGATTGTAAAAAAAAAGATTTAAAAAAAAACAACATACTTCTTATGAGAGAAAGATGTGGAGAATCTAGAGAGTGGAGATCGTCAAAGATGTGGAGAATCTGGAGAGAAAGATGTGGAGAATCTTTGTGAGGGGGCTTTAGGTTTTGAAGGAAAAAAATAGAGGTTGTTGTGAATGATGAAAAAATCGGCAGTTAGAGTTTTTTTTTTTTGGGGTCTTAAATAGTCCCATTTTGAGTGATTTGGGTTGGGTTTTGGTGATTTGGGTCGGGTTGGGTGGGCTATGAGAAATAAAAATGGATCATTTTCTAGCGCCTGAGGCCGAGGTGTGCCTTTTTTACAACAATCAAGCGTGCGGCTCAACGCGTAGGCGCGCTCCTGAGCAATGTCGCCTCGCCTTGCATACCTCTAGGCGCATGGTCCCTCACCTCGTGCCTGAGGCGCGCCTTTAATAACACTACATCAGTAGTTGATTTTTTAAAAATGTTGATCAATTAGTTCAACAAAAAGTAGTTGGGGTACTTCCAATGTTCTGGAAGCACTAAATTTAAAAAAGAGGATTCTGCGCTTTACACAGGAGCCATAAAATCAAATTTGCATGACAGAAGATATAAATGGTTTTGCAGTTGAAACAAATAGATAAAACAGAAAGCTGCAGTCCATATAACATAGTCCCATAATGAGACGCAGTTACACATTTGCTTTTAGAGCTGATAAAAGCATATTGATAAGCATATTGCTTTTAGGTAGCGTTGTGATTTTGTTAGTGGAATAAGTGAAACCAGCCAAGTGATTAGTTAGTTTGGTAATTGCATAATACGTGTTACATTCTTTTTTGTTAAAGTTTACAGCCAATAAAAATGCGTACATACATAACCCTCTGATGGTACCAAAATTGGACAGGCCTCAAAATAATGCATTTCAAAAACAAATAAATACGAGCAGAAATTCCCATGATTGCAACACTCATCCTAATCACAACCACCAAATTATTACAGAGAAAATCTATCATCTTCCACGCAATTATTATTTTTTTTTTAAAAGCATTTATGAAAGCCTAGAAAGAAGAGCAGCATATGCATCAATCATATAGAGCAGATCACAATTGTAAAGATCTCTTTTGTAACCTTGAAAATATTTAGGGAATTGTTTATCCTTGCTTTGTGGATGGCTTGTTCAGCCCCTGTAAAATTCCTTATACCTCAACCCCTGTATAATTCCTCATACTCAATACAAGTATACTTTCTTTCTTGCAAAAATATATACTTAAAGCATGTGCATCAAAATTAAGTAAAAAAAACACAAGTAAAACCAAATTGCATAAAAGCTTACTTAAGCCATAGAAGTCGCATCCACAAGGACTTGCAACCAACACAAATGTACGCTTTCCATTAGAACACAGCTATTGGCATGAAATTAGCAGTAACAAACTGAATATGCTAATTGTCCAAGGCAATTACAATAATACGAGGATTAGTATTTGATTTCCAAAATCAAAACATATACCAAATAATTAAATAATAATATATGTCACTCAAACTATCAAAAGCTTTTAAACAACTCCCATCAAATCACATCTATCACTCAAGTTGTCAAGTTACATCACTCAAAGTGACAAGTGATTTGACGCTTAATACGATTAATGATTTGACGCTTAATTTGATTTGCGTGCCGCCCTCGAATTCGAAATGATTAGTATTTGATTTCCAAGTGAGAGAGAGAGAGTTGTGAATTGATTAGTATTTGATTTCCAAAATCAAAACATATACCAAATAATTAAATAATAATATATGTAACTCAAGCTATCAAAAGCTTTTAAACAACTCCCATCAAATCACATCTATCACTCAAGTTGTCAAGTCACATAACTCAAAGTGACAAGTGATTTGACGCTTAATGCGACTAATGATTTGACGCTTAATTTGACTTACGTGCCGCACTCGAATTCGAAATGATTAGTATTTGATTTCCAAGTGAGAGAGAGAGAGTTGTGAATTGATTAGTATTTGATTTCCAAAAACAAAACATATACCAAATAATTAAATAATAATATATGTCACTCAAGCTATCAAAAGCTTTTAAACAACTCCAATCAAATCACATCTATCACTCAAGTTGTCAAGTCACATCACTCAAAGTGACAAGTGATTTGACGCTTGATGCGACTAATGATTTGACGCTTGATTTGACTTGCGTGCCGCACTCGAATTTGAAATGCGAATGCGCTCGTAAATAATCCCGGGCTCGGGTTCGATAATTCCAAATTAACAAATTTTCCGTTGCGTCGTAA